>CANTUZ010000005.1:34837888-35305388 GCA_947846985.1 Fratercula arctica | reverse complement strand
CCTGTAGCTGCTGCCTGACTTAGGCCTAAACCTAATGTATTGAGATTATATCCATAGCTGGCTAATGTATTAAGTGCAGAGGTGATGGCCACCAGGTCATTGCCTGTAAAGCCAGATAAAACTGCTGGAAAGGCTGCCACTCCAGCAAGGTTAGCATGTCCTAATAGCCCTGCAGCAGCTGCAGCAGTTGGTAACACTTCAGCAGTGTTTGCATAAGGAGATCCGGTTGGATTGGAATTGGCCACTGGACCTGTGACATTGGCATAACTGATATTGAGACAGCTGCCACTCTGTGGATCCTCTTGTATCTTCTGGATGATAAGTTCAACAGCTTTTCGGTTTTGTTCAGGTTCTCCACTCACAGTGACAACCCTCTCTTGCAAGTTGATCCCATCAGGTTTCTGGGAAAGCTGCACCCAAGCCCCTGACTGCTCCATTATAGCCTTCACTGTAGCACCTCCCTTCCCTATTATCAGACCTGCTGTGCTGTTGGGAACTATAATCTTTACCTGTAATTAAAAAAAATATATATAAATAATACTTCTGCTTTGTGCATAAACACTATAATATTTTGCTACCCTATAAAAGGAAGGAAAAGAATGAAGCAAGTTAGTTACTATGACTTTAAAATAAAAGGTTAAAAAAAAATATTAAAAAGAAATACAGCTCATCACGATTTTTAATGCTCTGCATCTGTTTCAAATGTACAATACAAAGAATTAAAGGTAAAATAACAGGAAATCATATTTATCATTCTCCCACAGAATATACCACGTTCAGCATAGCGCATTTCAGACCAAAAGATTAAGCAAATGCAGGTATTACGCTCGTATGGAAAGATTGTCTTAGACTGCATCAAAGTGAGTGCTTTCATCTGATTCCTTTCTTTCCAGGCTAATGTAGCAAAGCAACTTCTTCGACATGTGTCTGAAATTCTTCACCTTCCCTTAAAACATCTATAAGTAACAATAATTTTAAAAGCCCACTTGGCTAAAGCAAATACGGTATAGCATGGACAGATAAAATAGTTGGTCTTGAACAGGACATGATCTTGATTGTTCAGCCTGTCATCCACATCAGTATACAGAAATTCATTATGTGCTGCACTGTATTATTATTCAGCCTATGGAAATGAAGTGCAGGAGAGAGTATCTAAATGCCAAGGATTCTGAAAGAATAAAACATGGCATTTGTACATCTTAAAAAGTTTATCAAAATGTCTTCAAATGAAGGGTATTTGCCAATAAATCCTACCTTTCCTCCTGTTTAAACAAGTTTTAAACTGATATGACCTCATTAATGTAAAAAATTTATTCCTTATTGAATTATTGCTAATCACACCCAAGATAAAAATTCAATATTTATACATATTTTTGTAGCTTTTGTTTTTGATATACATTTTATAAATGTGTCTCAAAGTTTTAATGTAGCATCTGTTTCATGATATTATATTAATATGATGTTTTATCTTGCAATAATACATTTTTAGCAGCCTACTGATATCCATTCATCCAGGTTTTGTGAAGCATAAATGTAGGGGTAACACTTTTCAATTTGTCAATCCTTTCACCAAAATGCTATCTAAAATCTCAGCAACAAGTCAATACAAAATACAATTAAATTTTTATTAGCAACATTCTCATTTTACTGCCTCATTATAAAGTCAAGCTTATTATAAAGTCAAGCTAATTACAAATAAAAATGCATGCCCTATAAATAAGCTTTTTCTACTCTTACTCATTTTAGATATTTCCAGTTGTTATGAGAGCATCAAAATAAAATCTTTGAAAATCCAGCATACTATAAAGTTGAGAAACATATTTTCCACTTACACAATATGTACATTAAAAATTGTAACACATCATATTGTATTTCGCAATGAATTTTTTTATAGCATATATAGATTTTCAGATTTATTTAGAATTTCACTCACACTCGCTGACATCAAAACAAAAAATTTTCTATGGAGTAAATAAAAAATTATTAGGTGCTTACTTATTCTAAAGGTAACATATAAGTATGGGATTGAAAAAAAATTTAGCCCACCCATATTCTAAATAATTCTATAAAAACATAAACATCTCAATATATGTATATACTTTTATACATAATTGTGTGTAGACACACTCATTTTTAAGTCAGGACACCCCATAGTCATTTTAAAATCTAGTTAAAAATATTTGGTGATTTTGAGGTGCCGTTTTTTAGTTTTTCTATCAGAAAAAGAAGGAAACCACTCAAATTTAATTTGTTATTTGGGATCTAGATACAAAATGTATTAACTAATTGCTAAATATAAGGAATGTTCATGTTCTTGTTAAATATGTATATTTAAGGATATTGTTTGATTGGTTTGTTTCTTTTTTTTTTTTTTTTTTTTTAAATAATACTCAAAAAATACAAAGTTGTATAAAAACAGTCACCCACGTAAACTCAATAAAACTGCAAATCTTTTCTTGCATGGCACAGCTTTCGTGATTATGGCTTTGTGCCACATACTGTGGAAAACATATACTTGACTCTAATGATTTAAGACATACTAAAAGCTTCTTTGGGAGATTTTGACAAGTGTGATTTGCCAGATCCCCCTTGGTTTCATGACCAATGTGCACAGTTCTGACCAAGTTAGGCTTAAGCGTTTATGTAAATTAGAGAGAAGAACCTATGAACATAAGAAGGTATGAAAATACACTCTTATAAGCATACATGTGATTGTAGAAGTAACTAGAATACTTAATTTTAGGGCAGCACTGTAGCACACCTACACATGCAACACAGGAAATTCTAGGTTACTGTAATATGGCTAGGATTACTCTAAAGGATTGGTGTAGTAAAATAAAATAATGGTTTAATTCAGCCACAAAATGAGGAAAATAAATGTTCTGTATGCAACAAGAAGCATTTTCTCAATAAGAAACTACTGCTTTTCTCAATCAACATCACAAAGGTTCATTTAGTTCACCACTAACAGCTCTGGCTTTCTGAAAAAATTATCTGTCTAGTCAGAGAAAAGATAAAGAATGATCTCCTCCTCCACACCCATCCAATCCCACTTGTCCAGAAGTGTTGTTGTACTTAGTCATTCAAACAACATACAAATTATGATGCATTTTGGAAAATAAATCTTTGATTTGCTAGATTAATATGTTATATGTTTGTCTCCCTCTAAGATAAATAAAATACCCTTTTCTAAATATCTATTTTAGAAACATCAGATTGTGTGTGTTTAACTGACAACTCTCTTAATCCTTTCAAATACAAGCCCTGCCAGGGTGACTATTTCACCTATTAACATATGGAACATCCTTTAAAAGTATACATGTATTAAAGAATTAGACAATATGCACAATCTATTTTATACTAAGATGTCACAGAAAACTTTATATTCCAATCAAAATTCGGTTTTAACAGAACATAAATACATCTGTATGCATTTTGCTTAAAACATCGGTAAAATCCTGCTCTTCCTGAAATGAAGCAACATTTGTAATATTTTGAGAGAGCCAATTGTAACATTCCTGTGCTTGTGACAACTGCTTGAAAATGCTATTTAAAAAATGTAGATAATTACTTTAAAAAGCAAAATGTATTTAGGATTTTTTTTTTTTTTTTTATTTAGGTCATATTAATCTTGCTACCAAATTGTAATTCTCCGTCTGTTCCCTGAATTCACCTGATTTTCCCTAATTCATATATTGGAATATCAGCTCTTTACAGCATACATTGGTTTTGTTGTATACTAATACAGTATCTAACATATTAGGCCACAGCCCTTTAAATGCTAGTACAAATGAAATAATGCAATTTTTTTTTTGTTTGGTTTTTTTTTTGTTTGTTTGTTTTTTTGGTTGAAGCCTAAAATCCATAAAGTCAGTAAGGTACAAGGTATAAAATTGTACAACAAAATTCTTGGTCTCAACTCCAGTTATACAAACAGATATTGAAAAAGTAAAGATTATCTATTTGGTTTTGTTACCTGCACCACCACCATTTTTTAAGTACTTAGCTCCCATCTGTCAGGAAAATTGCACAGTGCTCTTACTTCCCTTTTACAGATAAGAAATTCAGAAAGTGAGAAACCTACCTAATACCCAAAATAACTGCTCTGAGCTATCAAATAAAGGCGTCTTTGACTATGCAGGAAGGTTTCCTGGTTTCTGTGTTTGCTCCCGGCTATATTGAAATTCGTGCTGCAAAAATGAGAGTGAGTTTCTAAAGCAATTATGAACATAAGCTTAAAATACATATGCAATTTATTTTTTTAAAAAAATTATAGGAAGAAAAAAATGGAAAGAACTCAACCTTCATTTCATGCCAAATGGATTTTATAAAAAATAAGGATTGCAATTATGACATTTGCTTACTCACAAAGCAAATTAATTACTTCCACGGGCATCACTCTCATCCTATTTGCGTTAGTGTAAGCAAGTTCAAAATTGGGCTCAGTGAGTATAATACTTCTCCCCTGAAAAGGAATCAAACTATAAAAAAAAATAAAAGAAACAAAGTAATTTCACTGCATATGTTTTCACCAATACATTATTATGTCTTTAAAAGCCTTGACAAAGGCGCAACAGTCCAAGAAACTGTGGTGCTTAATAAGGGTCCAAACTGGAGAGCAGTTTGTTACCCTCAGTTCCCAAGTCAGCCAGCAGAGATCTGATGAAACTCTGCATCTCAGAGGAGGACACTCAGTACTTGAGGGATCTCGGCCACTACGACCAGAAGACACAATTCAAATTGCTTTAACTTAGCACTAGTGGCTCATATTCACAGTTGCATGCTGAAAAATCCTAGACTCCTAAACTCTGTATCAGCTAATTCCCTAATCCTTTTCCATTTATTGACAACCTGCTTGCATAACCCCACGCTGCACTCACCTACCACGTCAGCATCACCTAAAAGTCCTCTGATTTACCAAACTGAAAGCCCTGGCTCAGTTCTGGGAGCTGAATGACATCCACTGTGGATGCCAGATGTTCAGTGATTATGCTGTGCCACTTCTGATCCCCTCCCTTATGCTGCAAGGAGATAATCTGCACTGAGCAGCTCTGAGTGTATATAAACACATGCAAAATATCTTCATGGGAAGCAGAACCATGACCAAACATGCACTGCTACCCACACTACCACTCCATGTCCTGTCTCCCCGATCCTCATTCCAACTCCTCTCGTGCAAATGCCTCCAACTACCTATAGCAAGATTCCCAACCCTTTCACTTTTCTATTATCTTATTTCCTTGCCCTCCTTTTCTCTGATGACATGTACTCTGTTTATATTCTCACTTCTCACAGTCTTTGGAGGTGGGGGGATGGTAACCACCTTATGTGTCACCCAGCTAATGAAAAGTGTTTACCTGGCAAACGTAGTGGGAGGATGAAATGCATGCTAACTGTCTAGATAGCAAGAATTAGCACTTGGTGTGGCTGTTATGCCAATTAGGGTAACCGAATGTAAGGAGGCCAAAACCCATGGCTTTAAGTTTAAAGCTTCACATGATGGTGTGACTGCCAGCACTAAATTACACCAGGAAAGAAAAAGTCTCACTGATTATACAAAATGGCATCAAAACTTGGAAAAAACAAAACCCAACAATTTGACAGTAGAAGCATTTAATTGCATCATGCTCTGTTTATTCCACCTCATAGAATTGTTTCTGAAGAGATTGCCCAGAGATTAACGAACCAAGGTTTTTTATCTGTTATTCAGCTTTCCTTTTTCCTCTTTTATTTTCACAAGTTTAATTATAACTCATGCCATGAATCTTCTGTAATAGTTGGTGGTTTTTTTTTTCTTTCTATTAAATCTTCTAACCACCTGTGTAATCTTATTTTATCTTCTCTTAACAGAGAAACACCTTTACAAAAAAGGTTCCACCTAATCTAACTAATTCATCCTAATCTGGCACAATTCTACATTTTAGTCTCTCTAAAGCAAATCATTGTATTCCTTAAAACTGTATTTAAATCACTATCTTCCGTTGTCTTCATTGCTCATCAATTACTTTAAACTCTTAAAAAAACCTCCATCTGGGCTCTGGATTCTATATCTATGAAAATTTCATGCTATTTTAGCTGTTCATTTGACTATAGGCTTGGAGTTGATGAGAGGGTATTCCGAAAGCACAAGTTCCCGTAGAGAGAAGCCAATGAAGAGTACAAGTCGTCTATTATTTCTCTGTATGGCAGGCTAAATACACTGCTACAGTAGGCTTGTATTAATGCGAGTAGGGCTGTGCCATCCATCTTTAAACTGAAGTGGCAGTATAATGAAAATCTGGGAGAAAAATCTGGATCAACAAAACGTGACAAAAGTCTACTGGAATCAAGCAGAAAAACAACTAGGTAAGTTACAAGCAAGATGATGCCCGCATGCACTTAGAAATTACAGCCACAGTCCATCGTATCGGACAACTCTTGGAAAGTCCCTGGCTACATACCCAATGCCAACCACAAGTTCGAGACAGAACAAGCTGCCAAAAGGTCATGAGTGTGGACAGGTGTTTGTTCACATCAGACTCAGGCTCAGCCTCTGACAGTAGGCTTACACAGCAAATCTCTACTGATTGCACATATATACCCTCAAAGAAAGCCAGTGGAATTTCTATCAGTAACCTCAACAGCTCTGGATTAGGTTCCATATGTACATACGGTGAAATACGAATTTACTTTTTCAGTAGTGTCATGCACAGAACAAATTCCTGGTTGCGCAGTCCAAGAGTATACATTTACCTTTTAGAGAAAATACTTAGAAGGAATAGAGGCATCTTTCTAATGGTCTATTTGATATTTGTTTACAAAAATAAGCAAATATCCATAAAAAGAGAAGCAGTTCTTTGTAAATTTAGCTAGATCATAAGGCAAATACTGTAAGTAAATCTAGATCATAAATTAGTCTTCATCTTCCCCAACTATGTTTAAATTCTGTAAATGTCATTCTAATTCATATTCTCTCTTTCTATAAAAGGATATCTAGAACTGAAATATTCTGTGAACAAGTGCAATTGGATTATAGGAAGAGATTAGCTGCAACTTTGTTCCTCAATATATTGCACATAATTTTTTTCTAGTCACGTTTGTGTTCCTGAGATTTTCTTCTCATCAAAAGCAGCACATGTAGTATTTCCTTCATATATTTTACCTGCAATTATTGCAAGATGAATGCAATTTTCCTATTTCTCTATGTTGCTTATTTGTTGTATTTCTGCCTCATAACCACTGTTTCTTTGAAGTCAATGGAAAGTTAAATTAACCCATTGAAAAAAATAATACTGCAAGTAAGAGGTCTTTCTCAAGTTAAAAAAATACAAATATAATAAATTAAAATGACAGTGCAAACGGATATTCTAAAACATTTACTTCTATCTGTCAGTACATTGCAGCAGGAGTTTGGGACAATTCCCAATCTACTGTTTATCACAAGTGCTTATTTTGTTCCAGTTCTAAAACCTTCTCTCAGCTGAAGCTGCATTTCTCAAGGACATTATTTCATTTTAGTCCTAAAAACTATCATGCAATAGAAACCTAACTTCACTTTAAATGCTTGGGAATAATTTACATCTGAAATCATGAGGCTTAGAACCTTGGAACCAAGCTGAGGAAAGATTTACTAGAGGAAAGAATATGTAAGGGTTTTTTTGCACAAATTGCTGCTTTGGCTTAAATCTAGACCATTTTCCAATTAGAATTTTATATTAAAACTTGATTCTTTGGGGGACTGAAAAAAGTACCTCTCACTTCTTTTAGTTACTACCTAATTACGCTTCTGCCCACTTTAAAGTACAAACATTAAGATTTTTCTTTATGCTTTTAAATAAAGATGTAATTTGGAATGCAAATTTCTCACAGCATGGAATTAGCAAATCATGTTTAAACAAACAAATAAAAAAAATTCTCTGGTGCCTGCTTTTGGTGCCATTCTGCCACCAGTGTGTGTGTAGGTTTTAACTCATAAATAGAAAGGCTTCTTCAGTCAAAAGCAGTTTTTACTAGATGTGTGCACATGCAAGTTGTGTATGGGGAGAGAATAATTATTAAAACAATCTTGGTTATATGGGTGTTGATTTTATGAGAATATCTAGTTCTGAAGAAAGTGTTATTAAAAATTTACACACACATATGCACACAAAAAATCTATGAGTAGTTTCATAAGTATCCCTCATGAAAACATGATTCAGAAGCGTGGGAATGGAAGAAACCAAATACTCCATGAATTCTCTATGATACACGGTTTTAATAACATAGAGAAGAAACTTTTCTAATTTTTTTCTGTATAGCATAAAAACAACATTCCATATTTTATGCATTAATGTTTCATGAGTTTCAAATTACATTTGCAGGGAAGTGTAATGTATTTTGAGTAGCTTCATTTATACTTTTCACTTTTATAAATATTTAAAAAAGAAAAAAAATGAGCTGGTTACATGTGGAATTATTCAAGAGTAAAAAATCATAGATATTCACTCAATTGCAGAATATGTATTATACATAGAAAATTAGACATCTATATTGACTGCACCATTGTTCAGATGAAATATCTTTTAAGAAGACAGAAAGCAGGAACACTAACTACTGTGGCCAGTAAGGTCTGAATGACAGTTTCAGTGACAGTAGAATGTTAACCCTATCCTCTTGCTAAATTCAAAATAATTCCCCCTCCACCTATCTAAAATCTCCCTCTTTTCCTTTCCTCATCTAATTCATTGCATGGTGTTCTATGAATACCTGCCAACATTCCAGAGTCAAGCATGGGTTTCACAAAAGTGCGACTATTTACAGTACTATTGAGTATAGCAATCTGGGAGGCCTCTACCTGAAAGACATCATATAATTATAATATAATTTCACTATTGGAATTGCTGAAAAGACACTTCTCCATACAAACTAATCTACAATAAAGTAGATAATAATAGATAACAAATGTGCCTCACTGATGGTATCAAGAGCACTCCCACTGTTTTGCGTTAGACAGGATCTAATTTATAAACTCATAAAATCCACTCCAGATTCCAAAGTGAATTGATCTTCCTAACAGAAATTGGGGCAAAGGTGTTCTATCCCATTTTTTATGCTTTCCCAGTCACAACAAGTATAGAGGTTTCTTTGGCTCCTCATGGCTATTAACCCATTGTCCAAAGAAGCATTGCACTGGTGGTTTTCCTGAAAAATCTTCAGACAAAAGAAGGTAAGATAAATGACTAGGACATTTCTGCATTTCTCAAAAAAGCTGCTTTCCATTAGCTTTCCATTAGCTTTACAGTAATAGATCAGCTATAAACCTGTTCCGAATGATATGCTATATTTTAACTAGAAATCTCATACTTGATGAAAACAATTACTGGAAGAAATCCTATGGCTGAAACATACAGGAGATCTGATAAGATGTTACCAGTAAAACTTGCATGGACTATAAGCATAGGTACTTAGGAACCTATTTTCCATTGACTTCAAAGAGAACTGAGGCTTCCAATTTTGTTTGTTTGTTTTTTTTTTTTTTTTTGTTTGTTTGTTTATGGCTGTGGAACTGCAAGTCCAAGAAAAGCCTAGGAGTATTCTTCAATATGCATTTGACTGGAGTAGAATTTTTCAAGATTAATATGCAATGTTAACATTACAGAACCTCACAGCTACTCAACAGCGTCCAATTTTCAGTATAAACTTTGATAAATGTGTCTGAAATACACAATGATGTGCTTCTAAAACAAATCAATGCGGAAAATTATATGGTGTAGTTATGTCACTTAATTAAATTCAGAGGAAAGGATAGCCAATAGAAATGCGCAAAGGGACTTGCTGTTACTGTGTCAATGACACTTTTTATCGAAGTTGACTAGAACTTGAAAGTTTAATACAGGATATTAGAAATGCATTGAGATATTCATCCTCTGACATTGCTGGACAGATTACAGCATTATTTTAACAACATACTAAACTTCATCCAAATTAATTTAGGATTTAAATCCAAATTTAAAATCAAAATCCCATTTCAGCATTCCAAGTAAGAATACTCAAAATCAGTCTCTGAAAACTACATTTTAAAATGGATCTATCTATATGTAGGACTGATATGACAAATGGATGCTAACACTTGTAATTTGTTTTCAGATTATCTTTGCTATAGTTGATTTCTACAAGGTATGTAGCACATGTGTTAAGCATTCATTTGGCAATTCAGAACAAAATTTAAGTTCTCAACTCTATACCATCTGCAGGAGGTCTCTCTTTTCAAAGCTGTGGAAATAAAGGTGATCCAGCAGAACAATTTCAATTCTATGGTATAGAAAAGAAGGATTTGTAAGGACCATTAAAAAAAGCCACTTTCCTTCTTGCTCTCGAGATCTTTTTGTAGGAGGTCAAAAGAGAAAGAATTTGACGATCAGCAATAGGAACTTTATGGTTACTCCTATCAACCGATTTGTGATTTCCAAAGGAAGAAGGTAAAGTGCTCAGGAGATATGACAGCTGTTATTCCCTTTCTTAAAATACACTGTCGATTTCCATATTATAATATTTCCACACTCACAAATATCCACCAATTTTGCTATCACAGCTATCATATTCTGACCATTTGAAAAGCTTTAAGTGAGAAGCTGTGAGACTGAAAAAATGGTAGAGATTGAATGAAGAAGGTAAAAGAAAGTGCAACTAGCTTTTACCTAGAATCTGAAACATCTTGCTATTCTGGACTGAGAAACGAGGCAGACCACATATGAGGCAAAATACAAAAAAAAACAGTACAGAAACAATACAGTAAAGATCAGAAGGGTATGTAAATTAACATAAAAATATCAAATTTCTATTTCAAAAGGACTATGGCAATATAAATCACCCTTCAACATTTACTAACAGTTGTCACATATAAATACAGTAAATTTTTAGTCATTTTGTGTTAGATATGGTGATATATTCTGCTAAACACACTTCAGTTTTGCCTGATAGTAAACATATTGATTTTAATCACTTCAGTTCATCACAGCTACTAAAAGATTTTTGAACCATGCACCAAATGTTTCTTCTGATCCTTGCTTTGACTTTGTACATATAGGGATAAAATATTATTGTTAAAATTTAGAAGTAAGTATAAGTGTATATATAGAAGTATATAGCCATTCATCAGTTGTTTCTCTAATAGCAATTAAGAAATTCTACACTTTGATGATGGGGTTTATACTATTTTTGGTGTCTAAAACTTCTGTTATTTATTAAGCATTTCAATTTCTGCTCTGCACAATAAAAACCCTATATACTTACACTGGTACACCCTTCAGCATTTATCTAAGTTCACTCTTCCTTTACTGCAGTCAGATAATATCAGTATTTTTTTAACTGTTACATACAGAGGGTATTAGTATCTCGATATTAGTATCTATAATACAGTAGGTATAAATTTAGACATATTTAGACTCATGAAACAATCCACACTTCCATTGACAAGCACTGGTCGGTGGAAGGACTTGATCTCTTGGTACATGAAGCAGCTCACTGGCACGGAAAACTATTATTGGTATAGTGCTTGACATCTAGAACTGGATTTTCAAATAAGCACGACACTTGTTTCAAAATAAATTAATTTATGGACAGAAGGAGACAGCTAGTAATGGAAAAAATGTACCTTCCTTTCCAGGACTTCTCAGGACTCTAGAAATACTATTTTCTATGAAACAGGAAATTGACAATAATTTTAAAAAATGCATACTTAAAGTTAGACTCCTAAATGTTTATTTAGGCACCTTAATTCAAAAGGCATGCTTGCATGTTCTGCAAACCCAATAGCCAAACCATTTGTTTAGAGGATTTAAAAAATCCTAAATTCAAGCACTGATTTAAGAAACTCCTAGTGATTATATTCTCTGCCAATTTTTAATTACGGCTGCATACCCATGTCCTTTTCCTTGAACATCTCCTTAATGATCTTGTAACAGAGAATTTGTGAATCACTGATTAGGGATATAATTGCTCTGTGTAAAAACTTACTCCTTCGCATCAAAGTCCATTAAGTAAACTATTCTAACATGAAAACGAAGAGTAGAAGGTACCTTGTCAGGTCTAGACACTAAACTGTAATGGCAAAATATTTTCCTAAGAGCAATATAAATTCAAATTTTCTCATGAGTTTTTACTTGATTTAGTAAACATAGTTTTCCTTCAGATATAAACACGTAATAAGATGGTAGAGCCATACAGTTTTTAAAAGAAGGAAGATTTTAAACACTCACAACATCTAGCTAGGCTCACAATTTAAAAAAAAAAACAAAACAAAACAAAAACCAAACAAAACCCCCCCCAAAACCCCAAAACAACACAAAACAAAACAAAAGTCAACAACCAAAAAACAAGGCAAAACAAAAAACCAAACCCCAAAACAACCACCAAAAAAAACCAAACCAAGAAAAGGAAAGTCCTTCTTACCATTCCCACTGACATAAGATTTGATGCAAAAGCTTAGAAAAATGTAAATACATGAAGTAAATGCCAAACCACCCAAAGATATCACTAGTATATAAACTTCTATATATACATACACACACACTTCTGTACTGTACCTATGTACTTCTATATGTGACTCTGTAATACTTGATTACTTTTAAGGAGAAACAGTCCTATTGCATTTAGAATCTAGCCAACAGCTCCAGCTCAGTTAGAGAGTACACAAACTCTTTATTCAGCAGTGCCTTTTTAAATCGTTTGTTCGTGATTCATCTGATTCTAAAAATAATAAGGAAAACCAAAAGCAAATGAGTCTGTATGGAAGACGTGCACGTATTCTTACTCTATACAGACACAATAAATGGAGCCATCCCTTAGCCCCAAGCCCATCGTGTCTTGGAATCTCACAGCTGCAATCATGTCAGACATGAGTGTGCTTATGCACAAAAACAAAATGAAAGCTCTCCACATTACAAGGTCATGAAATAAAAATCCCCATGTTGTTACAGAATTATTTCATGAGATTCTCCAACCTTTCCTTGGAACCAAATTTCTGCTCTTAACAATATTAAGTAATTTAAATAATATATCTTTTAACTGAGATATCTTTTATATTCAGTCAATATTTAGTTACACGTATGGAGATAAAAGACAGAAGAGGGCATTTTTAATGGTGCATCTTGACCTAACCTGGCACCGGTTTTGCACATGCTCTTTACTCGCAGATCACAAAATTCTAAGGTAAAACAAAAGATAAAGCTTATAATAGCATCAACCTATCTGCATCAAGTAAACATGGTGGAATGATAAATTACTTGCTATATTTATAACTAATGAACATGGCAAACAGCTACCAATAAAGATGATAGAAGATGAATGTACAGTGCCTAAATGAACACCTTTGAGTTTTCATGGCCATAAAATAAAATAATAATAAACTCTAACACCCCCTTCTACATTATTTATAATTAAAATCCTGAGGTAATTATTCTGTTCTCCATTCTTCTCAGCAAAAGAAGGCGGGGGAGACACACATGAATTAAAATCCTTGTGGTAACCTCATTAATGTCTCAACTCAGTGAAAATAAGAGCATTATTTATTCATGTTCTGACCTACAGATTGTTCTGAATAGCTTCACCATGGTGAAAAACAGCAAGAAATTTGGCTTATGCAAAGCACCTCTGGACTATCTAGATGAACAATCTAGATTAGTGGTATCAAGGGCTATGGCTACTTTGCATCCCTGGCTTTGCAAAAGACGACCAGCAGCAGAGGCTTGATCCTTCCTGTATTGACTGTTGCTTAACTGTAAAAAATAATCTTGTATAGCAAGGACTACTCAATGAAATTCTCAGGGAGGCTCTCTCATAGACATCATTTGAGAATTGTTTTCAAAGGAGAAAGGAAGTAAAGGACAATTAAAGAGAAAACATTTAAATAATCATATATCTCTAGGTCATAAAAAAATTGTAATTACCAGAAACTTTCATTAGAAAGAGGACATAGTGGGTGGATATCTTCAAATGTAATAAGCACTACTACAGGACTCCATAGCCCTCTAATGCTAATAGAGTCTTCTGACAGGCCAATTCAAAACCTTCCTCTCAGAGCCTGACATTATGTCTCTGACAAGGATCAGAGAACAGAATAAGGTAATATCAAGCTGCTGGCCTCAGGAAATATATCAATAACTACAACTAAGTTAAGTGGCTGGCTTAGAACTTTACATTCACCCAAGTCAACTTATATGTGTATGTTTAATTTATATGTATATCTATCTACTTTCTGATTTACCCTTCTGTAAACTTGTAGTTATACATTTTTAACCAAGATAGCCACAAGGGAATAGTAACTACCGCTGGAAGAGAAAGAAAAAAAAAGAACACTGGAATAAGTGGAGGCAATGACAGAATTAGCAATTATTTCAGTAAACAGAAACAAAAAGATTGATAGGTGCTAACACAGGTCAGTTATGAAAGTCAAACTAGCTTATCAAAAAAAGCTATAATTACACGAGACAACTGAAGGTACAATTGCATCCCCCTTGTTAAATGTGAAGATCCTGGATTTAGATCATACCAAATTTAGCTCAGTGGGGAAAATTGTGTATATTTATTATTAAACCACATATTTGCAAACCATATTGTCTTCACATATCTGTACTTTGGGTTATATTTCTCCTTCAATGGGAATCTGTGGAGCCAAATTTCATTAAGGAAAACTATAAATAAGCAACAACAATGACAACATAATAATTAGCAACTTTTAAGATTTAACTAAGCATTACAAAAGCTAGGCACAGGCAATATTTGAATGTAGATAACTTGCATATGTTAATAATTTTGGCTAGATAATCACGTGATATAAATGTTCACATGGAAAAAATGACTCCTTATGCACATTAAGGCCGTGGGGCACAAATGTTACATATGGTTCTATTTACACAGATACATCACATGTTTTTATATGTATATTAGATATGTGTAATTCTGTGTATGCATTAACTTGTAAAAATACTTTTTCAAGAACAAATTTGGAGTCAGCATCCACATAAGTTGGAATTAAATCTCTCTTTTTAAAGATATAGTGAAAAAGAATTTGCATTTAACTCTTGCTCTTGTCTCAATTCCTATGCAAACTACATACACATTCTTCAGCTTCCATGGATTACAATTTATTTTTGTTTTGAGAGAAAAGATACTGACAAATACAAAAATAAAAATGAAAAAATGAAAGAGATGTCTCAAAATGAGACAAAGGTCCCCTTTTTTATTTAACAAACCTTCACCATGAACCTTGTTACAAGAAAGACCTTTTAAGACAGAGCTCAATAAATGCATTATAAATTATTAGAATCTCAGAAAGTTTACATAAAACTGCACATAAATTGAATCACAGTTTGTCTTAATATTACTATGCAAGACTATTGCTACCCATGAGTTTTATTTTACTATTTCAACAGTAAAAATAAGTAATATTTCAAATGAAAACATTCTTTTATTAATTTGAAATGAAAAAAATGCTCTTGGTGATGTTAAAAAGCCTAATTTTGCTGAGCCCTCTGACCTTCAAATTGACAAGTTTATACTCTTTTCTTTCACTTTTACTGATTTATTTTTCTTACCATTAAAATAAAATTTAGATAGGTCAAAAAGAAAGGCTTTCTGTATTAGTAGTGTAAATAGTAGGACAATTAATAGTATAATACAAACTTTGTATTTCACGAGCCATGTATTCAGTTAACTTCTTGTCATTACCCTACTATATTTAAGTAATTCCATTTTGGTTTGAGTAACAAGTACTGTAGAGTACATAGGCTATGGGATATAATTACATTTACGAAATATCTGCTGTAACAATAACATTTTTAGTTAAGGCATTTTAAAGCTCATTTTTGTAGCTATACTCCTTAATAAAAATAAACCTATCAGAAAGGTATTTTATATTGAAAAATATTTTTATAATAACACATACATGAATTATTTGCATTAGTAATTTCTAAATTAAATTCTTACATTCAGATTTCAAAACATGACTTTCATCTCATCAAAGTTTTACTCTCCCCCTTTTATTATTCTCATTCATATGCGTTCCTGTTAATGTAAGGTAGGAATAACACAATTTACTTTGAAATTGCGTGCAGTAAAGGCAACCCTCAGTGTATACATACACACTGTGTACAGCCAATCAGTCTTTACTGTAAATGTTAATGTAAAGTGTATCATTAATTATCTAATTACTTTTGACATAATTAAAACAGGAAATTATATAAAGCAGCCTTGTAAATGTTCAAATACAGGTGAAGTATAACCTGTGAAATGTCTTTAATAGAGCTCTCTTATTTCCTTCTGTTTCTAAAACTGAATGTGATAATACTGGTTCTAGACAATATTTACACAGTTATTTAATAAAAAATTTAAATATATTATGAGCAATAAATATTCTGCAAAGATCTGCTTATCTTTTGACTTGATTTCTTTTTTTCTCCATCACTTCATTATGCATGAGCACTGGTCTGCAGCAGATCTGGAGGAACTGCATTTTGTTTCAGTACCCTTTACTAAAGAATGTCATTGATCACAGTTTAATCTACTTCATAAAACAGTTTTATTCCATAAAGCAGTAACACTTTAAAAGAGCTTACATGGAGACTGCATTTCAGCGTCTCATGGGTAGGGGGCAGCTGTTAATTTATTGTCACAATTATTACAATTTCTATTAGAAGAATAAAGTGGATCAAAATATTCTCACTACATTTATGTTTTGGTTAAGTGAACAATAAAAATAACCATAAAAACCTAAGAAGGATGGAGATCATGTATTACGTTACTAGAAACATGAAAGAATTTACACTGCAGTAGAAATGCCACACAGCAGGCTTTCAGAAACTTAAAAGAAATTGCAATTTAAAACATACTTTTCTAACCCCATCCAAATCACAGGTGCCAAGTTCAACTGAATGGTTTGTCATGTAGAAGTTTATTATTGATGAACAATGTGAAGAAAAAAAAAAGGCTGCATTTTGCTGAGGTGCCATTTGAGAAGCGGGGGAAAACAGAAGGCCAAACAGCCAGCAGTCGCTCTGTACTCCCACACAATTAGTCTTCAAGGCTACAAACTGCAAAGATTCAAACGTAAATCGCTGGTAGGTAACAAGACCAGTGCACTCAGCCCCTGGGCATTTCTAAGGATGTTTATGATCCTCCCAATGATCCACAATTTGTAAGCTATGCCTCTGAATAACTATTATTACTTGTAGGAAGTCTAATTAATTTTCAGAAGGAAAAAAACCAAAACCCGAAAAACCCAAACGCAAAACAACAAGTATGAAAACTACTACAAGCACAAAACTAGGGGAAAACACTGCTTCTGAACAGGATGTATTTACATGTTGTTTTGACTGCAGGGTAAAGGTATTGACTATCTTAAGTGTGGAACACTATGCTATGGGCAAAGATTTCAACAGATGCACCTTACCTCTGGACGAGGAAAAACCTCCTGCCTCTTATTCCCTATAGCGCAATAAGTCAACCAGCTTCTTTCTATGATTTGTACAAAAAGAACACTCCTTTTTCACTCAAATCAGGCAGACACCTACTTTAAAAAATTGGTGGGTTTGTCTCACATCTATCTATGACTTCTCACCATCTGATGAATTCTCAAAGCACGCAAAAGGCAGACAATCCATCTAGCATATAGCCCACGGGAAAGTGCCCTGGGTTGCTGCAATATCCTTACAAAGAGCTTGTGAAAGTGATAATGTTTCAGATGGCACAAAGAAAATATTAAGTAACGTATGCTCAAAGCAGGACCTTCTAGGGCTAGGCCTAACCATGCCTCACTCCCCTCTGACAGGTGAGAAAAATATGATACTGACTTTTCTACCTTATAGTCTGTGCTGCATAGACTCTGTCCTGGTGTGACAGTAAGCTCTGTAACCTCAATGTTGCTTTCCACATTCTCATGCAACTCTTGATCACATAAATTCTGAACTCCCTAAGAGTTGCTAAATTAAATTCTGAACAGTTGAAAACTTAGAGCCTAACCTTTGTGTGACTGATACACTACGTAGCAGAAAAAAGCAATAAAGTAATCCAGATTTCCATTCTGGAAATTACTCTGACATTCTGTTTTCTCTGGGTTGTTCAAACAGCAAAGAATGCACTTAAGTGACTCTTCGCCTGTATACCTTAGAATATGGTTGGCTTTCTCCCAATATTTGTCTGAATGAAACAGTATGTCACCAAACCTGAGTATTAAGGACTCGAAGTCAAAGATAATCTCGGTTAGACCAGAGTTACATGCTGCCATCTTTCACTCTAGCTTACATGGGATGGAACTTGAACATGGAAATATCTGGCACTTCATAACGTGCTATTTATTTTCATTTTGTATTGATAAAAGAAGTATGTTTAAAACAGTTGGAACACAGAAAATTAAAAAATTAAACACCCCTTTGCACGGGACATTTGAGGACCTTTACCATATTTTGGCAAAGAGAAGAATGTGTATTCTCCAACTTTTATGGGTTTAATGATCTTTTTTCATAAGCAGATAGGACCTTTTCTTAGTACAAGGACATGAACAAATGCCAAAACCTACATATCATATCTACAAATATCCTTAAATGAAAGAACAAGATCTTCAATTACAGTGTGAGATCTTTTTTAACTCTTAAACAACATGAATAAGATATCCTTGTGAGTCTAAAGCAAAATCCTTTCAATCCAAAAAGGCTTATCTTCTTACACGTTCACTCATGATTTTTATCTATTAAGGGAAAAACAACTAAAAACATTTAACAACCAAGTAGAGTTCAAAATATGAGAAGAATTTGATTTGTTGAAGACATTTATCCATTTTAATAGAAAAGGAATAGTCATGCTGTCCGTTACACTGAGGAAGTGTATCTTTTTGAAGAGGGCATGAAATAGGAAGTTAACTGATTCTAATTCTTTTCAAGCATAAAATCATAGGAAAATACACAAATGTGGAATTACATTTTACTTTCAGGGCTGCAACCAGCAGATCATTCATGAAATCCTATGAATGATATGTCAGTAATATTAAGAGACTTAGTAGTGAGAAGCTACATCTTTCCCCATGTCTCATGAATACTCCTGACAACATTTCCCCTCCATTTAAGAAAGCAACAATAAACAGTGAACCCTAAAATTGCTGTGTGGTGGGACAGAGGAGAAGAAAGAAAACAAGTAAAGATCTATATAAAGGAACATGAACACAAATAATTACCTACATATTTGTAAAGAGGGGAAAAATTGAAACAGACAATAAGAAAGAATTAAAAAAAAAACAAACCAAAATTATTTGCATGTAAGATTTCTAAAAACTGTTACTTAAAAATCTTTATAGTATCTAAAAAGATTATATTTTAAGGAGAAGATGTAAACAAAAACGCTGAGCTCAGACATTGCAAAATATTGGGAAAAAGTGGTCACAGAAAAAGAGAAATATAATAAAAGTAATGTATTAACCTGAGAACCAGAAAAAAAAAGGTATCCAGTTAGTCTAGGGAGTATAGGTTAATTCTGCTTAGAGTTTGGCCATGAAATGAAACATTTCAGCTGAAGAGCAGCAGGAAGGGTTGTCTCTGAAGCACTGGAACCTCTACTGGAGTCCTCACTTGAACAGGGGAATAATTCTCCCTAGCCCTTTCTAGATATGTTATCTAAACCATCATTTATTACGTGCTGTCCACAGTATGCCATAGGTAACTAGTAATCAAAACCAAGTAACTCTGTCTTCTTACTAAACTGAAACAAAAAGGTGACTTTATAGAGTTATGAATTTACAATTGATAAAACTATCTACAAATGTGAAATGTAAGGGTTTTCTCACACTAGAAAGACCAGTGTTTTTCTAACTAATGTAGGCACTTTCATTGAACCTCATTACAATATTCAATGGGGAGTCAAAATTATTACTGGGTAAGACTACAATAGAAATAGCAAGAGCTAAACAGAAAAGAACTCTGTGTGTGAAGTTGAATAAGTGTTAAAACTGAAGATGACAGTCCTTGCTGAGACTTAACCAAAATGATATGCTATGTTGAGAAATTATGTGAAGAATTTTTTTGTAGGCAGCAAAAGTATACCATAAGTTTGAGGATCTTCCAGAAAAATTCAGCAAAATACAGGGTGTATTTCTTCAACTCTATTCCTCTAAACGTCATGATGAGGTTCTTACAGTTATCATATAGCTTTGAACACTACTGCCACACCAAACATGATTTCCTTCTCATGCGTCTACTTGTGAATAAAAAAAAAATGGTTTGACGTCATAATTAAAGAATGTATCTGTTTAATACATTAATAATTTGTGGTCTTCATGTATTTATAATTTTAGAATCTGGTGTACTAAATTCTTTAGTGATGGGTCCATATGAAACATTGTCTTCTAGATGAAGTGTCTTTCAAACAGCGTATTATTTTTGTGCGTGGATCTCAGATACTATCTTCTGGATGTAAATAAAATGGTTTTATTTATCAATGACCAATCCGATGGGTTGAAAAAAGGTCAAATTGTTATCTCACAAAGAACTACCATCGCAAATATTCTGAACAATTAAATTAAAGTATTAACAGTTTTTTAATTCTACAGCACCATTTACTAGAATGCTAAATAATTTTATATTGACTTTGTTTTTAAATACACAGTACTGAGATTTGGAAAGATCAAGTGATACATCCAGCATCAGTCAATCTGTGACAGACCTAAAAAGAAAATGGATTTTCTCAATTCCACTGTAACAAATGACATTAAAATTAGGAAATTAAAATTAGATGAATATTACAATTAAAATATCAGAGACAGAATATCTTAAATAACCCTCACATCAAATTTTCAGAGGCAAATAGAGATAGCATCTCCATGGCCCATGATGGCTATCTAGTATCCTAGGATCATCACTAAAACTCACTATTTGTATTTTAAGATTAATCTACTTTATTATTTGAAGTTGGACATCATACATATTTTAAAATGTCATGTCCTAATGATAACAGAAGACTAAAAAAAAAAAGCTTTCCTCCCTATTTCCTCTTCCACCTCCCACAATAAATTATATATTAAATATAAGTGATATGAGTTCATCAATCCTTTAAAAGCTGTCAGTATGCTTTACAGACAGCCTCTGTTTTCAGATTCTACCTCTCTATCAGGAATGAAAAGATTATACTTCCGCAAGTCATTTTACAGACAGGGATAGCACTGTTCGGTAAAGTCACAAAGAGGAAGACCATCTACATCAATCATTACAATACAGAGATATCAATTAATCCCTCAATCAATAACCCAAAGTTATAGGTGTACTATTATATCCCATTGCAAGCTATAGATTTTGCATAAAATAAAGAGACAGTATAATCCAAAAGTACAAATTCCTGCTACCAAGATTGTTACAGGCACATGCTTGTGCTGTACCTGCTGGATACGTGCAGTACCAAGGAAACTGGTCCAGTCCCGTCATGTAAAAAGGTTGAAAAGTATTATTTATTACAGGTATTGCAGCAACCAGATGATGTAGATATGCTCCAAAAACCTGTAAACTTGAGGACTGAATGGACAAATCCTACACCTCTCTGCACTCCACAAAATTTATATTAGACTATATTAAATGATAAAGTAAGAGTTTCAGGTGCAACAACAAAAAAGAAGAAAAATAGAACGTATAACTGTAAAAAATGCAAATGCCATGGGGAAAAAAAACAGTGCATTTTAAAAAAGAAAAAAAAAAAGAAGTTAGTATAGTACATTAATGACATAAAGTTTGTGATGATAAATCCTATTACATTACTGAGCTTAAGCCTATCAAAATTATAAGGCAAGGGGAAAGGATTCCTACCCGTCACTCTCCTGACTCACTTTTAAGTGGGAATGTGTGTTTTGGCCTTTTATTCTCTTACAGCCAGTAGTAAAGGTCAGCAGCAGTATCAATCTTACGGCAAAACAGAGGACTGGAGAAGGAAACATGCAAGGGTTTGCAACTGCATTTATAGGTGTACATCAAATAGACAAAGGAGAAATACAAAGCTTTGCTTATATCACTCATGTTTCTCCCTCTAAAATAACAGTAACATCAGTAAATCAGGCAGATAAGAAGAAAAAATAATATTGTAAACAAAAGAAAATATGTGAACAGGTTAACTATAGAAATACTTGTCTATCTAATGTCACTTAACTGTTAAAATAAAACTCGTACCTTTACAAGGTGCTACAGAGGAAAAGCAAGGAAGTCTTATATGATGTTTATGGTGTTATTCATCACTTTTGAGATGAAATTCCCACTTGAAATGTACTGTGGAAAAGTAAAATTGATTTCCTCCTTCTGGTAAATAAAAGTAAAGCTATATTCTGCCAGCTCCAGGGGCATCAGCAGAACAGTTTCACCACTGTAGCTATATGTCTGTCAGTGTTCTGTTATAAACAAAGCTGACAAAGTTCATGAGGGGTAACACAGAAGATCTCAGTCTAAAAGTACAGAAAGATTGAGTTCTTTTCAGTGATAGGCAAACAGGAGGGAAAAAAAGATTAAAATTATTTGAAATGTCCCTAATTCTATTGCCTCAGTGGTTCTCTCTTCCTTGGGAAGTTTGCAGTGCATGAATTTTTAATGCGAACAAAGGGCCAAGGAAGTTCTACTGAAAAAATAAACAAGACATTTACAACAATAATATTGACAGATATATATCTTCCTGGAACAAAGCACTAAAGAAAAAAACACTTCCAACGCAGAGGCTTCTGTTATGTCCATGGCAATTCAGTATAACACAACACCACAGTTCTGAAGGAACTGTTTTCTTCCACTACGGAAGACATTTTAGAGACTATCCTCTTCTTGAGAATCATAAAAGGAGCAGTTTCACGGACACTGGATTCTTCAAAAAACAACAATTCAACAAAAGCGGAAATTGCCATACAAAGGAGTTATGATCTCATCTGAATGGAGGCAAAGTGAGTCATTAAAAGGAAAACATAATAGAAGCCAGGTTTCCTGCCCAGCTTCCTCTGACCTCTGTTGGCAGAGCTATTTTCCTCTTGAGGTAAAAAGTGTGCCTAGAAGTTGTTCTGCCCACTATGCAAGCTCTGTCCGGAGAATACAACTGACATGCTCGAACAGCGGGAAGGATCACATCAGGTGTGCTCATCAACACATGTAATCGACAGTTCTCTAATTGCAATGACTTATGGGGAGTCCTCCAACCCAGTTTAAAAATCTCACTCCAACAGCAACCCAGCATTAAATATTGTTTAAACCTTAAACACCTTACTAATATTTAATATATAATCTTGTCTAGCACAATTAAAATATTACAGAAATGATCTTAAGCCTGATATGCTACTATATCCACACAATAGGGTGTGCTGTGAATTTATCTTACACCTTAACACTAAGTTTCCTGACTTCCATCCAGTTAAATAAGCTCTTTCCTGTTATCCTAATATAATGTCTTGTGAGAAAACCTGTATCTGAACAGTTATTTTCTATTGAGAATCATCTTACACAGCCAAATATCGAAACAAAAATTCGTTGTTCTCTCATATTCTCCTATTTGGTACTTACATGACTACTGACAGGTCTGAGATTACTGTGTTGGAACCTATTTTCATGTGACAGCCGCAGTGCAGATATTTGTCGATACACTGGTGCTGAATGCTAATCACTACTACAGTCTGGGAACAATTGCCAGCTACGTCACTTATCACTAACATGAACAGAAAAGCCTTAATTGCCTTATCATGTGCTTTGTGCTTCCTGCTGGAATGGCTAGAAACCACTAGGAAATACTAGGAGGGATAAAATAATTATAAACCAGTAGGAATTTCAAGGGTTAATGATAAAAAAAGTTCCAAACATCACTTAAGGAGCTCATTGCTCTTCTTCACATATACAGTTTTAATGCTGTTCAAAAAAGATCTTGATTATTTGTACAAAACCTGAATTGAACACAGTTTATGAATAAAATGCATTAAAAGATGTAATGCGGGATATAGGCAGGACACAAAGCATACATTTCCCTTAGTTTGTATATTCACCTATATCATTTGACAATATTCTCATAGAACAACTTTCTATAAAAATAAGTACTTTTAGCTATTGAAAAGTCATCTAAAGTTTATACACTACATCATAATTTTGGTTGTTCAGAATTCATAGAACAGATGCAAAGTAGGTACTTCTCTGATGCTAATTAAACAGCGTGCTCAAGCAGTATTTCCTGTAAATGAAAGCACCTCTTCCTTTTTCTCTAAATAGTGATCATCAGGGTATACTCATAATTTAAAAAAAAAAAAAAAAAAAAAAAAAAAAAAAAGTAGAAAAGAAGACACAGAAAAGAAAAATAGTAAGAACACTTTTTAAAAGATTTATGCGCTCAACATTTTCAAAACCTTCTAATTAAAATACACAAAACACTAAAATTAAGAGAGAGAATAAAGACTGAACAGAGTGTTCATAAAATATCCCTAGCTGTTGGCAAAGATTTTATCTTTGTAATTTAATGATGATGAAGCCAAATAACTGTTGCTGGAATGGAACAGTTGATGTTCCATTCTGATGGAGGCTGATGAAGAAGGCTTTCAAATTGAAGTGAGGTGTATCGCAGTTTATATTTTTCTTAGTAGGTCTTCTATCTGTACGATTTCTCTCTAAATTTCATTACTTTCTGCATTAGACGTCCCTTTCAACAGATAGTCATGTGTTGATCAAAGATATATTGCTTTAATATGCTTGTGTTCTGTTATATGTTAAATTGTTTGTTCATACAGACAGCAAGTTCTAAGCAGTTCACAAAATATCAGAGGATCAGTAATTAATAACAATGTTAAGTTCCAGGGAAAATTAACTTATTGTGAAGAAAACTTTTCTGGCATTTGATCTAATTTGTGCAAGATCTGATAGAAGCATTCAGGTAACTTAAATAAACAGATTGTGTATTAAAAAACTGTTAGCACATACTGAATACTTACATTATTTGAACAAAAAGTACATTAAGTTTAACAATACATTAAAAAAATGAACAAGGTATTTATTAGGCATGAATCAGTTCTAAAAAGCATGGTATGAAGTAACTTTAACAACTTTCATAGGGAAGACAAAAAGATACACAGTATGATAATTTGTGGACACAATGAACTGGACATATTTTTTTTCCAATCAAAAGAGCAATAAATAAGTAACTAAAATACTGATAAAAGCACAGTTTATGCATTTAAAAATAAGACATGAATTAAAATTACTTAGATGTGTTTAGTATGTTTTTAGAGAGATTTTACCTTATTTTTATCAATAAATTTTAATTTCAAATCCATTGTTTTATTACATATGCTATTTAAACAATGCCCCTATGTTACTGTCCACAAACACATTTCAAATTTCTTAAAGTAATTAAACAAAGATAGAAGTCTGTTTGCCATTCCTAGGTTGATATCCAGCTAATTAAACATGGTTTTAGGGGTAATTCCATCATAATTTCTAAATGATCCTGGAAGTAAATACGTGTGTGCATATATACATAAACATACACATGCCAAGAGTTACTCTGTCTACAAACTCACCAGCGTGTAGCCTTGCTATTTATTAATCAAAACAAATTTGAAAAAAGACTATTTTACAAGATAATTTGCTTTCATCAGAGATTTTAAGAAGACAACAAAACAAATTAAAGGAAGAAAAATGCTTTCCGTTCAATTTACCAATTTCTAACAACAGTTAGATATCTATGGTTATGGGTGTATATATGTGAATGAACGAATAAATCCTTAACCCACCATATCTTTTTCTCCAGTTTGCAAGCTGTCACCCGTGAAAAGTATGGTGTAGATGGTAGGATGATACTGTACCTGATTGGCTCTGGAGGTGGTCATGGGATCAGATGGAGAGGACTTGGTGGTAGTTGGGGAAGATGGCAATGTCTGGGAACAAAGCAGTTCAGGAGCAAATCAACCTTTACAAGCCTTAGACTGAACAGTTAAAAAAATAAATAAACCAACAAAAGTAACATAACTAGAAAATTAAAATAAATAAAAAATGCCTAAGACAAAATCTTTCTCCTACTCATTGGAACTTAATGGAATTTAAAGTCAATTGAATAAATAATGCATGTAAATATGCATGCTTATGCATGTAAAAACAAATTAATGACTTGAAATCAAGATGGTGAACTCACATAAATACTCAAAAATATGCTGACCACATGAGGAATATATTCTTTCCTCTCTCCTCCTCTTGGGGAAAATGAAGACTATAGTAAACAAAAATTCCAGCAAGTTCAATGAGCACACTAGAAACAGTTATCAGTCTACAAACAAACAGGGCCAACATCTGAAAGAAGTTAAGAGACATTTACTTTGGCACTTTATGATGCACCATACTATAGCATGGACTATAGCCACCAAACTGTGTTCCATATCTTAAAGCAATTACACTGAAGCTACTGAGTTTTTAGCAATATACTAACTGCTAAAATATTCACTGATATTTTGTAATCAAGAGGCAGGTGAAAAAATGTAAACATCAATCTCATGATGGATGAACATGCAACTAATACCTTCGGAACAAATTACTACAATGTATTTATGATTATTGTTAAAATGTTCATTTAGCTGAGCAAAGGTTAATAACTTATCATCAGGCCTGTGTTCAAAATAAACACAAAAAAGAATTAAGAGTCATATTTATTGATCATGTTTTCTAAATAATATACATATGCTTAACATTAATTCTCGAACATATCAAAAAAAGCACTGCTCTGTTTAAAATTTCGATATACACATTTCTCTTTTTAAAGTATTAGATCCTGACAGAATAACTCTTCTTTTTATAAATGTAGTGAAAATGTAAAATTCCAATTTTCAAAACACAACATACAATACTTATTCAAAGCATGTTTTTTTGACATCTTTGTAATATATAAATATTATAAAATATCCAAATTCACACTACTTTAATAAATAAGATGTTAAAATGCTATACAATGTGATTTATCACATGGTCATATAATTACTAACCAGAACTATTTAGAAATAAAGGAAACAAAATTTCACACTTTCAGCAGTTCTGTTACTTACAATCATTGACAGTCCCTCATAAAATAGGTATACATACTTTTGCACTAAAACTCTTAATGCATAAGAGAAAGCTGGGACACTGTGAATGCATAAAGTTGTGTATTAGCAAAATATGGGCTTGTACATATGCACACACAAATATTTAAGCTGTATGTTAAGCAATATGAAGATCCATTTTTTCATAGTTTGTACATAAACAAGCAGCCAAAACAGGAAAAAAATATCTTCAGGAACAGATCCTTATTTTGTGTTTCCAAGTTGTAACTCATGTTATAAAACAATAAAAACAAAAATAAAACATAAACAACTTAAGCATCAACCAGCACTCTTTCAAGAGGCTTAAGTAAAAAATACTACCGCGTAGCTTGGCAAAATATTAGTGGTCAGCAGATGCTATGCATTGTGAAAAATCAAGACAATTATAAAGGATTCTCCCAAGTCTTTCTGCACAGAACATGGGTTCATTTGTGAGGGGCTAGAATTATTTAGAAAAATAAATTTCAGATTCCATGATAGTACAGGGTAACCCTATTCAATTATAAAATTATACTTCTGATTTTACTGGGGTGATGCAGTATCTCTCTTACCAAGTCTGAAATTGCAATGAACTGATTTTCATCATTTAAGTTTAAACTGACGGAAAAAAAAAAAAAACAAACAAAAACCCCCAACCAAGCAGAACAGAGAATTGTAACTTATCCCAATATGTTTTCTTTACTATAGCTATATATTAAACTCTCATCCTGAACTAAAACTAAAAAATAAAACCAATTGTTACTAATCTACAGCAAAATTCTGAAAATATATTTTGTCTGAAATATTTCAGACATCTGATAGTTTGTGTGATCAACATCACTGCTACCTAGGGTATACTCTATTGTATATTTTTTTGGTATTGTAGGCTAAATAATAAAAGGAAAAACAGTTTGTTCTTCATAGGTGTTACTAAATTTAGCTAGCTGATTTATAAGAAAATATGTAGAACACTTCAACACTAAATAATGATCTTATCACTGATACCACAAATAATTTAAGAAACTCAAAGCATCTCAGATTTCAATTCATATCAATCTTCCTAAAGCCCAGAAATGTACGGCTGTGATGAAAAAGGAGTGACGATAATCATTTCAGGTGACTGTGGAATTATAACTTCTATTAAGTAGAAGAATTTCACTATTCCATTTTAGTAAAAGCTTGTTTAAAATACAATGGAAAAAAGATAAAGACATTTTAAAGCAAAACAACTGTGTTACTGAACAAGAAACAAGTACGGGCATACACATTTTTTTCCAAATATACATATCAATGACAAAATACTGAAAATAGCAATAAGGTTTTTTATTTGGTATTTTTGATGGTTTTTCTTTGTATAGCAGGTTGTTTGTGTTTCAGGCTTCATCCCTCTTACTTTGTTTACTGACATAACTGCTTTTATTTTTATATATATACACACATATAAACATATATATATAAAAGTGTGTATATATATATATATATATAAAAGAACTGACAGCATTTTGCAAAAATTAATCCCTTTTCACGCTTCTGTATAATTCCGGAGACACATTAATTTATGGAAACACATCTATTTATTTCTTCAATATTAAAGTAACACAAAGTAATTTCTCAAAAATAAATAAATAAAAAAAAGTAACACAGGCATTTGGATTTTGTATTGAATTTCCACTGGCTGATAAGTAATTTATTGATACACTCTCAATTGCTTTGCAAGAACTTTTAGGCAAAATTACTTCTTAAAGAAAGTTGGACAGAGCTCAATAATTCTGATTTATTAGGCAGCATAGAATAATTTTTTTAAAATTTGGCAAGTGTTGTGCATTAGGCAAGCACTTGAATTTAGTAGTTATTAGGCTTCTGGGAATGAGATGTATAAAGTGATTAAAAATCATAAGATGAATTTACATTACAGAGTTTCAATTTTTGAGACTGAAACATGCGTACTATAATTGAAGCTTTCCTGAAATTGCAGGTTGACTGTTGGCAAGGTTATGGAAAAAAGCCAGTCAGAATTTCTTCCACACACCACTTCTAAGTCTTGAGGGGTTTTATTTAAGCTATATCTTGAATAGTACAGTCCAAGCCATGGTGAAACTGGTCTTCTCTGTTTTCTCAAATATGAGGCAATGAATGGAAGACTATACCTACAGGTAAGAGAGTGGTGTTTGTTTTTACTTTAAGCTTCTAGAGCAGATGTTTGAGAAAACAGATTTTAAGTAATAAAAACGAAGCTTAATTTTAGAAATAAAATTCTGTTTAAGCGATATTCGAGTTGCAGTATTTTCTGAAACTCACAAGAATTGATTATTCCGTGAGAGGCGGCTCTCAGGCTGCACAACATACTACAGGGTGCAGAAAGGTGGTCAAAGCATCACACTTCCATGCTTCATGTTTCTGAGTAACAGAGTGAAGATACAGCTGTATCACAGCATATAGAATACATATACTCCATCTGTACAGTATTCCAAAAGGCTCTGAGCCCGCTTTCAATGACTTCATGAACTGACTAATGCAGAGCTACGTATACATGACAAAAGTTACACCCTTATATATATATATACTAGAAAAATTTCAATACTTACACCCCAGATTGTAAATATTGTACTGAGACAGTTAACTTAATTCTCAGTAACCATTAGTATATTTATATATAGAAGAGCAGAAAGAAAAGGCAGAAATAACACACCATTTGAAAACAGGGTTAGAGACATGGAAACATACATAAAGAACATAATTTAAATGGGAAGATGAAACTGCATTTACAGCTTACCAATTTCTAGTTTCTCACTACAGGGCTTGCCAAACAAAGGAAATCTTGGTAATAACATTACCTACATTAAATTATTATTAATACTAAGCTAATACTGAGTTTCAGTCTTGCATATATTAATATTGGTGCTTTTAAATCACTGAAATTAATGCAATGATAAAACTAATCTGCTTAAGCCAATATTTTAATGCACTTTAAGAAAAGGTGGTATCTTTTTTAAATTATATTCAACAGTTGAATATCTTCTGCAGCTAAAATGAGAAACAGAGAGCACTACAAGGCCCCATTGTGCTGAACAACATAAAAGACTGACTTACTAGACCTTCAACAGTATCAGAGATGAGCCTTTCTAAACAGACCACTTGCTTTGCTAAACATATTGAGTCTTCTTTTTATCTGCTGCAAACACCTTTAATCTGTAACTTTGGCAAACGATTCTCATCTGAGTGATGGCTGGATAAATACATAACACATTTCAAAAATAAAATTTGGAAAAAGAAATAATCAAGGATTAATAATTTATTTACAATTCAGATTGCAAAAAGGCTACTTTGATGACTTCAGTGATCTAATTTTACTTGCTACCTTTCCACTTCTGTAAAGAACAAATAAATACCTCCTGATGATACTTCATCCTGTTTGCATTCAGTTTTGCTTTTGTGTAAAAGAATACATAGGGCACAGGGCAATACAAAAAGACTAAGAGAGCTAGCATATATAGATGGACTGCTTACTTATAGGTGTGTATAGAGGTAATTTACCTGCATTTATGAACTCTTGGGGACTTGTCTTTGAAAAAGGAAAGAAGTGTGTTAAGTTTGATGTAAAAGAAAGATTATCTCATGTTCTACCTGGGGACAAGAAGGAGTAATGAGCTTAAAGCAAACCAGCAGGTACCATTTGGATCATCAGAGCAACTCTGGATGGAGGGAATGTTTTAGGATAGAGATTACAGTAAAAAGGACAAAGAAGAATCAGGAACTTCTCTGTCCTCAAAACCTGTCACAATAACACAGAACTGCTACAAGGTCTGGTGCTGTTATATAGATATACCAGAAAACTCAAGTAACCAGACACAGGAATCAAAACACATAAGAAGATACGGGTCTAAGATTCATGTCAAAAAAACCCCAAGTCCTAGAAGGAAAGAAAATGTCACCTTTTGATTCTGGGCTACTTTGGTATTTGGAAAAAAAACCCACCAAAACTACAAAGTCATCAGAAGGCGTGAGATAACTTCAGAATTTTCTTAAGAATCAGAACACTGCTGAAAATTTCTGCAATGTTGAATGCTGCTGTTCATCCCCCAATAAAATCTTCTATTCACATTCCACTTTTGAAGCACATACAATGAAGAGTTAATCATCAGCTACAGAGTTAATTATGTTCATAAAACATGGTTTCACATACATATTGAGATTACATCCAACACTGGTGAAATGAAACATAAAATTAAAACAGTGATCTGGCATCAGAATTTGGTCAAGGGCACATGAGGGACAGGAAATAGTGTATGTATTTTTATGGAATGCTAAACTTTTGCCATGGAATATAATGTATAGAGCCATCTCTCTAGTGAACAATGGTAGGTTTGGTTTTTTTGTCCTCACAAGTTGTAAACACACCTGCATATCTTATCATTCATTGCAGAATGGTAACTGGTGTGATCCTTCACTTATGTTCAAAAGTGAGAAAAAGTTTATAAGAAATTGTGGACTAGATGAAGAGACACATTGATCTACAAAACTAGTTATTATTTACCTCAAATGAAAAACGTAGAATTATTTTCTCATATTCTGGAGTTTAGTAAGGTTCATGTAGGTGACAGACCGTTGCCTTAAATGGATGATAAAAAGAAGAAAGGCTCATCAGAAGGCAGAGGCATTTTAAGAAACCAGTGAAGGTTTCTAAAGAAGGATGGACTTGGAAGTATTGGTGGATGAAAAACTTAGTATGAGCCAGCAATGTGTGCTCACAGCCCAGAAAGGCAACCATATCCTGAGCTGCATTAAAAAGAAGTGTGCCTAGGATGCCAAGAGGTGATTCTCCCCCTCTCATGAGACCCCACCTGGAGTACTGCATACAGCTCTGGGGCCCCCAACATAAGAAGAACATGGACCTGTTAGGGTGTCCATAGAAGGGCCGCAAAGATGATCAGAGGGCTGGAGCACCTCTCCTATGACAGCTGAGAGAGTTGGGGTTGTTTAGCCTGGAGAAGAGACAGCTCCGAGGAGCCCCTATAGTTGCTTTCCAGGACTTAAAGGGGACCTACGGGAAAGATGGGGAGGGACTCTTTATGAGGGAGTGTAGTGATAGGACGAGGGGTAACAGCTTTAAACTGATTCAGATTAGATATTAAGGAGAAATTCTTTACTGTGAGGGTTCTGAGAACAAGTTGCCCAGAGATGTTGTGGATACTCTGTCCCTGGAAGTGTTCAAGGCCAGGTTGGATGAGGGTTTGAGTAACCTGATCTAGAGGAAGGTATCCCCCAATGGTAGGGTGGTTGGAACTAGGTGATCTTTAAGATCCCTTCCAACCCCAACTATTCTGTGATTCTATGAAGTCTACTGAGTCTTCATAGTCTGAAGAACTCATACCCCATATCCCATATTAAAAAAAATAAATAAATTCCTCCAGTTAAGGCAATATTTTCAGATCTGTATTTTCTTAACATTAAGTTCTATTTAAATGCTTCAAGGTAAAACTTTTTATTTAAAAAATATGAACATTTCCATTTTCTTTTTTTTGATCAGCATTTCTGAAGTTAAAGTAGTCACTTTCACTAGAAGAATGAGAATTTACAAATCTTAGTTAATAAGTTCAATTTTGCAGATTTTGAATACGTCTGGGGCTATGATTAATGAACTGAACGAACAGAAGCTAAAGACCCATAAGAGGTTATCTACTGAAAAAGCTGAAATGAAACTGGTTCCAATGAAAATATTAATTGGAAGTTCTATATGTGAAAGTTTTACTCTAGATTTTCAAGGAAGAAATTCTAAAACCTTTGTCTGTGCTTTGATCGCTAAACATTTCATAGAATCAAAGAATGATTCAGGTTGGAAGGGATCTCACGTGGCCAAACAGTGCAAACTCCTGGTTAAAGCTGAGTTAGTGATAAGATCACACAACTTTCCTTCTATATAATGCACAGTTCTGCGATGGCTATCTCTGATTCCATGAGCTTCCTGGACAGGCTGCTACCTGTAAAACAACTGAAAGCTGGAAGAAAAATTCAACTAGCATGCAAAGAAGCTGCAATAGTTTCTGAAGAAGGTGATATTATAAGACCACATGATGCAGCCTTTTCCACTGTTCATAGGAACTGCTATAATTTAAAGGTGAAATTTAAAGCTTTGTATGCTAATTACAAAGCTGAAACAGCTCAGGCTCCTGATCACTTTATGAAAACTATATTCTCTTCCCCTGGGTTACAACACGATCTGAAAGAATTGGTATGACGCTTCCACTAATAAAGAGAGAAAATGGAGGTTAGATGCTCATAGAATTTTCTAGGAAATACAAGGGCACAGGAATCAGGTGGTTGTTGTTGAATGACACCTAGAAACAGCAGATGCTGACATCTATGAAGAGATTGCCTATGTTACATAGAGATAAAAGATGCAACCATTTGTCAATTAAACACCTATCAGACCTGCTGGGAGGAGAGAACTACCTGGTATCTACTAATAAGCTCATAGATTTAGGAGATGTGGACTTATGCAGTGGAGAAGGCTCAAAGGGAAGCAGGCAGACTCATTTGCATATCTTCTGAAGCTGAAAAAGCTGAAGTTAGAGAGACCAGAATGTTTGGATAGTGACTTCCATTAGCAAGGAGAAACACCAGCCCAGACTCAGCCTCCGTGTATACCCATGCCTTTCCTGAAGACAGACAGTGCTGAAACTCAAGCAGTCAGCAAAGGGTTTACCTACTGTCTTTCTCCACTGAAACTGTAGCCAGAACGTATTTTCTTTCTTAGCTTGCTTCCCTGAGGCGAGTGTCAGTAAAGCAGCACAGGCCAAAGAAATGACAATAGAGAAATGAGAGCTGCATGCCCATACAGACATGGGTGGCACTTCAAGGCTTCAACTACAGGTATCTTCATTCACGGGGAGAAAAATACCTTTGCTTTTTGATAGAAACAGCTAGAAAACCAACAGAAATACCTTCAAAGGTCCTAATGAAGGTAAAATCTATTATTTCAAATCAACTCTCCACCTCAAATGCTAAATCTACTTTCTTCAATCTGCAACATAATACTTTGGGTGCCAAAGTTCTTGGGTAATGCTCTAAGACAGGAAGAACCATGTAAAAATTTGTGTACAAGAAGAAATCATAGTACATAAGGCTTATTTCTTGCCAAGTTCAAAATTACTTGTATTATACTTTATCCTGATTGTTTTAAAATAATAACACTGGAGTTCTAGGTCACAATTACCTCTTATAAAATATTATCCTTTTAATTTCTTCAATAGAGGTATTATATCTTTCACTAAGATACAGGATATTCTGACTTTGGAGGATAGATTACTTCACTGCAAATTCTATCTAAGAACTAAGCTAATAATTTCACTTCTTGGTAAAAATAATGGATTTTAGATTTATTGAGTCAATATTTATAGTGTATGAATTTATCATGAATAGACGTTGCTACATTAAAAGAGAAGTTAAACAATTCATTGTGGTTAAAACTTCTCAAATATGGGCATGCATATCTCCAAATATTTGCAGTCACATTATTATGCACCTGTACATATACAGGTAATACATTACAATTTTAAGATGTAGAGACAGTCACTAAATAATAGCCTTGTAATTTATACGTTGTATTTAGTCTGTTTCTCAACTTCACTGGCAGTAGCTCTGTTCACTAATCCATCCCTCCAGAATGTAATTTAACATTCCAAACATGGAATTGTGTTTAAAAAAACCCAACAAACCCCAAACCAACTAACCAAACTAAAAAAAAAAAAAGAAACCCCAAAACAAAACCCCAACCAAATTAAAAAATAAACAGACAAACAAAACCCCAAACAACAAACCTCAAAAACTTTACAAATAATTTTTCTGGAAAAGTATTGTGGACAAGCTATACCAAATTCAGATACAAGACACGAAGTATTTAGGCATGTCACTAAACAGCTCTATAATCTAGTTTCCTGGGATCTTACTGATTTGCCTAAAAATTAGCTTCATTTCATTGCAAAGGGAAAAACAACTTTTCATTGTAATAGAGAACACTAATTTCCCATTGGGTTAAGAAGTACTGACATAAAATCTAACATTTTATGAGCGGAAAAGCCATTCAAAATACAGATCTTTTCAGCTTTTTCTCTCTGTCTCAGGCATAATCATTTTCATGTCTAAAACCTGAGAAACTAATCCTGTAAAATTGGGGCTTTTCTTTTTCGTATTTTTTTCTGAATTATCTGGAGTATTTTTAATGTAAAAGTATTGCATATACAGAAAAAAATAATATAGTAGTAAATATTAGTAATCATATACAACGACTTATGCACAGTTTCATTCATCTAAAGCAGTCTGATCATTCCAAACTCATCCTATTCAAACACATCTTCACGTAAGCATTCTGTGCGTGTCACTATACACAAAGTACAGTAATTGCATACATTTACCAAATTACTTTATAGGATACTGAATCTTGCTAGTATAGAAGGAAAAAAATCTTTTCCCATATAGGACAGGTGAGAAACTAAAATCTATCCTATATAGGACACAGAGGCAAGATAAAATTTTACTAATGTTCACTCCTTTCTTCGTCATTTTCTTATTCAAAACAACAGAAAATAATTTTAAATCCCATATGACGTATTTCACATTCTCCTTAGAGGGCAATTTTTTTAAAAATAAAAATTTCTCTGGAAAATGTAATGAACTAAAGAATACTAGACTAATAATACTGTGCAAATGTATTTTGCATTGCCCATAGGTTTTGAAAGAAGTCATCATAAAACAGGCAAAAAGATGCCAAAAATAACACAAAATGAAATTGTAGGAAACATCCCAAGTAAATTATCTTTATATTGTCCAGTTCTTACAGGTAAGGTTTTAAAGTATCTAATATAGGGTCTAAAAAAACAATTAACATTTTTGGTTTTATTTTATATACATAAAAGTAGGAAACATTCAGTTAATCTGTAATTTTTAGTAATGGTAAAGAATTACAAAGAGGTTCATCATTTAAGATTAAAATTCAACGATCTTTAACTAAAGTCTAGAAGCGTATTATCACCTTATACAGTAAAGAAAAGTTTATGAAAGAAACACATTAGTGCGTGGCATTGAAATCTATAAAACCCTGTCTAAAAGAACTGCTGAGAAACATGGAACAGCTAAGTACAAGGAAAAAGAGGACCAGCAAATTACTAAAGGGTAAAATAACATTTTCTTAAAGAACATGTTATGTTGACCCCTTGCAGCCTTAAAGTTTTAAGACTTCTAAGGAGCTGCTGTGACTCTCTATTCCCAACCAAAAACTCACTTGTTTGATGCGATCTGGATTAACAGTGGTCTGAGGCTGTAGAATGCTGACAGGCTCTGTCTTGGCCACATTTTGAGGCATTTCTCGAATCTTCTCTGCAATGAAGCCATGAACTGCATTTAGTGCTTCAACTGTTCCCTGGATCAGACACACCCGCTCTGTAGTACCTGCAAACACCAAAAGTTGATCTGAATAAAGTGGATTCTTCAAGACCCACAAACTGATTCAGTTATGACATAAAGATGGCACTCAAAAGCAACATTGCAAAACCAACTACCAATACCTCCAAAAACGAAAGCAGAGATTTCCAAAAGATAACATACTGATGATCTGAAGATGTTTTAAACAACTCCTATTTGTACAGATCCCACAAACACATAACTTTCCAAGACAATCTGGGTAATATTAGTCAGACCATAAGTCTTCTGACTTACCTTATTCCAACAAAACAATTAGGTGTTATTGGAAATATTAGCAAATACGATCAATGTGTGCAGAATACTTGTCTTTTAAATGATTTTGGCCTTGTTCTAGATTATTCTAAAATTTTGTACAACTTTTAGGTAACACAAGGTTGAACATAATAGCCAGCATTATAGATGCACTTAGAATAAGCTTTTGTAATGAACACCTGAAATGCAAATACATTCATTTAGTGTAAACATTATGAGATCTTTTCTTAGAACAGCTGCAAGTTGTTACGGCAAGACCTTTCAAGGCCAACTGATCTCACATATTTGAGTATCCACTTTGTCTTAACCTTCCTACCTTAGAACATCCTTCTAATAACTGCAATTATTTACTGAATACATGGTGTTTAAGCTGTCTTTAATGTGATTTAGCAGTTGGAAATTATGAAAGCTTGTACCAAACAAGTAGTCAATATCCCACAAATTACATTTCAAGAATTTCTGCTTAGAGTTATGCTGAATATCATTCATGCAGGATATCTAGACTCCACATGACTACCTTCTAAGTATCCATGTTCTAAGGTCATTGGAAAATGCTATACACTCATCAAATAGACCTGAAAGGTGAAATACATATTTATTCTACATGCAAGAATACTAGGCCTTTGGTGGCAATGAACAAGAGGAGGGGACACTTTCCCACTGTACTCATGTGTAAAGCTAGGACAGATGCTTAAGAAAAACAGGCCTTGAACATATTTCTCGTTCCCAAACTCTGCAGCAAAGTGTAACTCTCTGTTTCTTGTCATTTCAGTTTTGCCTGATTTTCAGTTCTAATCATTCTCTTTTGCTTTGTATGATTTCCTCCTTAACTCTCCTTTCCAGTCTGAAGCACCTTCTTTTTCTTTTATTGGCTGTCACTCCCTTTCCCTTCTATCACTATTACTTATTCTCACCTTTAATGTCATTGACTCTTATAATGACTTGCCTGTCCCTGTAGCCTTGGGAAAGACAGTCTGATGTACCATGTTTATCTCATCTTTTGTTTACTACCTCACAGAATTTGCAATTCTATGCAGATTGCCAATGAACATTAAATAACTACCATAGCTTTAGCTCTAATTCTCTAGAAAGGCTCAGACAAAGCCTACATTGCCACATAACCCTTTTCCAAAGTGAAATTATGATGTTTGTGTTACAAAAAACCACACCAGTCCTTATTTCTTTGATTTCTTAATTAAAAATATCTACAGGATGGCCAAGGATTGATGCAGAATTGCGGAAAAATACTTCGTGTATTTTCTATGACCAGGCTGGTTTTAGATGATTTTGTATGTCTTTACTGTATAGCAAAAAAGCTATTTTTTTTTTTTTTTAACATATTGGGTTACATCCTCACTAGACAAATAACATAAAAAAACCCCCAGTATTGATCCTAAGGATACAAGTATGACGCTGCACTGAAACAATCCACATTCTGTGTTCCTCATATCAAATAACTCTAAATAGGTTCCACAAAATCAGTTTTGACTTGAAAAACAGGATCTAACAGGAGTTGGAAAAATGAAACTTAAGAGGGGGTATTGTAATTTCCACTTTTGTTCTACAGAAATACCAAAACAAGACAACCTATGTGACCAAGTAAAATTGCTTCCACACATATTCTGTACATTTCCAACACACTCAAAATAATGATTTTTCATCACGATGTTTTTACCTTCAAATACTAGTAGAACAGTTTTATCAACACAATAAATTTATAACACGATTATCATTATATTAGTGCATTCCTGAAAACATAATAATACTGCCGTGCAAAGATGTGCTAGATACACGTCTCTATTCAATGCCAGTGTGCATTTTACTTCAAGATTACAGGATGGGAAGAAAAATAACAAATTTGATCCATGGAATTACCACAAAAGTAAATATAATTTTTGCCACTGACATATTCCTAGCAATTATTATTAACATGGTCACACATGAATCTTTTCTGATGAAAAATTCATTCACTCTACCTAAACAAATGAAAATTACAATGTAATGATGTGGTAAATACTAACAAGTTTGCAATGATTTCTGAAGTTTACAACATGCCAGTTGGCCTCGTTACCATTGTGCAATCTGTACAGAATGACAGGGAGTACAAAGATTAGGGAAATGTCCTCCCTAAAATTCCCTTCTTATCAATTTTATATCTTTCGTAATATCTACTGTTATCAACTAATCTTAAAATATGCTCCTTGCAACACTGCAACATAGTCTTTAACACAGACTAGTAAAGTAACCTGTCATCTGCAAGAAAAAAATTGGTTTTTATTAGTCAATGCTTTTCATCTGCTTCTGTGGATGATCTCTAAAGACTAAATATTTCATTATCTAAAGATGAAACAGCACACTAAGAGCCCTGCCTTACTTAACGTATTCACGTACACTTGAAATCTTTCGAAGACTTTTCTTAAGAAACAGTATCAGGCAATGCTGAAATTCAACTTTGTGGAAGAAGCTCTGCAGCAAAAACCAACAGAATGAAACTAATAATTTTTTCTCTATTAAAATATGTTTAAAAAAATTGTATTTTTTAAATTCTTTAAAAACAATTTAAAAATAATTAAAATTAGGATTAAAACACGTCAATCAGTTTTCAAAAGCTGTCAGGTTAATAATCCTTGAGATAAAATATGAAGTTAAAATGACTACACTCTTAACAGCAAGTTAGACAAGTACCACAAATCATCAAATGCATGTTCCTCAAGAGCAAGATTTTTAGAACATTTATGTGACCTCTTACAGTGTCTTTTCAACAAATCAACTTCAAAACTCAGGTAATTCTTTTTTCTCAAAACACTCCATCAAAAAAGGGAGTTTGAAATGCCAGAAAATGAAACTCGGTTCCTAGATGAAGCTTTCTTAACGCTTTTCTTTTTACCCCTTTCTTGGCTTCCTCCCCCTTTTGCAAACAGCTCCTGTGGTTTCTGTGTAAAGCAATCCAGCCCTAAGAAAATGCTCTGGGGAGTCTTTGCGCTGCAGTATTAATTGTCTCCTAAATGATGAGATGTGATGTGGATTGATCAATGCGGCTAATGCAAGTGTTCTCGAGGTCAGCAGACAACACACTGAAACAAAACACAGATCAGGTTACCTCCCAGCTACCGGAGCCTAATACGGAAAGCACTTACCAGGCATGACTACTGTCAAAACATTTGAATGGAAAACAGTCGATGCTAAATAGGAATTTCATTAGATGTGACAGTAAGTGACTAAAGGGTATTCTACAATCTGTGTTATTTTAGAAAGTGCAATATAATAAAAATATGCTTGATGTCATACTACGGTCCAAACGCTACATTTTAGTAAGTATAAACCGGGATGCAGTAAATGGAAATCACTGCTCCATGAAGAAATACAATTGTGCGAAAGCATATTTCACGTAGAATAAGATACAGTTCTAAAGTGCATCACAACAGTAGAACATTTTTTTTGAAGGGTTACATCAACAACAACAAAAAAAAAGTAAAAAAAAAGTAAAAATAAAAGTGTGGAGAAATTGTACACGTGTACAGTTGGGAATTGCTTTAATCTTCTGAAGTGATGTTGTCGTATTCCTTCACACGACTCTAATAGCTTTTCACTCAGATAACAGAGTACAATCATTTACAAGAGTCACACAAAGGAAAAACTGCCAGCTACATGACCAACCTGTATAGCAAAAATAAGCCTATGAATCACTGAAGTTGGTGAAATTTCTGTCATTTTAAAAGCTTTTAGGCTCCATTAGTGTCTAAAGTAAACTGTCAGATTATTTATCATTTTCAGTTGTTTAACAGTTGCATCCACTCCTTTTTTCACATTTCCGCGATCAAAAGCTCAGTCATCTATATGCATACGTTTTGGCATATGGTTTTCAAAATATGTTTTTAAAATACAGATCTCATTTTTGAAATAGCTGACTTAGAGAAAGCCAAATTACCAAATATTCAGTGCCGTGTGTGTGTGTGTGTGTGTGTGTGTGTGTGCAAACATAGCCAAAATAAAATTATTCTATTTTTTTTTAATTATTACAATTCAAATCGGAGTTAGGGTCATGTGTGGTACATTGTCTTTTACATATGAAGAGATGAAACATATACAAGAGAAGAATAATTCTGGCACAGAGAATGACCAAATGTACATTCAAAAAAACAGAAAAAATATTTTTTTATGTATATGTCCCATAACACTAAAATCCACGACAGAAGTTTGCACGTGGTTGTGAAACAGGGAAACCACTATCCAAATACATGCTACCGATGATGTTGATACACTCATTTCATGTTTACTTTTTCTAAGGAATACAAGTAAATTCCTCATTATTTGTATGTACTCTACTTTTCAGCAAGTAGAATGTGGTTTCTTTCCCCTTATATCAGAATTAAAATTCAATTTGCACGTGCACGTTTCATCTTTTTCTTATCAAATAAGAGAGGCCAGAAAGTAATTGCACAAAAAGACCTGTCTGTACTGCTCACCAAAAATAGACTTTTTAAACTAAGGAAGAAAAGAGAAATCTTAATCAGTTTTCTGTTTTGTTTTGTTTAGCTTTTAGGGGAAAATTTTTTGGGCCTAGTTTTTTAATATGAAAAGGGACATGGCATGGGAAGTGGTGGAGTCACCATCCCTGGAGGTATTTAAAAGATGTGCAGATGTGGTGCTTAGGGACATGGTTTAGTGGTGGACTTGGCAGTTAATGGTTGGACTTGATAATCTTAAAGATCCTTTCCAACCTAAATGATTCTATGAGTCTATGGCATAAAATACACTTTTTCTCTGCAGTTCCACGGGAGAGGGAAGGATGAAACCATTAGCAGCCATCAGGCAATTTAAAAGCAAGTAAATAAAAACCTGTTTTGAAATCTAATAAGTTAGGCCTAAGAGCTAAACAGCTTGCAATAGCTTTATTTTAATCATTCATTTTTCCTTCCACCTCCCTTAACTACCTAAAACTTTAGTTCTGGCAAATATCCTTGGCAACCACATTGCACTAATTCTATCCAGAACATTTTAAATGCAGTTGCGAAACTTCAAAACAACAGACCACAAGGTTTTTCTCCAAGAAGGTTGTTATTTACTTATTAGACAACCAATACGGCTTTTAAAACAATCATTAGAATAAATGCTGGAAGATGCAACAGGATAAAGGATGCTGATGCTTCCAATGTTTTTATTTCAATACTTCAACAGGCAAACATCTCTATATGGTTACCATTAAACTTTTCATTGTTTCCTTAAAGACTCTGGTTCGATGTGTAAGAGTTCTACTGTATTCACACAAACACTCACTATTTTATGAACCCTAGTTGAAATGTTTTGGGGAACGCACTGTACCTTTCAGAAAGGATTGTCTGGCGTTTATATGACTCTATATACTTTTCATTGGGCTTTTACATCAATCTTAAAGAGCATTTGAAAACCTAAAATACAATGCATTACCAGCCCAGGGTAATCCCAATATATCCACTAATTAAATCTCCTTATATTTTTCCAGTGTACCATGCCAATTTCTTTGACACTGAAAGGGAAAACCTGACAGAGGAGCCAAAGCTAAAACCTTAACTAAATGAAAGGCTGCACTACAATCTCTCATCAGCTGATTTGCATTAAGCTTTTTATTTGATAGCTCACAGTACAGCGGTCTAACCCTAACATCTCATACATTTATTTTTGTGACCTGTGATCAAACAGCCTTAGCACGGGATTCTATATAATACCGCCAGTCACCGCTTCGGCCTAAGACTGATCTTGCAAAAGCTCTTGGTAAAAGAGAACTGTGCTTCGACACCATTCCAGAGCAATGTAAACATTTTCAGTAACACGCTTAACATGAAAATCAGATAAGCTCTTCCTTGCATTTAACATTGCCTCTCTACACTTGCATAAAACCTCAGCAAATGGAAGTCAGACAATAAAAATGTGTTTTATTCAAATTAATTAGCAATACTTCACAATACCTTAAACTGATGTGAAAAACCTTTGTCTTATAAATGACAAAATGTACATAATTTTAAATGCAACACATAAGAACATTCCACATATGTGCAAGGTGTCATAGAAATCTCAACAAGGCAGTTTTCTACTTTGGTCCTTATCTCCCTCCTGTCCTTTTACCTTTGTTTCTTGAGAAAGAATTAATTAGTCTTAATATAGAGCCTGTTCGCATATTCAACACAGACAGAAAGACGTTTCTCTCTCTCAAAGGAAAGCTTGATGATCTAACAGACTTCCAAAACTGAAAGGGGAAACAAGGGCTGGTAGCAATTCTAGACCGTTGATGTTCTGCATTTGTTTTCATCCAGACAAAATAATTTTTGGAACTGTTTGCACAGAACACTTACACAAATAGGGAGCAAAACTTAACCTCCCCAGACTGAAAATTAAAGTAGCAATTTTAATAGCAATTAAAATAGCCGAATAAAAGAAAAAAATCTAACTGAAGGGAATCTACGAAATTGAAAGGAAATAAATATCACCCTGTAAGAATGTTCTTGATATCTCCGTTACAAAAAGAGAACATCCTTAACTTTGATTTTAAATTTCAAGATTACTGAGTGGATGCATTTAACTTAACTAAAGCTCCATTCTTCTTTCAGAGAAAAATAAACCGTTCCCTTTAAAGTTTCACCTGCGATTACTCCTCATAAATTTCTAACTATTAGTGTTTTCTGCAACCACATTATACTTTACATGGCTCAAGCATCTAATAAAAGCAGGAAGTTAGAACAAGTGGTCTATTGGTTGAAACACATTCACAGATGTGATGATTGCCAAGCATGTGCACCTATGCACATGACGTGCTGAAGTCTTCAAAAATACATGTTAGAACCTGGGGTCCTCTAATATCAGTCCTCTAATATTTTCTCATCGGGTGTTCACAGGAAGCGTTACTAGCTTTAGGAGTAGAAACTGACTGTTGAACTCATATTGATAACACGTCTTTAGGTGTGGCATATGGACAGCCGTGCACATATATGTGCGCGTATACACACACACACCCCCACCCCCATATATATCGATTTGTTTTACTTTTATTGAATATGTAACCACTCCACTGGAATTCAGACACAGAAATGAATCAAGTTTAAAAATTCTGTAAAATGCATGAACTGTATGAGTTCTCAGAGTTATATGAAAACTTCAAGTTTACAGTCCATTGTGCTCTGGTCACAAAAGTGAATTACACAAATCCAGGTTTAACACAGTTAAGAGTCTGAAAAAATGGATTATTCTCATGTGAGAGAGAAACCTAGGAAATCAAAGAGATTTAAATAAAAGGAAGAAAAACCAAACCCAAACCTCTTAATTAAAGGCTTAGAAGGGATGATGAGTCATCTTACAAAGCAAACAATCCCTAGAATATAAACCGTTTTGTTGGATATCAGCTAAGGATTTGATGATGATTTCGCAAAAATTAAATTACATAAAGAGAGATGAAGAATTACTGATTATTATTATTATACTGTTATGTGTAAGACAGGAAACAAGGATTATAACTGCTTTTCTTTGTTTAAGAGTTATTCGTAAATACCCTGTAGATTCCACTGCAAAAGCTGGTAAATTTCACCAAAGGCAATGGCCAGAGATATTGTCTTGCTATAGTTTTATGAAGGACTGTTACTTAGATGACAAACACTCAGAGACAAAGTGTGTGTGCAAATCAATGACAAAGGGCTGCAATGAAAGTAACCACAGCCTAATTATGTTTTGGGAAAGCATGTTTCTGGAAAATAAAAGCTCTAGAAATAAGAAAGACCTCAAACCATGGACAGAAGCACTATGGTTTTATGTAATTTGTTTGGGGAAATGGTTGTCTTAACACATGATTTGTAAAACGATCTATAACAAATGAACTACTGTTTAAACAAACAAAATAAAGAGCCATCTGATTCCATCATAGCATTTACATCTAAGTGTAAAAGCAGTTAGAAAGGGATCAAGAAGAATTTTTACATTTTGATGCTACTAAATTTTGTGTCAGAGAACTTCCTCAAAGTAGTATTTTGGGAAACAACACTATAAATTTTCCTTTCTAGCTCCCAGATTGTTTGCTAAATAGGATAAACTAACTGTCATCTTCTCATTCTCAGTTTTCTTAAGTTGGAAAGTGAACACATTTCATATAGATGCCTGTCCTCAAGAACAAAATAATGAAAAAAAACCCTGTGGGAATACAAAATATAGAATTTAAACAAAATAAAAAAATATTTAAATTTATTCATTGCTATTTAAATGTTTCATTTATTAAAAAAACAGATGAGTTAAGGTCTCCAAATTACGTGATGTTCTCCGCTAACACAGAGAAATCTGCTTCAATTTTCCTCTTCATTTTTTCCTTCTTAACAGTGATAACAGGGTTGATGGACAGCAATATGCTTCTGACTCATATAAACACTTTTTCAAAAGGAAATGGGCTTGCCCTATGGTGCTTATAAATATTTTCTAATAATATAATATAATAATTTGCTTATTCATACATTTTTAAGGTTACCAAGGTGCCTGGAATGTTGCACAGAGTTACTATTTTTCCCCTATCAGTGAAAAGTAAGCATCTAAAAATAAACAAACATAATAATAAAAATCCAATACCTAAGTTTGATGAAAATGTGGAGGTCTCTGCGAAGCAAAAGCTTTAAAAACCATTAAAAAACAAACACACACAATACCACCACAAGACCAAATCTGTTGGAGAAAAAAAGAGCTGACCTTATTTTTGGAAGAGGACCACAGAATAGAAAGAAAAAAATTACCTGTGTTTTTCAAGATATCTGGAATGAATTTTCATATCAACAAAAGCACTTAAGAATATTTTTTCATGCAAAGTAATGTTCAGTTGGCAATTACAGGTTTTATGCTATGCTATAGTAATAAGAACCTTCTTAATAGTGCCTCCTACACATACAATTATCAAAGGAAAAAACCCCACCCATTTAAACAGTAAAATATACTTTGAGAAATTCTAGGAACAGATACATCTTATAATTTAGAGTGGTAACAGTTCAAGTCAGCAAGGGAGCTTTTCTCCTCAAAAATATTCCTCAAGTTCCATAGGTCAAAAGCCTGTGAAAAACCTTGGAAAATCCTCCTAGATAAGGTCAGTTGCTCAAGAAATGATATCGCCTCGTACATTCATTACTATGTGACTGTTTGGAGGAAGCACATACCACATTTCAGGTAAATGAGTTATACTCAAGGTTTAGATTAGAGATTTTATTAAAATATTTTTAATTATATGTGTATTTTTATATACGTGCAAATAAACATTCACAGTGATCATTTTTGAAGAGTATGCTTATTACTGTTGAATGCTTTTTAATTTAAATCATGATCCTCCAAGAAATTACCTTTATCTATAGTGTTCAAGACAAAATGTAGAGATACACTATAGCAACTGTATCATAAGAACTATTCTACATCCCAGTCCCAAAATATAAGTAAAGAGTCAAGGAGTGATACACCTTATGTTTTCAGACTAGGAAGAATGCTGTCATGTGAAAACCAGGATGAGCTCCCATTTGGATGCAGTCATTAAAACACACACGCAGAATGGGAAAATACAAACACGTGAGCAAATACGAACACACCTTTTTGTATCTTACTCCTTCCATTTTCCTCTCTACTAAATCCGAATCTATGTACTGCCTATAGTAGATATTAGCTGATGTGTGTTTAATTAAATTCATTGCTCTCAGCAGTGCACTTTTAGTCCAGGTTTTATATGGAAGGCACGTAAGGAAGAGTTTGTGACTATTGCCCAACCATTCAGTCTGCTACAGTTATTTTTGTTTGTCTTCCAAGCTCCTTCCTGACTCCCCTTTTAGAGCATGTCCTATTGTTTATTCTATGAATGGCATTTATCTCCCTTTAAATTTATCTTTCTAAAATGTACGTATGAGTCCAAGGTAGTTGTGTAAGAAGGACAGGAACGTCCAGGAACAATGTACTGCATCTGCCTTAGGATGGAATCAACCTCCAAGGACACAAATCTCCTACCCTTAACTATACAGCGAGCTTTGAGTATTAGCTTAGATTAGACACTAGGCTCCTCAAAGGCTCTCCACATACACACATATATACACACATAACACGATATTGTTTTCCAGAGATAGCTACAACATATGTGTTTAATTACTCTTAAAATGAAAGCTAAAATAATTACTATCAATGTAACAACATTAAAAGTGTTGGGGCAGTATAGGAATAAGGCAGCACGTCAGATGATTTAGATCCAGTAAGAGGTAAACTGAATTGTCAATAAGAAGAGATATCTCCCTCCAGAAGCAAATGTCAGAATCATCTCCACCCACCAGCAGATTTATAAAAACTCACAAATATTTTGTCATGTAAAAGTCCACAACAAAAAGGAGCAGAAAATGTTATGTAGGCAGAATTGTTTCTAAATAGAACTTTTTCACAGCTTTTTGCACTGTACGACAGGTGTTCTTTCTCTGATTTTATACCCATCACACAGCTACATAATCTTTTCTCCTAAGCACTCAAAAATTCCTGATATTTGATGAACTATTTTCATTCTTGTATGAAAGAGCCTTTAAAATAGTCAAGGTAGATATAACGGCCTTGACAAGTTCAGTACCACTGAGCTGAATATTTTGCTGAAATTATTTTTTGTTGCATGTTCTGTTATAAAAAGTCCACAGAAGATTAAAAAAAAAAAAAAAAAAAAAAAAAAAAAAGAGAGAGAGAGAGGGTTAGGAACATTAGGTTCTGTACCCTTTCACCACCAGAAAGAGAACTGGATGAAGCACACAAAAGATATCCTACCAGTACTACAGCTGGTCCAGACAGAAGTCTTTTTTATCGGCCAGTCATTCTGCTAGTATTTTCAACTCTTCAAAAGAATAATGCCACAATTCGATGTTTATACAAATGCTACCGCATTTCAATGTTTACATTATGGGATTTGAAGAAATCTGGGCAGCTAGCTCATGCAACTTCACTGATCAAGAACAGGGCTGAAGAACAGGGCTTTTTCCCCTGCTTTTGAAGAGCGGGTCAAGCATTCCTGATTAGAAACTGAATGGTGTCAGAATTCATCTGGAATGAATGTAATCAAAGTGTTAACAGCCAAAACATCATTATCAGATCCGTAAATCTATGGATATTGCCACTGAAGTCATTGAAACTTCACAGCCAATAAGTCTCCAACATAAATCTGACTGTGAGATAAGAACCTGGACTGAATATACTACTAACCTACTGAATATACTATTGGGTTTCATTCTCCACATTTCCGTTCTGTATTAAGCAGATAAATTTAAGATTAAAAATAAACCACTGGACTGTTCTAGATAGCCTTAACAGTTGTACATTTTCTTGTATTACATCAAACTCATAAGACAATCTTAGAACTAGCTCAGTTTTTGTTATCCACCCCCCACCCCTCCCCCCCGGCCTTTTTTCTTTTCCTTAAGATGGAAATCCTGTAACTGCCTTTTTAAAAACCGAAATAAATACTTTTCTGACAGGTCCTGGTTTAAGATTTTCTATACGTTCTAACCAAGAAATCCTTTAACATTCTCTCAATATATCCTCTCATAGTTCTCACTATTTACCTAGCAGACACCTGTTAATCTTCCAGTGTATCAAATCAGATTTTAATAAGCTAAAAAGAAGAATGATCATTTCTAACATCAATCCATACAAGTTTCTGATGGAGACTGTCAGGTTATTAAGCAGTTGGTAATGAAAAATAATAAAAGATGCCACATTAAAACAGGATGATCAAATCTAATCACACATTGACATCATGATTAGAAAACTTTCCCTGGAAGGCACAGTAAACATTTACCTTCGCTTTGCACAGAGTGTATTACAACAATGTGAATTAAAGTTTTGTGTGCCCAAATGCACAACCACCCTGTATAAAACATGAAATAAATAAACCCACTTGAAATAAAACTACTATATAAATGCCTAAAGAATAAATCTCCCCCCAAGTTAAACCATAAGATCAACATCACGTTAAGAAAACCTCCTCAGAAGTCAGTGGGGAGGAAAGAATCTGCATCTCAGATGACTCCAAGGCAGCAGAGTTTTTCCACTCCTACTCTTCCAGAGAGTCTCCCTGCGGACTGCAATTTCTAACGAAGCTGCACAAGTTGCTGATGGTCAGATACTCTTCCATGGCCCTTCTGTGCAGTAACATAAGATAGACTTCACAAAATTAAGAACCTCACTAGTTCCTCTCCTGAATAGGCAAGGAGAATAGACAAGTTCACCTCTAAAGATCAGACTCTCTACTGATATGAATACATGTAAAATTGTCTCCTTTCTCTGTTTGCCTGAGAGCTTATCTTTATAGGATGGCAGCAGAATTATAAATCAAGAATGTGAACTTTGAGAATGGAGTAGCTATTCTGTACTAACTCCCTGTATGAATTCTGTACCAAAAATGGCCCAGCTCTCCACAATCATAAGTCTGTTTCCTTCCCCAATACTAAACCAGGGGTGCTCACATAGCTTCTCTACTTCAGGAGCAGGGAAGCACTGCAGGTGGGAACGGGTAGGAGGAAAGATGCCATTCCACTCCTCCTCTCCTTCCTCTCCAACTGCAGAACTTCTCTCCTGCTGCAGGAAAGTAATTCTGCTGAGGGAAGAGACAAATACCAACGGTGTTCCAAATCTCCCATACCACTTGGGATTTCCCATAAACTTTCCATCACAGCATTCAGAGCCTTAGGGACAGGCACTCCTACAGCAAGATTACACTGGCCAGCACGAGTTGGATTATTAAAGAGCATTTACACTCCCCAAGCCTTATGATCTCTTTTATCCCCAAAATAATAGCATCATAGTGGGTGGTAGTCCTCTGACATGCTTTAAAAATATTATTTGTAAATCAGATGGCATCATTAACCCAGATAAAGTATAATTTTTCACATGCATTAACAAGCCAAGTTAACCTAAGACAGGAATGTACGTTAAACTGAACATAAGAGTGAAAATGTTCCAAAGCATTTATATGCTTGAGGAGGGGACAGCCTAACAGCTCCCTCCCCTTCTTTTTTTCCTTAGTATCATCTGCCACCAACAAAGATCATGACTTTTTCTTGCCCTCAAAACTTAATTACTTGGGGTGTCTTTAAGATTTCATAGTTCACTATTCACTAGCCATTTGCTCACATCTCTTTTTGGCAAAATAAAATGTACCTTTGGATGCTGGAGAGAGGACCTACAAAATGCTAATCTGTGGAAAAGGTGCAGTATGATGGCTTGCTAAGGTTAGGAATGTTATTTAAATGCTAACCAGGTGCATTTTCAAGAATACATGTGAAGTGTCACTAAACAGAGACAAGACTAGCTAAACAAAGTACAATTTTCACAATGTGAAAAGTGTTCTATTAAAATAAATGAAATGGGAGGATTAATTTTGAAATCTGTACATCCAAAGTGCTGGCAGTTGAAACTTTTAATAACTCTTAACTACCATTACTTAACATCAAAGGAGATAAGCTACTTCAAGTATAGGTTGAGATAAATTACGTCCAACATGCCAATCAAGTGGGAACAGCAAAAGTTGAGGAAAAGGCAGGAGGACAACTGGCACTATTCAAATAATTTCCACAGGCAGAACACGTACAGTAATACATTTTGATCATTTTGACTCAGACACAGTCAAAATAATTAACCCCCAAAATAAATACTGCTCAACTTTTTCAATCAAAATTTTTAATCAGATAATTGATTGCATACAAGCATATTCATGTTTTATGCCTTTTTTTCTATAGGTATTTGAAATACATCTAGCATATGTTTCTGGGAGCAGCTACATGCTAAGTACATTAAAAAATAGCCCTCTATATTGAAACAGATTCAACTACAAACAATTATAAATGAAGTGTTGTGTACTACTTTAAGGCAAAACCCTAGCAAGAAGCATTTACTCTAGTCTAGAAACAACAACAAAAAAATGCAGTAAATAGTTTCTAATCATAGATAGAAATGGCATAAACAAAGTAAAAACTGTCCACTGGTATCTTGTATCGATTTGGACCGTGTTTCACAGCTATAAGCAGTAATATTCTCCTCTGAAACTTTAATTTGTATCTACTCAGAACAAGTCACTAACTGAACAAAGCTTCAGTAATAACAGCATAGTCTCTGTTTTCACAGCTTAGAGTCTGTAAGGAGGCTGTTCCCAATGCTGTTATTGATCAAGTACATCAGAATTAAGCCAGGTTTTAAAATCTACCTGCTTTCCTCCAAATCTAGTTTCAGGTTTCTCTCTGCAAAACCAATAAAACAGACTGAAATAGGAGTGAAATTCCTATTCATTCTGAAATGTATGTTAGCAATAAATAAACAAATAGAACTTTAAAAGGCGTATAATCACTTAATAACAGACTAATACAACCTAGAACAGGAGAAAACAGATGCAGTAAAATCCCTATCTTTGGATCATTTAGGATATTTTGCTTTAAGTCAAGGAAATAGTTTTTGCCCATTTGAAAAGGAACTTTCCAGCCTAATTAGATTTCTTAATCTTCTCACAGACAACCAATCTAAATCCATGGATTGTTTACTCCTGCATGACATAAAATGATCATATTTTTTTTTAATCCCCACTCCTGAGAAACAAACAAGATCAGAATCACGATAAAAACAACATAAAAAAACCCCAAGTAATTTTGTGAAGCTGGATTTGATAAAGCCTATTTCCCTACAGATTTGCATCTTTGTGTCTAAGATAAAAAGGTGCAGTCTCTGACTGAAGCTTTTCCCAGAGTTGTTGATTTTATGGGGACAGCAAATATAGGCTGATGCCTGCCTTTAGTGGACCTCATAGCATCATTCTCCAATCCACAGACGCTTATCTTTACAAAGCATGTAGGAATTTAGTTGTCTGAGACATGTTCACCTCTTTGTCAAATGTGGTTCATGTTAGCTAAGGGTTCAACGTTGTTTCACAGAAACATCAGGTGAGGTAACACTGAGGCTGATCAAATAAAGTGTCTTGCTCAAAATCCTCTTGAACAGTGATCTACTCAGAAGCAATAGTGTATGCATATACTAATAAAAACCCCAAAATTCAACTACCATGCATTTGTGTATTTAGGCTTTTTGTATGTTTTTGATAAGTTAGGACTAGTACATTTTGATCTTTGCCTTTCAATTAAATACATAAACCTGTCTTACAGTCATAAATGGTGCCCTTAGAAACACGGTTATGAAACACACCGTGTGTCTCTAAAGGGACTCTTGCGACTCTTTCAAACCCCTTCTTAAGGCAACTTTGAACTTTTTGACTAGTAAACAAATAGTGGGTAGACTAAACTACTGTTTCAAGTGTAGAAAATTGATACATACTTTTATAAAAAACTGAAGTTTTTCTGACTACCTCATTCCCATGCACTGAATTTGCAGCTCCTCCTCAAAATACAGGGAGGAATTTTTCGAGTGCCATGACATTTCTGATACCAAGATCACTCTGAATTATATTCATGACAGTTGTATTCTGAGATGAAGAATTATGAGACCGTGATGAATCCCGCAAATCACTGCATTTTTCACAGCTTCTTGCACTGCTCCTAAGAAAACATTCTGTAAACCGTAGGGTTCTAGATATGATTAAACAATTAAAAAAAAAAAGTAGCAAGGAACAATTGAGGTGTTTATACATGTACAAAGGTAAGAAGCAATGTAGACTTTGTAAGTCAATGCAAAATTTAATGAAAAAAAGAGAAAAAAGTGACAGCTTAAACAATGGGAGTTATTTTAACCTGAATTACTAAATTGTGAGAAATACAAATGAGGTAAAGGAATACATTTTAATCTAAAATCTGAATTTTTACATAAAAAATAAGCATAAAATTTATCACATTATTCTGTTGATTATGGTAAGCCTTGTTATTTTGTAGTTTTTAATTCCTACAGTACAGTTTTCACTGCAGCATTTGGTGCAAGGCTGTATTTTGTTTGCCTTACTAATCATGAATATTACATGGATTGTGCTCAGTCTTAGAACATGAGCCTTTCTATATTTGTAGGTTTCTTGCTAACGTGCTATGGAATTCAAAACCTATGGGACTTCGGGACTTTAATTTAAGCCTGTGGCAATGAAGATGCAGCTGTTCATTTATAAGCAATCATCACAGCTACAGAAGTTATAAGATTAAATTTGAAAAGCCACTTTCCTGAACTTTTAGAATGATTAAATTGTAACAGAATCAGTGCTATTTTTTATTAGAAATATTTTTACTCATTAACTTTCTTCCAAGTTTAAAATCAAACCAAACCAATTTTACATAGCTTTCCACCTGAGCTTGCACCAGGTTAGCATTGCAGATTAAATATCAGTACTTGATTACTATTGTAATGTTTGCCCCTCACATGCATAATTAGAATATAACAACCATGACCCAGTCAAGAGTCTTTTGAGGTTGGTATTATACATTTTATTTTACATTGGCTCAGGTGCAACTCAACACTGCTAGCAGAATTTATTAAAATGAAACTTCTTCCATCAGTGAATCAAACCAGAATTATAAAGTAGTGACACTTACTGGTATTATAGAAAAGCCTTCCAATAAAGCTATAACCAAACAAAGGAGTAGATTTTATCAACATATGAAATCTACAGATCTCATCTCTGTTGACATCTACAGATATGAACATATGAAATGTATTTTTGCACTGATATGATGGGACAGCTGTGTAGCTGTGCTACAAGTTACTTTTTTAAATAGGATACTCTATTTTGTAGGACTAGGACAGAATCCAGGACTGATCATGACAGAGTCCAGAAACACCCTGAAATAGTGCCAAAGCTGCATTCTTGCAGCTAAAGTCCAAAGTTCTACTGTGTTAGGTGAGACCTGAGAAAGCTCGGCAAGCAAGCGTCAAGATGATCAAATAATACCAATGAAAGTAGTATTTTCAGATGGATGACAGAAACAGGATCACATTACCATGAGCTCTCTTTCTTGGTACTAAGTTTCTGTACATGTGTAGCAGCCATATTGTTTAATTCCTAGTAGCTCCTTAACATTTTGTCCTGAGTACGGCCATACTAAAGAAAAGTTTCTTCTCCAATGGACAGTATAAGGATCAACAAGATATTAGTCCTTCACAAATGCTCAAAAGCTGTAAGGCAAGAAACATTTTCTCTTTCATTCTTCCTCCTTTCCCCAGTGAAATTTCTGTCTTCATAAAAAAATTACCCTTGGAAGGCATTGTTTCCTAATGCAGGGCAAGAGTCCCAAAAGACATAATCACCCAGGTTTTGGGATCTTCCTATAAAGTAGCAGCTCTAATTTCCTTTCCCCCCCACATCTAGCCAATGACATGAAACTCTGCAGCAGTAATCCTCAAGGAACTTAGAATAAAAAGTTTAAAGTTTTCCAAAGCAAACAGAGGCTCCTTTCAACTCAGTTTCACCTTTTCCTTGCAGACACCCTGGGGACTTCCTTCAGTAGCACCAGACAGATGTGAAATGCAAATAAATGTGAAAAGACTAGAAAAGAGTGTGAGGTAAGCTGTTGGTTAAGAAAAATGGTATCCTAATAGTGGAATCCTTAAAACTACATGATCTGGGTTCCCGTGGAGACCACAAGCTCAGGTAGGTGAGAATTTTTGAAGTAGATGATATAAGGAATTTTAATTCTTGTCTCTTTGTCATGAACCTCTCATTTTTCTACCCTTCATAAGCTCTCCACAGTGGTGGTGGAAATCAGAGAGAAATATGACAGAAAAGCCACCCAGCTTTTTGTTCTACGTTTATTTACAGCGATGAGCAATCACCAGAACTGCTTTCTGGCTATCGGCTAAGTAAAATATGGGCATCATAAAAGGAGATTTACAAGTATGAATGTGGCATTAGGTGCTGGATACCTCTAAAAGCTGTATTTCCTTATTTGTTACGTCACAACCTCTGGCACACACAATAATTATGGATGATGTACCTGTCCAAGAAAATTTTAGCAATCCACTATTTTTTCGGTATTACTTGCAGGCAGGTATTTCTCACATTATTAAAGACTGTTTTGTATGGCATGTCTCCAAAAGGAGAACTTATCTTGCATTTTGTGCTTCAACTTTGTCCTCTCTTGACTTAATGTTTATGTAGAAGAATATGCATATAAACCCTGAAAAATGCTATTTTAGTTTTATTGAAGTAAAGATGCCAAACTTTAAATGTCATATATCCTGCAGACTGATTTATACAAGTCAGTCCGCTCCAGAATTCTGGCACAGTGACGTAAATTCTCTTTTCCCTACTCAATTTTATTTTATCACTGTGTCCTGTTAGAATTGCATTTCTTTCCAAGCTGACTCCAAATCAAATCTTCTGAAGGAAGATCCTTCAAGACACTTCTCTGATGCAGTCACTACGAGGTGGTTTTAGTAGTAGCACTACAGTGCTGATGCTCATTTGGGAAATATTCAAACATCATCTAACTACTATCAGATTGAAGGACTTGGAAGAAATTGTAACATGCAGAAATTTCATGTGCAATTGAAGACTAGAGGTTACTGTTCCTGAGTATGAATGAATCTTGCTCAACTATCTAATGCATATCTGCCCACGACGCATGTCACGCAAAGCTCCTAGGAAACACGCATCTCAGATCTCCAAAGTGACAACCAATCAGAAAGTAAACAAAAAAGATCTTCCTCCACTCACTGGGTCTACACACAAACATGCAAATCAAGGTTGAAATAATCAAGATTTCTCCACACATTACTCAAGAATATCCTCTAGGTCAACTGCTATTTAAATGTTCATGGTAAATGTTCTAAGCAATGGTATGTCTGAACAGCCAAGATTAAAAAAGGTAACACTTAAAGAATCCAGCAGGATAAACCTTTAGAATTTAAAAAAAGATCGCCAATGAGATCAGCTTTTCATTTGGGAAATGTATTTGTTCTACATCTTTTTAACACAAAAGACAGACGTTTTTCTACACAGAACATCTAGACATTACTATAAAATTCAACTGTATTCTAATCATCAGACATCCCTTGCTAAGAAAGCAAGGATTCAGAACTAACTTTTCTGCTTACAGTATGTCTTACAGAATCCAAAATAACACTAGCTTTGCTAATCAACACTACAGTATCTCATCTAACAGGTCACCCGGAGGGCATGGAAAAATAGAGCGAACTACAGTTTGCAGCAAATCCACCACAAAGGATTCAGACAGTTTTTTTGGTGGTTTTTTTTTTTAGCGTCAGAAAAAGAACAGTATATTCTTTAGATCTTGGAGGTTTAGTAAAGCAAATGGATGTTGAAAAGAAAGTAGGGCAATCAAAAATAAAAAGGATGAATGTAAGGCTTTCCTTTGTCCGTGGGGAAGGAAGATATTTTTATATAAATATGTGTACATGCATACACACCTCTCAAAGTATTTTATAAGCAAAAAAAATGAGCTGCTGTCTAAAAGTCATTAAATCTTTAATATGAATGGACTAATAAGAGAAAAAAATGTACAGAGAGCTTGAAAAAAAAACCAAACCAACTAAGACATATCTTATGTCGTCTTGTATCAACCACCAGACATTTTTGCAACTACCACTATAAAGCTCCACTGTCATTGTCTTTGACTAAGAAGTATCTAGCATAACAACAAAATGGCAAATACAGAAGCAAGCCATACCAGTAACTGCCACTGTTCCTTTACTCTGCCTAAAATAAATAATTGGATACGACATGATTAAACAGAATTACACTAACAAGTATAGTTCACAAGCATATATTTTTACACATATAAACAAGAGGCAATACCTTATATTGCCACTGTCAACAAATGACTTTCATTTGCAAGGATGGGAATTTGAGCCACATAGTTCCCCAGTGGATCAAAATTAAAATGGAATTAAATCAATTTTGTAATTATTAATATAATAGACAAGAGCTAGGGTGGTGAGCCATCAATTCTAATTAAAGGTTGCAATTAAAGGATACTTCAATCAATCATCTCTGTGAAAGTATACTCTATTGATTGCTACATTAATTATTAAAATCATATTAAAATAAAATTCAGATTTAGTTATTTGCCAGCTACTTCAAAATAATATTCTGAGTCTTATAATGTAAATCATTGATGTCATAATTAGGACTAAAATTTCTTTTCATTTGCTGTAAAGAATGGCGCAGGTACTCAAGTAGTGCAGTACTCAACTACTTTTTCTTAGAAAGGGTACACAAGAGTTTTCCTTTCCGTCACAGTCTATGTTACCATTAAATCCCCATGGCGGTCCTTTACTACTTGCTTTTCCTACAGCAGGATTTGTCAGAGTACCAATTTATGCGTTATATACTCCAATTATACACATGTATCAGACAATCCTATACTAGGTATTTTAAGAGCTTTTGACACAGACCAAACCCAGACCTGGTTGCAAAAGTAATAGGGAGAAAAGTTAAAATACAATTTCAAATTGAGCTGCAAAATTACAAACAAAGCCAGACAGAAAGCAGAGTTCATAGTTAAATGACAGCCCATGAGGTCCTTGACTCAGCCACGTTCTATGCTCCTGTGAAGAAAAAGAACATAGAGAAGACAGTATTTGAAAAGATAATCAAGTCTGCCACAAGTTAGAGGCAATCTCAGTTAAGAAAAGCATAGAAAAGATTGAAGCGAATATGCTGCCAGACACAAAAGAAGCAGAGCTATGGGTGTGGCAAGGAAGAATCGTGAACAACTGCTTCCCACCTTAGTCCTTGCATAAACAGATCTTTTTAGTCTGGGATGATACAAACACAAAAAGCTGTTTGCTGCACTCTGAAGTACTGATGTTATCAGTATTATCGTATACAGTTTATTAATATCTGCAGTAAGCTGATGTAATGACAAGAAAATAATTTATAGTTAAAACCCTCATGATTTCAACTGCACAACAAGTGCAGTACCTAGTGTATCAACATAATTGCTTTGTTACCTTATCAAATCAATCTCTCAAATATTACTTAAATGCAGTTTGAAGCAAAAAGATTAGCAGATGCTTTCAAAGACCACATGTCCTTGACTTGGAGAGAAATGAGTTACAAATGCTAAGAATATCTCCTTAAAAAAATCATTATTTTTGTAAAAACTTCCTCCAAATTGTCAAATTCCACAGTTGATTTTAAGCTGGTAATTGCACCAGCAGGCAGCCAGGCTACAGAAACCTATGACAATAAATCTATGGATTTATGACTGCCACCCACTGCTACCGACTGCTCCGCAACTACGGGATGTAATCAGAAGAAAAACAATTAAAAAGCACATGAAGAGAGAAAAGCAAGAAAAAGGAAGGAAAATTGTAAAAAAAAAAAAAAAAAAAAGAGTACCTTATTTCATTAATCCAATGTCCGTACTAACAGAAATGAAAGCACAACCAGCCCTTAGTAGCCAAAAATTCCAGCTGCTTTTTCAAAAATAAAGATCAAACTTCACAAAACAAAGTAAGGCTTTAACCAAAGAATCTAACTAAATATCTACCAATCAATCAAAACTTGCTTCTCTTAATTGTGTTCCACCAACCTTAGCTTCCTTTGAAAGTCAAGTAAGTAACAGCAGGCCATAGCAGCAGGTGAGAAGGAACAGGCAATGGCAGCAGGTGAGATTAGCCAGAGATGTCATATGCTGTCTGGCTGAATGCATAAACAAAGGTTTCAAAAACCTGCTATTGATTTAGACTCACGAAAATCAGTCTACTAAAACCGCTACAAAACCAGATTTTTTTCCATTGAGAATATGTCTCTTTGCAATGCAGAAATCAATGGATTGATTACCTGCTACCTTTTATAATACTATCCACATTTATATGGTGTAAATTGTCTAATATTACATGCACAACATACCATCTAATCACAGTTGACAAATACAAAGAGTGGTGGACAGAAAATTAGCTATACTGATTTATGATTTCAGACAAAAATTTTTACAATGAGTATCGATAACATTGTTCCAGATCACTTATCCTTTGAAATACCTATGTAGAAAATTTAGGCAATAATTGATGACAATTAATAACTCTTCTCTGCAATAAACATTTCTTTTTTTAAAAACAGCTATAAAGTTATTAGTGCTTACTAAATATCACTAAAAATTTAGACAATAAAAGCACAATAGTAAGTATTTTAAACAAAACTGCAATAATATATTAAACTTTTTTACAAGCACAAATGCACTAGCATCAAGTTAGCTACTGAACTTCTTCCCAGTATGGGAAGAGTATATATGCACTTATATAAAAACAGTAGGTTAAAATAAGTAAGTAAATAAATAAATAAATAAATAAAATAATTATCCAGGGAAAAAACTCCAAGACATAACAACAAAGCAGCAACTACTACCAATTTATGCAGCGGAACTATTCTGCTCCTCAAAGTGCCTCAGGCTCCAGGGACAGGATTTTAAGAGTAGTTACATTTGCACAGTAACTGATGCATTCAGTTCTCCTCACAACAGTACAACAGTGATTAAAATGGCTCAGAGAAAGAGTAATCATGCTGAATGTAGTTAATCATCAAGGATTAGGCAAGCTGGCTTACAAAATTCTGATTTTTCCTATCATATGAAATTACTTAAAAAAATTAAAACTATACAATCTTATTCAACCAGTTACTGACAGTCCTCAATTTTCATTGATTTTGCCATGAGATGTAGGCATCCACACAAAGCCCAAGATTTTACTGGGGGTTGGACTAGATGATCTCCAGAGGTCCCTCCCAACATTACCGTTCTGTGATTTATAATTTAATGGACCAGGAACAAATACCACTTATCTAGTCTTACTGTAAGTTTATACCCCATCTACATGTTGGTAATACTTTTACGCCTTATTAACCAAAGGTTTTGTTTGGTTGGTTGGGTTTTTTTTAATCAACCATAGTTTTTATAAAACTATTTCTAAAGCTATTTCTACAGCAACGACAATTTCTAAAGAGAGACCCAATTATATTTTTGTTTGTTTGGTACATTACATTATAAGCAGACCAAGAGTAATGGTCTTTAGTAAACTAAAACCAACAGTAATGATTCTCAGCATATTTGTTTTTGTTTTTGTCTTTGAAATACTGTATGGCTTATGCCAAGAAATACAGAAAAAATTTGAGTATAACTCTTACCAGAATGCATTTAAAAATCTAATCAGGTTCGTTAAGTTCCAATTCCTTTTCAAAATCATTCACTTTTGGAAACTGCCTTTTCATAAAGGTACTTGCCAGAGATATACAGACTATTACTTCGGGATTCCTTTCAAAGCCCTCTTATTCTGATTCAATACTATTCTTTTTTTTTTCTATTGTGTTTATTGCTCTCAGCCATGATATATAGTATCTGTCAATATTAAATTACAGCCGACTAGTTTGTCAGTTTATTTGCAATACCAGTTCACAGTATTTCATCTATCTTAACCTCTATGTACTATTCTCTCCTAACAAACACCAGCATTTCTAGATTAAAACACCAAAACCACTTTACTGAAATAACTAAGATTAGAAATATGTTTTTGAATGAGGATTTCACTAGATTGTTGTAACAGAAAATGAACATGATAAAGCTAGAAAGAATTACATTTCAAAACAGAGTAAAAATGGATCTTATATACGATCATAAAACAGTATATTCTTTTGTCCTGATAAGGCATAAACAATAGCTTAGCTCTTGGCAAACAAGCTGTTATCAGTGGATCGTTACTGTGAACGTGGTAATCTGTATTTACTACTTAAAGTAATGCAGTGAACAAAAAGGAGGAGAGCTTTACATTTTGCAGATTATTCAAAATAATCAGACCGTTGGTGAGTTTATGAATAATAAAATGGTAAAATACAGTAATTCTATGTGTAGGTGCAGACATTGAAGGTCCTGACAAACATGTGGAAGGAGACTAAAATCGGACAAACAGCTAAATCAGTTATTACCCCAGTTGCACACAACTCCCTTCTGACAGATGCTGCTGCCCCCGAAACAGCAACATCTGATCAGATTAGAAATGAACTCCTGAACCTTCAGTTTTCAGCCTGATATGTCAGGATAAACCAAAACTGGAACTGGTTTACTTGGGCCAAAACCTGTGGTAGTTTAGGAGTTGATTTGTGAGTGGATCATATGCTCCTGTCTTGAGGACAGCAAAGTCAATCACCAGGGCTGTAGGCAGTAACAGCTTCAGCTGTCTGAGTTTTAATTCCAGGCCACGTGTCTGTCAGAGCCTTAATGCGAGAGAAACATTATAAATGCACAATCAGAGTAAACACTAGAAATATAAGAATTACCATAGTGGTTAAAATCAGTGGTTTACCAAATCTGGTACCCTGTTCCCAGAGGTGGTTAGTGTCAAACATTTAGAAGCAAAGCACAAAGAAACCCTGTGGTAGGTATATATGAATTATGATAAATTTTAATTTCATATTCCTTTACTATTGTTTACCTAGCCGAGGTCCTAGTCAGGTCCTTCTCTACACACTTTTAAACATTCATCATCTCAACAACAAAACACGAGCACTGACTTTGGCACATTTGTATATGATAACAAAGGCTTCGGAGCTTTCTAGAAAATAGTATAAATTCCAAAATATGGTCTGCTAAATCTCATCAACAAAATGAGCTAATGACAACTTTGGAGAGATTCAGAATCAGACAAAACTTTGTTGAGAAATTAGGGAGTAAAAACTGTGGTGGAAAAGCTCTGTATGCAAGCAGAACCAAAAATAAAATTACAGAAGCACTACTCCACAATCCCATTCAAGTCAATTTTTTTTTTTATTATTATTTTCTACTCTTTTAGTTTTGTTTCATTAGATATAAGGGAAGTTATTATTAAAATTCTTTTAACTTAAGAAAGATTGTTCAAAGCTTGCTGCTGTGTACTTCACCATCCTGCTTCATCCAAGTATCTCTTCATTTCTTTTTATTTTATTCTTACATTAGTTTTGGAAAGCATTGACCCTAGTATCTCAATTTATTCAGCTAACACTAAGAAATATATCTGAAACGGAATTTTGTTAGGAGGAGAAATGTATTCAAATCTTTAAACTTCAAAAGTGTTCTTGTGAAATGAACATCAGTGAATACAGATTATGTTTACACTCATACACTGAGTAAAAGTATGTCAATAGCAACAGTCATTTTTCAAAGTAGGATGAATTTAAGTAGTGCCGTGACAAAGAAAGGACTGTAAAGGGTCAGATTTTGTAGAAAGAGTTTCAGTGGTCTAAACAATGAATTCATTCCCTGTTTGATATTATCTTGAGCCTATTCAAAGCAGTTGGCAGGTGTGAACTAAGTACTATAGCATATGTTTCCTGTTGTGCTGCCTTTTGTTCATGTTGAACCTTATCTATAGCATATAAACAATAAGTGACTCCTACAACCATTTATTCATTTAAAAAAACCCACAAACCTTTGTACAACTGTATTTAGTTTTAAAACAATAGATAAAAGTCTATATTTAATAGCAACATATTTGTCCCAGTTTATGGCAATGTCTCTTCTTCTTGATCTCCAGAAATGTAGCTGAGCAGCTCTGCTCTGAAAGAAAACACAGTAGCTAAAACCACCTAAAAATAGCTTCATTTTCACAGAAGTATGATTCTACAGTTCTCTATCTATTGGCATTCAACCAATCAGCTAGTTTTAAATCATATCAGTAAATTAAAGAAATACAATCTGATTAGTGCAATATGCTCGAGTGATTCACAATGAACACAGATCTCATACATGCCCTAGTTTCCCTGAACGGACCAAGGTATTAATTTCTTTCTAAAGGAACAGTGATTTTTTTTTTAACTTCCAGAAAGGAAAAAGAACAGTAAAAACTGGTAGCGATCAGCAAATTGGATTTTCTCATTGCTCTCTTAGAGATGTGGGGTTGTGGAGTTTGGTTTGTTTTGTTTTTAACAGACATGGTTCTACTTGAATACAGTATTATTTTTGGATGTCTCAGTGGAGCTGAGCTGACAACCTTTATATTGTTTTTGAAAACAGCACAAACTCATAATTTTGGATTAATAAGACTTAGGTTTTAAGCAGTGGCCTTCTGAATTGTTTCTAACCTTTAAGCTTCAACATCAGGGTACACTGTAGAGTGAGTCATACCAGCATTCTAAAAATATATATTGAACTCAAACATACTGAAATTTTGCCAATAAAACATTATTCACAAATGTTGAAATTTACTTACTTTCTAGATAAACTAGAGCTCTTTTCCACATCAACAGAGATTAATTACCAATCACAGCTCTAATTTAATGTCTATTACAATTCTAGGGTTCCTGGAAAGATTTTTTTCTGCACTGGTTTTACGATTTAAGTGCAAATATTCCTGATTTCTTTAGGGGAGGTCAGAATCAGACTCTATTTAGCAGTATGGCCAAGAGCCTTTTTTTTCCTTGCTCAAAAGATATGTCCCACTGAAAACAAAAGGTCTGCTCAAAATCATTGAGCTGGTATCATTTAGCTCTACAGTTCCTTAAGTGCAATGGGAGACACATATACATGGTCCACATAAACACTTTGTAAGAGAGAAATCTAGTCGTACTAAATTTAATGTACTCGATATTACTTGGGGCAGAGAATAGGAGCAGAAACATTATTATCTAAATAAATTAATTTTATGTATCTGTCACTGACTGATGGAGAATAATTCATGGGAGATGTTCTAATTCCAATGGCAATGAATAAATTGAAAAATGAAGGGAATATTATACAGGACAACTTTAACCTTCTCAAACTCTTATCAGATATAGTCCATAGTATCAACAATACATGTTTCTAAAACATTAAATCCGTGTTTAAGTTAAAAAGCACTTTTAAAAACTAATTTAAAACCTGAAATTTAGTATTTGAATTCAAAAACTCAAAGTTGTAATAAAGCTCCACTTAGTATAAATGTAGACAAAGTTTACCTGAGGTTTAAAACTAAATCGAGCTCACTTAATTGGGCTACACTGAAAATATCCCCCCCACCTCAAGAAGCTATTAGTGAGTTTTAAGTTCTTCAAAACATATATCTGGAAAAACAAAGGAGTCAAAATTTCCAAGACAACTTGAAAGGTATCACAGACAAACAAATCTGGAAATATATCAAGGTATAAAAGCTGCTTTTCTTTGGTTGCTGATGAGCATGTGGAAAAGCCATGTCAGGTGAATTACTTCTCTGATAGCTCCAACCAGCAACCGAAAAGTCAGTCATAAAAGACTAAGTGACAAAATCATGTTGCCTCAACAGAGAAGTACTTCACTTATTCCATTTCACTTTCTCCCATTTATCAGCCATTTTTCAATACAGTGAAGGATCCTACTAGTGTGATGTCATGCTGCAGAATGAATTATGACATGATGAAACTAAAAATTTTTAGAAGTAATTTTAATATTGCAAAAGGAGCCTCAAAAAAAAAAAAAAACCAAACCAACCAACCAATCAGTTTTCAAATATTTAGCAATTTCACTCATTAGTCATGCCTATTCAAATGTAGATTAAAAGAAAACTCATCTGTTCAGCTATGCTAAGGATTTTAACTGTACACAACATGTGACTGTCTCACCTGCATTAACGTTCTAGGTGGAATCCCCAACTTTTGTTTCATTTCTGCAACTGGTAAGTACAGGATAAGGTTGTCACATATGGCTTCCTCATATTTTTCATGTTTTTATGCTTTATTAAATGAGTCAAGTGCCTATCTAAGTTTTTAAGTTTATTCAACTGTGCAATCACCTTTGCAAAAAATACTATATTCATGTTATTTTATATCATTGCTATGTTTTGACTTATTTTCAAGACACATTGAAATGATTTCAAAATGAGTATATTAAAAATAGGATTTTTAACTGCTGTGAGAAATAACTAGATTGAAACCATATTAATACAATACATGAAAAACAGTTCTCTAATATTTTGGTGTCCTCATTCACTAAACAGGTCACCACACAACTAAGTGGAATTTGCTGGATAATTAAGCACATAACTATATACAATACATTTTTTAGAGAGAGAAAAGAAAGCTCACTCGTGCTGTTTAATGGTTATTAATTGTTCATTATGGACAAGAATTTAGTTAAATCCAATACTTTCTATTTTTTTTTTTTTTTTAATGTTAGCACACACAGAGCTTTTAACCAGATATAACATCTTTTATTTCTCTTGTCCATTTTCCTGAGAAAATTTTACTGAAGTTTAAATACGGGTATTAATACGAGGATGCAAAACGCTTTTATTAACAAAGTAACTTATTTCTTTAGAATGGTAAGGCAAACACAGTTAATGCTATTTCAATGAAAACATTTCCCTTTTGCAAACATGACAGAGTATTAAATCCTAGTTAAAAATGCAAATCTATGTTAGTTTCCATAATTGTATCTCTTTTCAAATTCCTGTTCTAGTTGTGTCATTCTCTTCACATCATTTTGTCTCAAACCGGGTTACTCTCAAGAGAATTAATATTTTTTTTTTTTAGGTTCACAGGCTAGTTTTCTATTCCTTGAGCTCCCATAGCCACTACTAGTGATAGTAGACTTCTATCCATTCACATCTCTGGGTATGTAAGAAGCGTACATTTTGTCCATGGACTTCATAGCTTTTTGCTGCCACTGTAGCAACTTAGTATTTCAGCAGTGGAATTTGGGAAGTGCACAGTGTAGTTTCACACTGTCTTGTCCTCACACCCTGAGCACTTTCTCTGCTCCTCCCACAAAACAGACTTCTTTCCATTCCCTGCAATCCTGCATCCCGCACTGCACTGTCCCAGGCTCTCCAGCTCATTCTGAACATCACCTTCCCCAGGTAAGCCTTACTCTGCATACAGTCTCTTCCTTCCCCATACCGCCTTGATCTAATGGTGAGGATCAAAGGTCAGAGAAGGGAAAGTGAATCCCCCTGATCCTTACTTGTGTGGCCAAACCCATAGACTTCTGGTAGCCATGAACAGACACTACAGGGAAAATGGTATTTTGCTATAATGGTCTAAGGATACAGGTAAGCCAAGGGTAGGGGAATTTTTTTTGCTATTAGATCAGCTGGTATAGTTGGAAAAAAAAGAGAAAGGCTGTATAAAATAAAGTTTGTCCTCCTGCTTCTACAGAACAATCTTTTCCGTTCAGGTAGTCTTAGGACTGAACATCTGAACTGGGAAAAAACAGCTGAACTGCTAGGGTCAAGTCCAGCTGGAGGGCAGTAACTCATGGTGCATGTAACCCAGGGTTCAGTACAGGAGCCCGTATCCATCTTCATTAGCAGAGAAATGAGGAAACAGAAATGTTGTTAAGTTCAATAAAATGCAGTGCAAAGTCCTGCACGTAGGTAGAAATAACCCCACGCATTGGTACAGACTGGGAGTCAACAGGTTGGAAAGCAGCTTTGCAGAACAGGCCCTGAAGGTCTGGTGGACACCAAACTGACCTTGAGCCAACAATGTACCCTTGCAGCAAAGAAGCCCAATGGCATCCTAAGCTGCATTAGGGAGAGCATCACCAGCATCTTGTCACAATGCGTATAAATACCTGGTGGGAGGATATAAAGAAGATGAACCCAGACTCTTTTTAATTGTATCCACTGAAAGGACAAGAAGCAACAGGCACAAATTGAAACAGAAAATTCTATTTAAACATAAGAAAAATCTTTTCCAGTGTAAGGGTGATGGAACGTAGGAACTGGCCACTCAGAGAGGTTTTACAGTCTTCATGAGTGGATATACTCAAAACCTGACATGATGCTGTTCTAGCTGACTCTTTTTTGAGTAGCAGCCTTAGACTAAATAATCTCTAGATGCCCTTTCCAACCTCAGCTGTTCTGTGATTCTCTGTGATCACAGAAAAATCTAATAATTTTGTAGCCAAAGTAGCATGTATTTAATGACCATATGCTAACTTAGTTTTTTCTAAGACTTATAATGGACAAAATTTAACAAGGAAAATAAAAATACATTTTCTACACGTACATCTGCCAAATTTCAAGCTCCTGCTTCTAAAAATGTAATTGAAATGGAAGTATGTCTTACTCAACAGCTATATGTTGGGTTTGGGGTTTTTTTCTCTCTAGAAAATATCTGTAACAAAGTAAAGGAACTTTTCAAAATATACTCTATATCCTGTATGTACAGGAAAGGAAATTTCATTCTAACACTCTAATTACGTTGCTGAGAATACAGTCTTTGAGGATAATCGAGAAGTACCTTTCTGATGGCAGCTGTTTTTAAGATATATGAACAAACCATATAGCTTGATGATTTGCGTGAAGAACAACTAAACATCTTTAAGTTTGCCAAGTATCCAAAGCAAATCTTTAACTACATAAAAATAGCATTTAAGAGCATAAAAAACCCCACATTCTTAACCACTGCAGCTATGCCAAGAAAATCCTCTGTGCATGGAGTCTTAATGATATGCATAACATAATTTGGGAAGATCATTTAACTGTAAGATTCCCAGTATACACCCTGTACATTGGCATGTATTTGAATTAGGTCACTTAGAGCTAACTTGAGTACAACTAGCGATGTGCTTGCATTAATGTATCATCTCAGGAAGGCTCATTAGCCCTGTTAAATAAACACTCTAAGTTGTAAGACTGTTTTTAATCAATATCAGCAGTCATTCTTAAAGGGGAAATACATGTGCCTACAATTCAGTTAGGTTTGTTTGTGTTAGATGCTAAGAAAAAAGGTTGTATAAGTGTTTATTACAGTTTTCCCATTTTCTAATTGGTGCTGATAAACGTAAGACCAAACATAGGTGGCAGGTCTTTCTGAAAGTTACTTATGGTCAGAGTGAGAAAAGCCATTAGCAACTAAAACCAGCACCTTTAAACAGGCACGGCTGAGCAGTCTTAATGCACAATATTGCTCCACTCATAATTAAAAAAAAAGGAATCCTCCTTCATACACTGTTCTGAAATTGTAGTCATTAGTAGCTGTCTGTAAAGTAAAACTGAATGCTTACCATTATCATACCAAGCACAATTCCCTGAAATTGCATAAAATGTACCCTGTTGTTTAGGAGCAAGAACTGCATACCAAGTCCCTCCTATCCTAACCAAATCCATGCGTACTAAAGAGCCAGCCTGAGCTCTAAAGTAAGATCTGACAATGCCACCATTAATGATTTAATAGGCCTAACAGTCCTCACGTTACTCCTCTATCTTCAGAGATTAAAACTTAATTTAGGGATTTATGTATCAACCTGATGCATTAAAGATTCTACTATGAGTGAATCAATATTTTTCAAACAATAGACATAATTTTAGAATTTCATTGATGTTGAATTTTCATGTCAAACTTAAAGTTCCCTCAAAGTATAAAAATAATGAATGTTTAATTTGCATTTAAGATTCAAGCATTCAGATTTTACTGCTATTCATACATCTCTGTGCAACTTCACCATGTGAAAAATGTCCTCAATTATTGAACTTCCTGTGCATTTCTTCAAATCTATCAGGTATCTAACTAATTGAGGACTGACTCTCATGAAGATAATTACCAAACCACATATCAAATGAAGACACCCCAAATATGTAGCTGCGACTGCATAGGCAAATTTGTTAATATCTTCCTTAACAGAAAAAGCAATATACGCAACCAATATGTTAAAACCTACCAAATAACGTGTAGGTTTTAACACATAGCAAGCAACTCAGTTCAGAAATCAATTTTGAAAAGCCTGTTTGTCTCGATTCATAGTTAGCTGCTCTCTTAACATTTATTTTGATCATACAGAAAAAGGAAAAGTATGAATCAGTTACCTTCCCCCAGAAAGACCTGTCTTCTCCTCACAGCTATATCCTCAGTATTGGTCAAACCCCCTTCCCATTCCAGCTCTGCACTGAAATTTTTTTAACAGAAGGAGGTGTTGGTTAAATTTATCTTAGACTGAGGTCCATAAAGAAATTGAGTAATTTCTTTATAGCAATTTCTTGTGATGTGGAACAGAACTGAAATTTCAGATTTCCAGATTTTTACACTGAATAAACACAAAAATATTTTAATATAGAAGCATTTTTCATTCAAAAGCATGATGTATAATTTCTCCAAGGAAAAAGACATATAGTACCTTCAGAACCACAACAGGATAGGCCGATTTGCGTATACATCAGTAGGGTAGGACCCATTCCAATCCACCTCCCAGTACAACAGCAGCAACAGGATCGCTACATACCCAGCACTTTCAAGATACTCCCATTATTTTGTTCTACATTACAAACATACAAATACAATATTTCAAGAATAAACTGTCTAGTCTTTCATGTGTCAAGAAACTGTGCAGCCACCTTCATTGCACGCAGCTGTTCGGTCACATTTTCTTTCAGCACACAGCCCACAGACATTCGACATCATCCTAACGGTAACTAGCGTTAAGTGGGAGTTCAGCAGCTCTCGGAGAAGCAGCAATTATGTTTATCACGGCTCAGGACTCGCTTCCTGCTTTTGAAACTCTGCTTCCTGTTTGTGCATACAAAGCACTAATCTTTTCCCACCACCTGCATGGTAATGCTGCCGCTCCTCAATGGGATTCCCACAGCGTGCAAGTACCATATCAACGTATCAAGATCACGCCGCAGGTCTAAATGGATTGAACTTCTGATACACCTTCCTTTCGGAAATTTTGACAAATGGTGAGTATGGTAACCTACACGAGCATATTTTAAAAGAAAGGTCTGTTTAATACAAATGGTAAAGCTACAATATGACAGATGAAAAAAATTCTCAACACAAGGTCTGTGCTATCTATCTGAAAAGTCAGACAGCCTAATTTATTCAAAATGCCTATAACTGCAGAAAAACACACAGCAAACTACTCCCTCCTCCAACACGTATTCAAATGGAATTTTATTTTTGGTCACTCTAAGGTTCTTTGTTCCAATTTCCTGCCTAGATTTCCCCTTTTCCTGTGCCAAGGCAAGCAGTTAAAGTCAGGATGATCAGAAATAAACTTTAGAAGCAGATGTTAGTGCACAGTTTGTTACATACTGGTAAACAGAGTGATTGTGTGTTTTTGTGACTATATGCAGTTAAGTTCTACTGGAATTAATCCTAGGTAATCATCAAGCAAAAGAGACAAATTAAAGAATAAAAATAAAAATTCATAAACACTGCCATTAACTCTCACATCTATGGATTTACTCCATAATCTCAAACCATTTTCCTTAAATAATTAGCTGTTGCAAAAAAAAAAAAAATTAGTACAACATTAATTCTGTGCAATTAAAAGACAAGAAAAGTTAAAATTTCTTACAGCAGCTTTTATATGCTCATGTAGCAGGCGATTTTAATAATTGGTTGCAATAGCAAATATTTGTTACACTAATTAAATAACAGAACTGGAAAACAGAAGAGTCAACCCAGTTTACTAAAGAGTTGGGCTTTTCAAAATTTCTGGAATAGCATGCACTAAATTTTAACTATGACTCCCACTAACAAATGCACAATTTCTCTGACTGTAGCCCCACTGACTTTTATCTGCTAATGTCTACCAATAGAAACTAAAATACAGGGCAGTGCACTACCTATGCACAGCTGCAAAATGTGTAATTTCAGGCTTCCAATTGCAAGTTTTGTTCCCTATGGGCTTAATCATTCTGCTGCATCAGTAAAATTTAAAAATACTTCAACTTTCACGCTGCCCACCTGAATTAAAAAACACCCTCTGATGGGTATTGCCTCTGCATCTTCCATTAGACGTGTTTGTGTAATTCCTCCCTAATGATACATGGTAGAAATTTTCAGTTCAATGCATGTTTGGCATATTAAATTTTCCTGAAACAGTTATGGTTGGAATGGGAGAGAAGAAGGTTGCCTGTCTGCTATACTCTGTTTCAGAAGGAACCTTCTGGTGGGAGGGGGCAATTGCTCCTTTTCAGACCCAGAAAGGTCTGAAATGATAGGACTGGAAAGCAAAACAAGCAGAAAAAAATCCACCCTATAATCTCACAGTGAATAAGGAGGTAGGTTCATTTTCTACTTGTTTTTTCTACCATGTTTCTGCCTTCAGGTCTATGTTACCTCTGTTTAAACTACTAACCCTTCATATTTATTATTTTCTGTTCTTAAAAAAAAAAAAAAAAGACAAATTTAAGACTAGAAATCCTGAGTTTATCTTCTATTGCATGCAATTATGGGGTGGGGTGACGGGGCTTATAGCATTACATAGTTCTGAGAATAAAGTATTTCTCAGCAGACAGATAGCAAGGAACAGCTAGGGACAGACTGGGTCAGTAACCCATTCAGCTCTGTGGTGAACACATGTCCTTTCTCCTGCCCACACCAGGTGTTTTAGTTACCTCTTTTACACCAGCACAAGTATTCCTGTGGCTACAAAATGAATTAGATAAACTCAGTGATCAGCTTGCAAACTAATCCTCCTAACTCCCTTAGAAAAAAAAAAAAAATCATTTTCAAATGGATGAGCAAGCTGATGAGACCTACTGCAAAGCTGGACAGATGCTATTGCTGATGCAAAGAAAGAACTGAAATGCATGGCTTGGGGCAAGACTACCTTTTTGGCAGTGACATTTAAATTAATGTCAGAGGAGCATGAAACCACACCACTAAGCCTCTGGGGACAAAAACCTCAGTCTCAGTTCTTTAATTTACGTGTTCCTTATGTTTGTCTCTACAGAAGGATGAAGTGTTAATTACTATCCTAACTAGCCCCACTTGAACTCACTCAATGTCTCACCTATCTGAAAGAGAAGAAAGCAATAAAGATTATTCATTATTCTATTTATTCTTGGAGTGGAGTGAATCTCATCCGTACTGCATCATTAAAAACCTTACTTGAAAATATAAAATGTAACTGTTCAAGAAAGCTCTTGCAATAGCACAGAAGGAGAACTTCTCTGGTTTGCGGGCATATTCCACTGATGCACTAGGAATATAAAATTTCAACAGAGTATGCGTGAGTCTGATTCTTAACATAGGTGGAATATTAGCCTTTTGGAACTGCAGGAAAAAGTAATGCATTCTAAGTTATTTTGCGTGCTTAATATTGCACTTAGCCTGATCTGTAGGGAAATCAGATTACCAGAGATGACCACAACCATTTGCGGATTGTCTTCAACAGTTTTAAATTACTCTGATACCATAAAATGTAATTTAGGAATATTGCAGAATAAGTAGGTAAAGAAATTTTTTGTAAAATATGTTGAATATGAAATAAGAACTGAACTACTGCTAAAAAAGTAGGAAGATAAAATTATAATGCCTTATTAGTTAAAAGCTACACTTGCACTTACACATGACAGTATTATTTAAGAATTTTTACAGAGAAATATCTTCAGTTAGGTTTTCACACAGTTAAATAAACAACAAAAGAAAACCTCCCAGAATCCTCTGGTTCCTTTAAAGCACAATGCAAGAAAAAGAATTACCATGGAAACAAGAAGCACAAAACTGTGATAAAACCTAGGAGAAATGCCATTGCTTCTCAGCAATGAAGGAAAAATACCGTCAAGGAGCTATAGTGACTAATTAATGTCCTCAGTCTTTCAAATATTTACTCACACGAGTACACGTTATTCAAATGAGCCCTCCCACTAAAATCAATGTGACTCAATTTGAAAAAGAAAAAATGGTGTGTGAGCTTCGTCTCCAAGGTGGAAAAAATACCCCCAAAAATTCAAAAGACACAGGACTTAGTAATTACTATGTACCTGCCAAAGACTGTGCTGGAATCAGATGTTCATCATATATCTGTTTCTATTAATAACATGTTGTTTTTCACAACGTGTATACATTTCACAGAATCACAGAATGGTTGAGGTTGGAAGTGACCTCCAGAGATCACTTAGTCCAACTGCCCTGCTCAAGCAGGATCAGCTACAGCAGGCTGCCCATTTCAGTGCCGTCTTTCTTTAAAAATGAGACCTTGTTAGCTTCAGAATGAGCTGCTTAGTTAATTATTTTAAAGGTGAAGTCTTCAAAAATAGCCCAGCACTTGTACAATGAAAGAACTAATCTTACTTTAAATTGTAATTGCCATCTACATATGTTGTATCCCTGAGAACATGAGAACAAAAAAAATGGAGGGAAAAAAAAAGCCCAAAGTTCATTTTTATGAAAATCATTTATGTTTTTAGTAAGTCATGTTTCACTCCTGTAATGTTATTTTCAGCTTCGTGGAATTATTTTTCTGTAAAATAAAAATGCACCTGTCACTTCTAAAATGGAGTTGTTATAAACTGAAGAACTGTACGCTGATAAATTATTAAAAATAAAACAAATTTAACTCTTTTTTTTCTTGCTTTTTGCTTTCTAATCTTCTAGGCCAATGAATACTGTGGATAAATCTTTAAGTCTCATATCCAGGATGCATTTACATTTCAGTATTTTTGAGTAACATCTCAAACCTGCAACATTTTCTGCTTAACGTATACAACTAAAGTAATTCTGAAAGTCTGCATTCTCATGGTATAGTTCTGAACCAGCCAAGTCTTTTTGTTTAGCTTTTACTGTATCAAATGAAAAATTTTCACCATGTAATTTGTTTTGCATTACCATGCTGGCCTTTTACTCCCAGTCATGAATGCTCACTCATGTGCTTATCCCATAAGCACCTGTATATTCCTTCCAATTTTGTCCTTTTATGCTTTGAAAGAACTTACATTTCAAAGGCACAAAATTAACATCTTAACATGTATTAAATATCTGCATTACCATAATTCTTACTACCTGACAATGTGTCTTTTTTTGACATCTCTCATGGCTAAATTATGCATAAAATCCTGTCTAAAACAATCTTCTCATCTCTTACTGCCTTCTCTTCCCACCTACTCCATGATCATTCACCTGTATTTTGCCTACAATTTAAATTGAGAATTTGGTGGAGCCTATTTTATCACAACTGTCTTTGGAATGTCCTGCTGTAGTTGGGACTTAAGGCACTGTCACAACATGAATAAGCAGTTAAAGGTGTTTTCTTAAAATGGGTGAAGGAATGGTACCCTTGCTTTAAAGCATCTCCTTACTGTTTGTGTCAACAAATCCCCAAACATCAGCATTTCTCCACTTAGATTAAATCCGAAGGGTTGTTTGAATGGATAAGCACTGCTAAAGGCATAATCCAAAACAGAACTCTTCTAATGAGTTCAGTGGACACTGCGTTAAACAGTATGTTTAACTACAGACTGTTAATCGCTACACTTAATAACAAAACCAGATAATAAAAACCCCAACAACTGTCCTAAGAGATTAACTGTAAATCAAATGACTCAATTTAATTTAGTACTAAAATGATTTTTGGGTACTTGTGCTGAAAGTGCTTCTACTATACCTTCATACCATATATTCCCACTGTGAAGCAACTCAAGTAACCCTTGCAGCTGCTTTTATAACCAAATCAATGGGTGAGTCAGGATTACAGAAAAGATTACTGACACTGAAAATAAAACCAGCTTGTATACCAGGATAACCTTCCTTCTTACAGGTAACTGTACACTTTTCTTTTTAGTTAAAAAATATCTTGCCTAAGAAATTCAATAAAATTGTCATAAAATATACAAAACAGTGCAAAATCAGAGAATACTGAATGATCATACTTATTACATATTTATTAAAGATCCCCTCACTTGCACAGACACACATATACTTAGACACGCAGACACATATATGTATAAAAGCATAAACACTTTTCAAAGTAAATAAAGAGCTTTTTCCTGATACAGTTTTGGGAGGAGGAAAAATCATTCACAATCACTATTTAAGTATGGTATAGATGAGATCAGGTGAAAAACTGAAATCAGCTAATGATTACACATTTTAAACCTGAACATGTATGAAACTTCTTCATTAATAGGCAGGGTTGAAATTTATAAAAAAGAAACAAAAGAGTAGTGCAGAGTTGCTTTCATCCTATATTTTGTCATCAATAAAGAACAGATTTATCCAGAGGAAATTTTGACCATGGTTCTAATTACAGATTCTTCATGTACTGATTTGAACTGGAAAATGCCTTCGCTAAAAAATAAGCTACTATAATATCTAAACTTAAATTCTAAATTATAATACATAAATGCATCATTTCACATGCACAGATAAATCTCAGTTTAATTTGAACAAAAATAATAAAACCCCCCAAAAGTCTAGTATTTCTATGTTATAGCAAAGACCTACCAGAGAAAGTTTTTACTACCCAGATAAAGAGCAGCTGCTATGCAAGGATTTGAAATCAAAACACACGAAGACTCTACTGGAAACAGGAATGGAAAACCACAACCATCCTGATGTAGGGCCAAGTAAAGCAATAAATCAGACTTAGGTCAAACCACACTCTAGAGAGTTTTAATTTATACCATAAACAGAAACAAACTTTAACAGATTTTGGCTTATGCCAAGCACTTTGATCTTTCAAGAAAGCTACAAACATAGATCTAAAAACATTTAATATTGCTTCATAAAATATGAAACATCATATTAAATGACAATACATAAAAGCCACTCTAGTTTGCTTTTTATAAATTAAAACAATATATTCTAGTTGAAGTTCTTCTAAAAGCTGTGGGCACACAGAATTTCCAACAATTATTTTTAAGATTATAATCAAAACTATTGAAAAAGAAATCTTCTTTTGGCAGACAGTAGTTACAATGGAAAACATGAGTCCATGTTACTTTATCTTTCAAACTAATTCTCAGCCTCACTGTCTTCAACAAGAAAAATAGATTTAATTTATAATCACCGAACAGATGATTCTGTTTTTGTAACAAGATTGTTCAGGAAAAGTCAAGCAAACACAAAACTCAGAGAAAATGTCTACTGAACACGTTTCTCTAGGTTTTTTTATGGTCTTAAGGTAGTTTTTTCATTATTTAATTTAATTTATCTTTCCAAAAATGTAACGCCAACTGTGGTACCTGAAAGTGACCATTATCAAATATAGATATATTTTAGAGAAAATTCCTCAAAGTATTATCTTTGATGAGATTTTCCTCCCAAATACTGACTAATACATACTGTAAGCAGGAAGGCAGAAAAGCAGACAGGTGAGAATGTTAAGATCAGTCCACCCTGAGTGGCAGAGTTCAAACTGTACAACAATCTACGCTGTTCTGTTACAACGCCAAAATACAGTGTTAAGGAAACAGAATTAAACACACATAATTAACCTTTAGTGGTTATCTCCAAGAACACTGCCAATATAACCATTAAAAAACCAAATCAATACTGCAATCATACAGCAATATGGACAAACTGTTTTAATATTACAACTCTGACTGGTGTCCCTAAAGTCAATTTTAGTGGGTTTTACTACACAATTTGCTTTGTTTTCGCACTGAATTTTGTTTATGGGAAAACATCATCATCTATTGAAAATAATTGTTTCTCACTTTCAAACATTTTATTACAAACCACAGAGGAATGTTGTCTTTCCTACGGCAAAGAAAAAAGACAACCATAAATAAGCAGCCCATATTCCTCTAGTTAAAGGGCCTGCATAAGACTTCAGTCCCCACTACAATTAAAGGTCTGTGCTTAATTTCAAGATGACAACTCAAAGTAAAATTTCCATAAACACCCGCTCTACAGTCCCACTGGGATTTTCTTCTACTAGTTGCTGACAAACAAAAAACTTAAGAGCCCTGGTTTCATTAGGACTTTACATAGAGATAACTACCTCAGTAATAAAGAATAACCAAAAAAAAAAAAAAAAAAAAAATCATCTGAGAGCTGGCAGCTGTCTTTATACTTTTCTGGATTTCTCCCATATAACTAACCATAGGAAATTACAACCAAAAGATAGAGAGACAGTTTAGTGCTTTAGTATCTTAAATATAAATGGAGAAGATGAGTATAGGATGTGAGTAAAGGCAATATCTCTGAGTGGCAAATAATCATTTAGGGAGGGCATTAACTCTTTTAAGACTTGTCAATAATGACAAGTTTTGATTTGCAACAGTATTTTGCAATAGGACAATGAACATAATTTATCAATAAGGAAAATGTGATCACAGAAACTTAAGGAATTCCTTAATACTCAACTTGCATGCACATTGGATTTTTCAGCAAAAACAGTTGTAGCATGACAAAGTGTCCTTTTGTAGAACCAATCGATTCCTAAACATACTATAGAGGCAAAGAACAAGTCACTAGCAAGCGAAAAAAATGTTTGTAAAGTTCAGACACACATCTGTATAACTCTGTTTCTAATGATGAGAATAAAAGATGGATTTACAACAGAAATATCCAATGCTTGTATGCCTTTTATCCTCAAGAGCTGGTAAAGAAAATCAAAGACCCGACTTTTCTTTAGAAAGAATGGGATTACATGGAATCTGGTTAGCCAAGTATAGACCTACCTAACCTAGTCAACTGGACAGGAGGAAACATGCAGAAATTAGGACGAGCAGGTAGACAATGACATTTGGAGCCTTTAGCCATGAGAGCTACTGGAGTAACAGTTATGAAACACAGACATGCTGGTCACGAGCTACTGGAAAGTAGCCGAGATACTTATTCAGAACTTGGCGCTACTGTATTTCAGCTGCTCACATCCTTGCAGTACTGAAGTAGAAAGAGATCCTGTATTTGAATATTTTCCTGACAAATGATAAATAATATTAAAAAAAAAAAAAGAAAAAAAAAAAGAAACCACATCTGCAAAACAGTAACAAGCAAACATATAAACAATAGAGAAAATGAGGCAAAAGAAAATTGGGCAAAGATAAGCTCCTAGAGCTTGAGCTTCTCCTGACTTTCTTCCAGTATGATATTACGCATATAAATAAAGATCAGTAAAGTAGTCTAAAAGCCTTCTTTCTAATCTGTCAGAAATTGTTTTCCTGACTCAAACATATTTAACTGCCTTGATCAGGAACAAAACCAGTATGATGTGTTTCTTATTGGAACCAAGAATGCGATGTTTGTTCACAAGCCACTGAAAATTAAAAGGAAAAGAAATCCAGATCAACATTTACGTTTCAGGCTAAAAAATCATAATTTCCAATTCCATATAATTTAATTCCCTCTTGTAACATTTCTTATTCATTGTTCTTATTACACAACACACTACAAATGGCAGCAAGTTTTATATAGTTTTCCACATTTAAAAGTGAATACTGGCAGGTGAAAGCATTCAGGGGAGAGAACATTTTCACAGAATAACAATGCTTTAGCTTACAGAATTCATCTGCCACCACACAGAGACTCATGAGAAGAAGAGACTTAGGTCTCTTCTCATTCACTTATTACACCTGTTATAGTTTAGAACAGAATAGAATAGTGTGACTCTGAACACAAAGATTAATTTAGGAAAGATTCTAAACCCCAAGAACAAGAACAATCCTCCACACTCTACCCCTCAAAAATAGGTAGGAGGGAATGTTTAAAACTATTGCAATGATTTGGGTTTATCATCACCGGAATTTCTACAGACATAAGGGAAACAAGGCTATATAAAACTAGCCAGGATACACATATATTGCATTTTATCGGATTTTGTGAAAGGTTCGTATGTGGGGAATCACAGCATTCAAAAAACAAAGCAAGGGTTAGGTATGAATGAGAAACCATTTAACTTTTGAGCAGAGTATCATTTAATATTTTTATAGAACTGAAGAACATCATGACAGTTTTTTTTTTCTTCAGTCCTGACAAATCTCTTTCACCCTGATCACATGCTAGTGTTTTACACTTTAAAAGCCATAATGCCACCAAAGCCAAAATGAACCTGTCCTTTTTTTTTTTTTTTTAACCAGAAAATCCAAGATATCTAGACAGAAATTACCGAATGCCCCAAAGAAACTCCTGTTAGTAGTGATATATATAGTATAGCTTTAAATTACATCTATATTATTTTTAGTATTGGAGAGCTTGTGTTTAGAAGAGATTACATGCTCTAATGATTCTTCAACTTCAGAATCTGATGAACAACTTGACAAGTCATTGGGAAAAATGAGGCACAATGATTTCACTGTGACGAATAAGTTTAGTGTTACTGAGATTGTTATGTCTCCAGTAAAGACAAGGTCTGGAAATCAGTCTTTAGATTACAGATATCATTACAGTATGACACATACTGAGAAATTCAGAAGCTGTCACCGGTAGTGAAGTGAATGATTTCAGGTTCCTCTTAAAGGACAAGCAGATTGAAGACATTCCGCATCTTGTTTCAGATAGCTTTTAAAATGTTAGGAATTCAGAAGACACATCTGACATCAGCATACCCAGTATTTGTTGTGACAAAGGAAAGATTTTCTCAAGCTCATTTTCACAGAAGAGCACTGGTCAGACTGGAAGTAGCATGTCTTATTCTGTCTTTAGAGAAACAGCAGTGAAAACAGAACAGGTAGTACTATCAGTTTTCAGGTTTGGGTGGGCATGAAAAAAGATTCAAGTTCCTTGAATGGGATTCTGAAAAGGCATAAAAAGATATTGTCTATTCAAAACCAATACAATTAGAAAGAGGACAAACTTCATTTTGCCCAATTACAAAAGTTACTCTGATGAAGATTTTTTTTTTTTTTTTTTTTCTTTCCAAAAAGTGCTTTGGTAAATTTCCACAATCCCTGTAAAAGCCAAACTGTTCCTCATGGCATAGAGCTTGAAAAGGATCCTATGTAGCACTGAGCAAGATAAATAAATTATTAATTAAGACCCAGTGGATCCCAGGTGAGAAATTAAGAATATCTATAAGGATCATTTTAATAAACAATACAACATGATTTTCACATGGTGAAAACCCCAAAATGAGACTTTAACTATGCAAATTAATGCTGCAAATTCCTCTGAAAATGAGCCAACAGATTTCTAAGAAGCAAGTGCTCACAGGAATTCTAGTAAGCAGGCTCCACTCCTCAGAGTCCAAAGGTACCAGACAGGAAAGGAAGCACTCCAAAGATACACAGATGGTGGAAAAAACCAGTTCAGGTTGGCAATGGAAAAGGTGTTATGACAAAAATAAGCACAAGACAATAAACAAACCTAGAATAATTCCACTGCAGAAAACATTTATGTTGGTGTAACTTCAATTTACATTTTCCTTCAGTTTGTGATGGGCTCTGGTAAACATTATTACTTGGACTACATTAAAACAAACAGGTGGAACTAAGATAGGATCAGAATGAGTTTTCATACCATAGGTTTTAATACTACCACTCTCTTGAGCAACTGGATGTAACAAAGAATGCTTAAACATTCCTTTGTTTAATAAAACAAAAATTAAAATAAACATTAGCAGGGGCAAGACTGCACTGTCTTGTAATCAAAGGACTTTCTTAATACCCTGGAAGTTAAACATTACATTTTACTTATAGTTAAACTTCTGAGTGAAGGACATAGTAGACTTACTTTGAGAAGAGTTAAGAATGGACACTTTTACTGCGATGCTAGTGAGGGAGGAGGGACACAGAGCAATGGAACTGCATGCAGAGAAGTTGTTTCCAGCATTTTGATTCCTTCAATGCACAAGGAAACACAATTTTACCTACATTCTACATGTCTAGACAGAATTATGCCAAAGACATATACTACTTGATCAGATCCACAATTCAGCTCCTAAAACAAATATCATAAAAGACACTGAAAACCATCTAACACATACTTCAGAAATCACATGTATCATACTCAGTATGTCACATTCACAGAGACAACTGAAAGGTAACACAGGGAAGAACACTCAGTGTACCTCATCATATCCAACCTTTTTTCCAAAGTTTACTGAGAAAGTGTCTCATAATAGCCAATAATACCACTTGCAGAAAATGAGATGAAAACCAGAAGTATCAAACAAGACAATATATGTCATGAATGTAGTCTAAGAGGAGGAAGACTGCCCTATTAAAATTAAGACTATCCAATGTCCCTTAAGTCTAGCTGGCTAACCTGACTTTCTACAGCACCTTTCATAGCTGCTTACAACAGTAAGAACCAAACCATACAAATGTTTATGAGATCCGGAGAAATAAAGTCCCTAAATCTATCATGGACTTGTTCAGCATCACATCTGACATGCTGCTGACAAAACAAAAGGTGAGACCCCCCTCAAAATAACCCCCAAACCAACAATGTGTCTCTGACAGCATCAGCATGAAAATGCCCACAAATATTCTATTAGCCATGGAAACAGCTACATGAGTTAAGGAGAAAAATCTTTTTTCTGGCATGCGTACCACCATAAGCCAGACTACATAATAAGAACGTATTTAACTACATATATACCCTACCTACTGTCTCTTCAGAAATGATAGATACAACAATCTCTGTTAGACAGAATTTGTAAATATGAAGGCCACAGCCTAAACTAGTGAACTATTCTTGGTCATCAAGATCAGCTGGCAAGGACCAGCCTTTCCTGTATGCTAGTTAATTGTTCTCAGTTACCAAAACAAGACGTCGCATTCAAATTGACTTCTGGATAAAATCCTTGCAATGTCCTGACAGCTGAGCCGTGCCATAAATTGTTCAAGGGCAGTTGACGATGGAACAGAACGCTCTGTGGCAGGAAAAACTACTAGTTCAGTAGCAGCACCATGCGCGCTTCAGTGCCTAAGGACGCACTCAGGCATGCTCGAACTTGCAGACAGGCACAACCAAAGATGCAAACTTTTGCTCTCCAGCCCCCCTCCTTTTTTGTAACTGTAGAGGTATTATTTCACCAGTTTACTATGATGTTGAGACTCTCGGTCTTATTTTTGTTCATATCCTTTTCTTTGTTGGAGGGTCACATATTCGGGGTGTGCCTTTATGAAATAATACATACAGCAATCGGCTTATAGTTCTGTGGCCTTGACTACTTTAATTCTTTTCTCAGGACCTTTCACTAGAGATCACTACTATTATTCCAGAACAAAAACGGCAATTCCTTACATTTCAGAACCCCCAATACGCTAAGTACATGTGTTATCTTTAGGTCTTTAAATGGGCATTCAATATTGTAATAACTTATCCACAAGATCTCCATATGGATATATTCCCTCCCCTATCACTGACATTGCATCTTAGTTCTTAAGATTACAGGTTTCCTTTCCCATTTTTGGAATGCCATCTGATGTGAAACTTAAGACTTCTGAAAGCCATGCTATTCAAAAATTAAAATAATCCTACATAATAATGCATTTGAAGTCACTGAAAACCTTTACTTTCTTCCCCAAAAGGCTTTTAAACTATCGCCATTATGTTCCCATTCCTCACCTTTCTTTCTGTTCTTAGCACTGCAATGTTTTTATAACACCATTGTTATTTGTTTCTATTTACTTTTACAGGCTGAACACATCCTTTGGATACAGTAAATGAAATAGGCATTTTTTGTTGATGTGAACAAAACAGTGGTCATCTGCTGTATCTGGAGAGATACTAGAAGATGCAATTAATTTGTTAAGAAAATTGTGCAGCAGCACAAAACTTACAATTACAGTAAAAAATCAGATTCTGTTAAGCATCAAAATAAGAAAAATTAAGACTAAAATTTCTTCTTAAATGAAAGTTGTATATTCCTCATCCTGTCCCAAAAAGCAATTATAATTTTCCTGATTCATACAGCTATCACTACTGGGGTATCTCTACATAAAACGCCCAAACACATTTCCTCTAATGTATTAACATACTGTCTGCTACCATTATAGTAGAATGGTTTGGATTGGAAGGGACCTTGAAGATCATCTACTTCCAACCCCCCTGCCATGGACAGAGACACCTTCCACTAGACCAGGTTACTCAAAGCCCCATCCAGCCTGGCCTTGAACATCTCCAGGGAAGGGGCATCCACAACTTCCCTGGGCAACCTGTTCCAGTGTCTCACTACCCTCACAGTAAAGCATTTTTTCCTAGTATCTAATCTGAGTCTACCCTCTTTCAGTTTAAAAACATTACCCTCCATCCTATCACTACACTCCCTCATAAAAAGTCCCTTCCCTTCTTTCCTGTAGGCTGCTATAACTGCACCCCAGAACCTTCTCTTCTCCAGGCTGAACAACCCCAACTCCCTCAGCCTGTCTTCACAGGAGAGATAATCCACACCCCTGATCATCTTTGCGGCCCTCCTCTGGACCCATTCCAACATGTCCATATCCTTCTTATGTCCCAAGAGCTGCACTCAGTACTCCAGGTAGAGTCTCACGAGAGTGGAGCAGCGGGGCAGAATCACCTCCCTTGACCTGCTGGCCCCATTTCTTTTGATGCAACCCAGGATGAGGTTGGCTTTCTGGGCTGCAAGTGCACATTGCCAGCACATGTTGAGCTTCTCATCAAGCAACACCCCCAAGTCCTTCTCCTCAGGGCTGCTCTCAAGCCATTCTCTGCACATCCTGTATGCGTGCTTGGGATTGGCCTGACCCACGTGCAGGACTGCATTTGGCTTTGCATGAGATTTGCATGGGACCACCTCTCAAGCCTCTCCAAGTACCTCTGGATAGCATCCCTTTCTTCCAGCATGTCAACTGCACCACACAGTTTAGTGTCATCGGCAAACACACTGTCCGTGCCACTGACAAAGATGTGAAACAGCACCGGTCAAAATAGTGGCCTCTGAGGAACACCACTCGTCACTGGTCACCACTTGGACATTGAGCCATTTACTGCAACTCCTTGAGTACAACCATCCAGCCAGTTTCTTATCCACCAAGTGGTCCATCTGTCAAATCCATGTCTCTCCAATTTAGAGACAAGGATGTCGTGTCGGACAGTGTTAAGTCCAGGTACATGATGTCAGTTGCTCCTCCTTTACCCACCAATGCTACAATCCCATCGCAGAAGGCTACCAAAGTTGTCAGACATGATTTGCCCTTATTGTATTGACTATATTGTATTGATTATGGTAACACCTTTTGTTACATCAGTTCTAGTCACTAATTCCGGTTTATTACTACTTGTTTTTAGAACAAGAACTTCTGTTTAGAAGAGAAATGACCATGCTATATGCTGTAAAGACATAAGAAGAGATGGTCTGCTTCCTCTATAGCATACTAAAAATACTCAAAAGACAAACATTTGTAGATAAGAAAAAGTAAAAGCATGAAATTTTTTAAAGTGGGTACCACTGAGAATTACACGTACATAGAAAGAATAAGGATCCAGACAAACCCCCAAAATCACCCTTGGATGAAGGATTAGAAATATCTGTAATAGCAGCAGCTTTGAGATTAAGTGGTGGTGCTGGCATTGAAATAAGTGCTTTTTTTTTTTTTTTTTAGGCCTATTTCTTCTATGCTTATACACACTGAAAAAATCCCAAACTGTCCAGCCGCACCTATTATGAACATGACTCAGAGTTCACTCAGTTTTTACACCCAGGACAACAGTTTCATCCTAGTTCACCAGCACAGCCTAATATGGCAATAAACAAGTACCAACTTCGCAAAGATCTAAGAATTCATCTGAACTGACAAGAAATAACAGAGCAAGAAATTCAAGGCATATAGTCAAGTATTTGTCTACACTGACTGGACGGCATATACAGGTTTTATTAAAACTGACAAGTTTCTAAATTTTCCTGTATTCTCTTTCATTTAACATTTAGAATTTTACACCATTTTCTTTCCAACAAGCTGTGATGCAATTTCCTTCACAGACATGTATCTTGGGTAGACATCTGATTCTATAATTTTTAAAGTATTATAAGCAACAGAATTTAGATTTATGAATTAACAAAATATTTCATCATTTTTGGTTTAATCAATGCTCTTCATATTTCAAATGAACTAGGCTGACTAATGGAAAGGTCTGGAGTAAATTGGGGGAAGTGATTATCCCTCCTTACTTGGGAGCTGTTAGACTGCTTTTAGAGTACTGGGTCCAGGTTTGGACCTGCCCATACAACTAAGATGTTGATAAACTGAAGGAAGTTCAGTGGAGTGCCACCAAGACAGTCAAGATATGGAGTACCTGACCTTACAAGGTGAAGTTGAGGGAACTGACCTCTGTCATCAGCCTAGAGAATAGGCAGCTTCAGGAGGACCGCAAAGCAGCTCCTCGATACCTATAAGGTCATCAAGAAGACTGACTTACACTCTTTCCAGTGGTGCATGGTGGGAGGACAACAAATCATGGACACCCATTGAAATGAGAGGTTCAGTTCAGACATAAGGAAAAACCTTTTCATGTTGAGGACTGTCTTGCAGCGGAACAGGTTGTAGTGAAGCTGTGCAGTAAGAAAAAGCCATCAGAAATCTGGTCTGCTTGCAGAGCTAACCCTGCTTGAAAAAGGAATTTGGACTAGAGATTTTATATCCCTCCCAAACTGAATTACTCCATGATTGTCTTCCATAGTTTCCTTTACTCTTTTTTTTTAACTTTGTCCTTTCATGGATTTAGGTTTTTTTGTGCCATCAACCCCACTTTTTCCAATGGAAAAATCTATGTACTACAGCAGTCTTTCTTGCTATATTTTGATACAACCTCTCCCTCATCTACAGTGCAAAATTTTTTATCATAGTATCTGGATACAAATGTGATCTGTGAAAGTGACACTGGTTATTACTAGGAACTCAGGCTATCAATCTCCCTTTTTTAGCTGTGCAAATATAGTGTTGAAAATTATGCAGGAATAATTTTCAATGTTTTGACATCTCTCAGTCCTTTTAGATGAGCGCTGTAAAGAAGAATATATGTATCAATACAAAGGTATTTAATTAGATGACAAAGATAAAACTCAGTGTAAACATGTGCAAGGTAATGCATGGAATCCGAACTACTTTTAAGGCAAAGCCAGATTATAAATAAACTGTAACTTTTATGGAAATAAACCTGGTTGTCAGTGTCAATGAAATATTTCCTTAATGTGGAAATACAGTTTAAAGAAATGTTGGTATGGCAGGTATATGTTAGGAAAAGTAGAACATTCTAAACTATATGATATATTGCCTAAATACTAAGTTTTATTTTGGCAACCCCATCTTATAGAGACTCTACTATCAATGTAAAGATCAAAAACTTAATAATAAAAAAGCATCTAGATACATAGTTTCAAAAACTTAGAGATACAGTAACATAATAAAGAGTTATAAAAATGATTAAGACCATAAGCCAAACAAGTTTTCTAATTAGCATATCTTAATAAATAAATTATACAACAGTAAGAAATAAAATAATCAGTATCGCTTTACCTAAAAACTGTAAAATAACAATAATTGTCTTACTGGATATAGAAAAGCATAAGTATCTTAAAAGGTCATTATACTAGCTATACTGGATATTATAAAAAGAATATTTACCCTTACGCATGAAAGTGTATGAAATAGAAAAGTTTTATTTTACAAGTTTTGAGATATAATCTAGGAGCATTTCTGTACTTTCCTTCAGTATCAGATAGAAAAGTTAACCTTTTTAGTCTAAGTTTACTTTGATGTTATACAGTACTACGTTTTCTATATTGCCTCTCAGTTAGGTTTTGTAGAATTTATAATCAGTAGAATTACCAGGAAAGATGAGATCATAAGAAGAGATACAATACTTATAGGAATGATTCTAGGAAAGGCTGCAAGATTACTGTGTAGACACTATGAGGAAAATTTGTTAGATTTTTAGATTTGAACAGCATCTACACTATAGTGGTAACAAGGTAATAATCATGTAAGATATACTAAAGCATGAACTGTTTCTGTCTACGGACTTTTATACAATGTAGTAGTAACACACTGGTCGCAGATTAGAAGACAACAAAGTTGTACTACAGTGTAAATGATAGGAAGAATGTAGCATACAGTTCTAAATACATATTCTAAATTATTTTCTAATAAGCTACTAAATTAAAATTTGAAGATTCAATGATGAAATGGTAGATTAAAGAAAATACTCTGAACAAGTTATATAAAGGAGACTGTGAAAGGTTATGTTCTAATTATAAGAGCACAGAGAGCCTTTGCTGCCTCCTTTCTGAACGGCTTTCAATAACGCTTTTTCTAAAAGCTTATTAGGAAACAAAACTGCTACAGAATAAGAAGAAATGTCCTTACATGGAAAAATTAATGAATTAAAAGGAAAGAGGGAAAGACTAAACTATCCATTCTCACAATGGAGAGAGATCACATCGTATTACACAGGGATATGCAGTGAGGGATCTGCAAAATGGGAGCAGACATCAGTACTGAGAATTCTGTTATTTGGATGACGATTGTTAGGCAATACGGATGCGTGTCACAGTGAAGAACCACAGAAGGGTCTCAGGACTAAATGGCTGTGTAAAAGAATGGCAAATGACTTATGTACACAAATGTGATGTGCAAAGAAGAAAAACAATCCTAACTTCACACACAAAAATAATGGATTCGAAACTGACCATTACTTCACTCACTCAAGAGTGAAATTTTGAATTATACTATCCAGAAAAATGTTGGCTCAGTGTTAATAGTCAAAGAGGAAATCAAACGTTAGGAATTTCTAAGGAGTATAAATGACACAGCATATGATGACATAAAAGGTTTATTTATATGCTTAAACTGCATTCGGCTCTGGTCCCTTTGTCTCTGAAGGATGCATTAGAACTGGAAAGGATTCAGAAGAGACCAAAAGAACAGTTAAAGCTACAGGTTGGCTTCTAATAAAATAATTAATGTAAACCTTACACTCCTCAAAATCTGGAAATTACTTGAGCTAAATGTCAGATGTCTGCAAAATCATGAAGGCCCAGAGAAGGGCACATCCTTATACAAGCATTAGGAGTTTTATGGAGTAAGGTCCAAAACTAAATAAAAGGACATGGTGCTTCTTTTGTAAATGCTCATCACTAAATAGAGTTTCTGTCATGTTTGTACACATTTCATTTTGTCACAAATGGGCTTGTAATAGGTGTATTTCTGAAGATGAAAATCTGCAAAAACTCATAGTAATGCAGAAGGCTTTAATCACAGATTTCAGCAGAACACAATCTGCATATGCATTTACCTTTATTGACACATATGCAATACAGACATCCAAGTTCAACACATGGTATTGTCCTTCCTGAACATTGAGGTTTTTCCTCATCTGTGGCTTAGGAAAGCAGCAATCACACAGCCTGAGTAAGCTATTATTGAAATACCATTTGTATTTTACACATTGCCAGACCTTGTGTTAAAAACATAACTCAACATATGAAGTGTAATTTAAGGGATAATTATTCAGAACATCAGATTTCATTAATCAGTACGAGGTCATTGCAAAATTGATTAGTGGAGACATTATGTCTTCTAAGTCATTACACAAGAAGATAGAATTGAGGAATCAAGATACATCTCTGTAAGAGAAGAGAGAGAATGTAAAGTATGCATACAGAGAACCCAAGTGCTATTCCGCTTACAGGCAGATTCTTTCTTTTCAGTTGTCTAGCAAGAGTTTTTGACTATCATGAAGCTACCCTGTACTTGAAGAAGTTCAACCTATGTCATCATATTTTAAGATATGAAACAGATTAATATATCAAGAAAATTTAAAAGGCTATAATTGCCATCAAAACAATGAAAATTTTTAAAAGTCAATATTAAGCAGGAAGGCTGACATAACTAAAGTTTTGTACTGTGTACAATACACAAGTACACAAAACATAATATGCTATAACTAGGTTTGAAGTTAACTGAAAGCAAATGTGTGTAGAGGCCTTTGAATGTATTAAATATCCAGTTCAGTGACTACAAAGTTAAACATATAGATGTAAAAGCAATGATCTGGAAAACAGTTGTAGTAAATATACGCTGGTGTGCAGTCCATAAGTGACAGTAATTTAGAAATACTTAGAATTATTTTTTCAGTAGTGTTTACATCAAGTACACTGACTTTGAAAGAAAACCTGAGTGTAATAACAAATAAAGTCTGCACAAAATTAAGTTGTGTAAAAGCACTGCTGATACTGACACTTAAAATATCCTATTATATATACAGCTACTAATGTACCAAAGTACAAAAAAAGAATGAAAAAACAATTTTCAAATCTATTACAGACCACTCTAAAGAAACATTTTCATTTCAAAGATAAGAAAGTTTGTTAAAACTTTGCATGGAAATGATAAAAGATACCAATCATAGTGTAATTCCTAGTTAAAATATATCTTTGCGATAATTTACAATACTTTGTAGAAAGTTAGTAGATGTAGGATTCTGCATTCTAATAAGTTATGAGCATTTTATTATCAGATTTCATCAACTTTACAAAAATACATCCGTCTAGTGTTACATAATGATAAACACAATAGCTTGGTTTATATTAGCAATTGTTGTACATTTATCATCAGACAGTTTATTTTAGATTGAAATTCTTTGCTGAAAACAATAAACCTGGTGTTGCCAACTCCTCCAAAAGCATTTTCCTGTAGTTGACATACTTATTTGCCAATTATTTTCTCCTTCTCACACACACACGTAAGTTTCTTTGGATTATATTGGTTCATTCTTTATGGTCCTTCTGGGCTGATTATCTTAGCTACAATAAAGAATCTATAAACTCCATAATCTAAGCAAACATGTTTACTGCTGTTCAAATTCCTACAGAACAAGCATAATCCTTAAAATGTGATTTTTATAAAATGAATACAATACTAACTTTTTTAATGTTTCTGTGTTTTGTTATGTAGCTTTGGATGAGACAATGAAATAAAATTAAACATTATTAACGTTTCTGTTATTTCATGAATGCTTGCTGTAAAGATTTCAGTTCAGTAATATCTGAGTGAAACGTATCTTCTCAATCTGTTTACATTATCAATTTAGAAGTGATCTGAAATATAAGTGAAGCTAGCTTCACAAATGGCAATCACTTAAAATACCTTAAAAGTAATTCAATAATGTTTTATTTCATGAAATAAACTACTAGAAGGATTTATCAATGCAAAATGCTTATAATTTTTATATATTACAGCATTTTACAGGTATGGAATTGTTCTTGATTAACTGGCATCTTCATTTTCTATTTCAAGTTTTAGTGTGTGCTTAAACTATACTCACAGTGGGACTTCACGCTGGAGTAAAACCTTCATGTCCTCTAAGCAAGTCTGATTTCTGTGTCCCGGGTCTTAAAGAAGTGATTTAATAAACAGAATTTTTCTTACTCTTATTTCTGTCAGCCCTGAAGTAATAACACAGCTGAGAAACGACCCCAGCCTGTTCATCCTTAAGAGACTTGCTCAATAAATGGCAACAAAATAGCCTTATTAAAAGTTGAAGAAATACTCTCAGGGCAGAAATTATTTTAAAAGTACCCTTTATAATGAATCCATAATTTTTGTAATAAGCCTCAATTTGGGCTAGGGAACTTTTTTATTTTTATTTTTTAATGACTGAGTCTTTAAAGTCATACCTGGTTTTCAGGAATGACAGGTAGAAAGCAAACTTCAAAAAACAGAGCCTCCGTGGAAATCTGAAAGTCGTTTCACAATGCCATCTGTCAATATAGTGCTCCCATAGTATTTCAAATATTTTGAAGTGGGATGAACAAAGGCATTAGAAAGGAAGAAGAGCTCTTTCAGTTAAGCTACAATGATTGTCAGTTAAACACATATGATTAGCATCTTACACTGTACCATACCAGGCAGACTGTTAGGAAAGTTCTTAATTTACTAAGGTACTGTCTAAAAGCTGAATGTTCCTTCTAAGACATTTCCATGTATACCTTCCCCCAATTTCAACAAAAACTCGAAATGGTATAGACACATTTTATTTAACTCATATTAAAAACATCTGTCCCCTAATGTCCAAGCCTGTTTCATCTAAAAGTTCATCTTTGAACCATAGAGAGCTTTTAACTGGCAATTGGAAGAAAAAAAAAAAAAAAAAAGGCCAGAAAAAAGTATATCTAAGTAACACATAGGTTAAGTTAAAATTTCAGAATTAATGATTTAATTTCTGAATTATAGGGTTTATTTTTACAATAGCTTTAAATAGAATTAAGCTAAAGTTATTTAATCTCTCATTTAGAATGGATGGCCCCATTCTTTCACTGCAATCTACTATAATATGCTACACACAGGACAGTTTATTTTTAAATGCAACCTACAATTTAGTCCAATACATATACATATTCATTAAGTCTGATCAATCTAATCAAAGATGTCCTTGAAAGTATTCTCAAGGAAGACATTAAATCAGCATAAAATAACTATTATAAGCCACATAGCAGAAAGCAAAAGAGGTTACCGTATATTAAAACACTTCTTCAACACTATGAAAACTCTGTACATTTCTATAAATGTATTCTAAATATCATGACCTTGCAAACTAAATTGTAATGTATGAAAATATAGAATAGAAACTATTTGTATATACCCGATATTCAGATATAGATGCATTTCTGCGCTAAACCTGAAGTATTCTACTTACAAAGGTAAAAAATACCTTCATTCTTAACATGTCCAATACACTAAGCATTAAAACTAAAATGTTTGAACATGAAAATTTTCATCTATTATAGAGAAGAGAATTTAGTGTCTGATTTTATGTGCTGAACAGCCATTTTCCCAATTTAATTACATGGCAGTTATTAATGCGCGAAACTCAACAGAAGTCCACAAAGCATAGCTTTCAGAAGAGTAGCATACTTCTTGTGTGTGATCAGTAATACCTTAGAAAAGAAAGACAAAATATCATCTGTTTTCTGTGCACTTCAACATTCTAATACATAACCACAATATAATATTTAAAATACATACACAAAGTAATCCTTATTACTGAATCTTCTACACAACCAAAGCAACAGGACAAAAATTCTGCAAATGGAAAAAGGTATCTCTTTGTATTGATAATTTCATCCTTCATTTTTACTGATGAGTTTAAGAAGTTTATTCTAGCTTAATGTTGATTTTATAATTAGCTGCTCATATTCATATCAAGATTCTTTCCTCTTCCCTCTCACTTTCCTCACAACTGATCCTCATGGTAGCAGATACTAATGGAAACACGTGGAACCATACTCTAGCAGAAAAGAGATGGAAGAAAATATTTAAAGCAGTATGAGAAAAGTATCAGTTCTTAGAGTAAAAGTGAATGCAAACACTTAATGAAACAAACTAGTCAGATATTTCCAGCTCATTTTGTTTTTATTTTTGTGTGGTTTACTTTTTAAAATCAGGAAAGGGAAAGTAGCATTAGCCCATAATTCATAAGGTACAGCATCTGTCCAGCTATAATCATTGGCATTTATAACCTCACAATCAAGACAGAGTCTACAAATAGGTTTGGAAAAGAATATAAAAGCTCAAATGTTTTTAAGAAAAGCTTTCTTCATGCAACAGTTCACACATTGCTTGGGGCAATTATAGTTATTAACAAAGGCTGTGAGTCCAACATGGTAAAATTCTTTCTAGGAAAAGGAGTTCAAGTATAGAAAACTCTGATTAGCAGGAACAACATTTTGCATTTGACAGGATATAGAATTAGAAAGCAATGGAACTGAAGTGGTGTGATCAGAGATCTTAGTCAAGTGACTTTGGAAGTAGGTTTTTGAAGAAACAAAAGTTAAGGACCTAGATAAGGCTCTGGTAACCTGTAAAGAAGAACAACATTTGAAGGTTTTTACAAACAAACAGCAAAGTTTAGATACATGCAATCTGAAATTCCATAGATTGACTATGCAATTTGACACAAAAGTTACATCCTTTTAAAAAAAGGATAGGTTATCCACAGTAACCGAAAATAGGTAAGAAGGAAGTGTACATGAAGAGAACTGAGATAATCTTTAAAATTACTTATTCAAGTTCCAAGTAGAGTATCTATAAGAAGATGAGCACAGTCAAGACAAGGCGTCCTAGGAATCAGGGACAGGAAAACTAGATATGAGAGTCATAGAAAGAAACAAAAACCACAATCCTGACTGAATCCGTGTGTAAGATCACTTACATCAAGTAAATAAAGAATTTTAGGAAGGAAATCTCTGGCACACAGACTGAAATGAGATGATGGCAGGCAATCTACCAAATTACATGAGATATTTGAAGACAAAGTCACAAATGGATAACAGTTTCTTGTAGTTGATCATGACCACAGAGCCATATTCAGTAACTGAAATGAGTGTGAACAAGTTGTGTACATATGTGGTTCAGGAAGAACAGAGAGAGGGAGCAAGAAAACAGTAGAGTCATAGAGTTTTTATAGGAGGAAATCACCAACTAATAGAACAAAAGCTGGAATGGACGAGCTTCAAAGAAAAGGAAGATAGGATTAACTCAATATTGGTACACACAATGTACCCTATTAGGTCTATGGGATTGCTCTGTACAAAATGCATTAAAATGCAGAAAAAAAAAAATACAAGCTTATATTTGCCAAACACAAAATAACATACAGGAAAACACTATTTCTGAGGGTTGCAGATAGGAGAAAAAAAAATGCACTGATAACTTTCATCTGACATTACATTTATAAATCCACAGAGAGTTTTCAATTAAAGGTTATAAAGCTGGCCATAGTTTTTCATGCTCATCTTAATGAATCATCTACAAACACCTTCTACCTAAGGAAAAAAAGAGCAGTATAAAACAATTCCTTAATTAAAAGATATTTTTTGTGTTATGTATACATTTTTCTAAATCTAAGATGAAAACCTGATATTAATAATTTTCCATGCTTTGGGTAATTTTACAGAGTGAGTTTGCTATTATACCTGAAAATACATGTTTTGTTGAAGTCACTGCTGACCTTAAGTCAGTACCTATAAAAATAAAAAAAAAAAAAAATCTCAGGCTCTCCTTTCACATTATAGAAGAGGAAAAAGGAAAGTGTACCTTCCTTCAAGCTACAAACAAAATTTGATAAGTAATCATAAATCCAAGAAAAGTGTAAGCTCAGTCAAAAGAAAACGGAATTGAAGGAAAAAAAAATATTGCCATATAATTGAAGTAACTATTGAATTGCCTTTTTTCACTCCTTTTCTTGGTTTTTTTTTTTTTTTTTTTGCATGGGCATTATTTTTTGCCTCTACTGAAGTGCTACTTATATTATTGTCGGAAACATTCATTGGACTGGAAGCAGATGAGACTTATTTTTGTTTGTTGAATCTCATGTTATCCAGTGAAATGTAATGTCAAAAAATAGCAAACTTTATTAAAAAGGAAAAATAATTTTATTACTGAACCCGTACGTCCTCACATAATGCAGTACAACACAACATATAGTACTAAACTGTCACGCTATCAGATGTGCACTGCCAACACTGATGAGAGCCTATTTAATCTGCTAGATTTATGTGGTTACTGATATGAACAAAAGTGGCACAAAAAAATGAAGAAATTAGACTGCAAACTGCAAAAAACAGAATAGGATGATGTAATATTAGAAGAATTTCTCACAAGAATCCTGTGCTGAATTAGAGCAACTTTCCAGCGATATGCCATTTCCTTCCTGTGCCACTCCATACTCCCTGAAAATATATAAAACGGAATGGGTTTTACAGTAGATGGAGTCATGTTAATGTTCAGTTACTCTCTAGGCTTCATGATTCCTTAAAAGCATACCAAAAAAAAAAAAAATCTTGTTCCACAAATAAATTTACTTTTTGCTATGATTCCTCTCTATAGGAACATAAATGTAATTGTTATAGTACTGCAGACAAACCTACCAAGATATGGACAATGAATGTACTGGAACAACTGTCTGCAGCCACCCTGCGCTGAAATACCTTTCAACAACATCACACTTAAGAATCACTCTAAAACTAGAAAACCTCTTTTTTTTAAGAAAAAATAAAACTCAGAATTGAGCTACATTTTCTGAGGCAGAAAAATCAATGAGGAGAGCTAAATTCATTTTGGAGCAACCAAGCTTACAAGTACATGGAATAAAATTTTAGCCTAATTTAAATCAATTGGATATCATTGACTTCAGAAACCTGTTGTTCAAGTCAAACCCTAGGAAAACACTAGAACTGCATTCCACACAGTGTTGTCTGCTTACTAAAAGACAGTATTTCAGGCAGCAACCTGCAAGCAACTCCAAAGTATCTTCTCCTTACTCATATCTAAAAAGCAAAAAATTGAAAATGTATCCACAGAACATCTAGGAATGTTTGGCAGAAAATGAACTTTGAAAATAGATCTAAGGTCCAAATTCAACATTTTAGTATTTTTGTGCACCAATTTGGACTACAGAGACTTTAAGTATCAGTACCTTTACAGGATGGGAATTACAGCTGCCTGCCGCACTCTCCTTCCCAGCAGTATCAGCCAAAGCTCACATTTCCAGTCTGTGATATCTGGTAAAAAATTGAATGGAACGCCATGTCACTGCTCTGCAGATTTCTGAAACTGAAGTATCTGCTTTTTTTTGCCTACGTAATGACTACAAGACTTCATATGTTGTCTCTTCTCTAACAAGCATAGCAGATTTCAACTAATTCTCCCAAATCCAAAAGAGCTAAGGTTTTTAGGAATGTATGGACTAATATGCTTTTCAGATCATTTTGAAAACTAGTGAATACCAGAAAAAAATCTTGGAACCTCTCATTAGATAGTAGGACTTTTTATTTAGGTTATTTTTGTAATATGTAGGCACAAAAAAATGAAGTGGTTGTTAAAAATAATTCTAATACAATTTTGCAGGAAAGTAAATTTCTGAGATTTTCTTGGTTTGAAGTTAAGTTCTTTGGTTAATGAAGGAAAGCACTGTATACTAATGGTTACTGCAGGAGCAATCAAATCTTTAAGGGGAACAATTTAAGAGCTATAGATCGTTAATATCAAGAATTTTCTTCTCACTACTAGTTATGTTCCAACTAGACTTAAGAATAAAAGCACAGGCTGTATTTTAGTCACACAAATCCAAATAGTCTCCATGAAAACAATACAAGAGTTAAAAAGCAGGAAAAAAAGATCTTTTTCAAAAGTGAATCACAAACTTTTGTACATATATATGTGTACATTTGCCTATTTGAAAAGATGATTTACACAATCAGAAATCAGTAGCTTTATCAGGTACTCCTTCAAACTTCAAAACTTTGCAAGAGAAGGCAACTGTCCAAGCATTAGATCCATACAACACCACTGTTACTGCTGTAACTGCAATAGAAATTGAGCTAGTCATGAGACAAGGAAAATATTCAGAAAACTCATAATTCATATATCAAGAAAATGGATAAAATGATGTGGCTTTACTTATTTTTTAGCAAAGCATGTAGGTAAAATTAAACCATGTAGGTTCCTGCATTTAAAGAAACAGATTAAGTTCCATGGGCTGGGGACTTCTTCACTTCCAACAGCAACTTTTGGACAGTTCTGTTTTTGACAGTAAAGACAAAAGCCTTCTCAAAAGTTGCAAATAGACACTTTCCTTTTAGATATGACGGCACATACACAATAATTTAGGTTAGCTGTGAGTGTATATATATGTATTTGTTCATTCAAGTTCAGTAAATCAGGTGAAAAGGTTTATTTTCCTTATTTCTTGTGGGAAGAAAAAAATCCTTTCTCTTAGTAGAAAAAGTAGTAACAGGTCAGTATTACTACCAGTACCTTCCCAATATTCAGAAAAAAAAAAAAAATTACTTTAATCATGAGATCCATAGTTTGATTCACACTAGGTGTTCTGTAAACCCACTGAATATACATAATACTCAAGCTATGAAGAAATGCTCATATCTAGATTTTCTCTCTAGAAAATTTTAAAAATATTCCTAATATAGTTAATGCAGATTTATCTTTCATTTAAAATGACTTGATGGAGTTGATGAAGATGAATGTTTAGTTACCTTGCCTGGTTTTATATTTTGACACTGCAGGACTGTCTTCCTAATTCTGCAAATATCATAATTCAAACTCCACATATATCAAAAGTGCAACTCCCTCATCTAAGTGTTTATTTAGAAGTGTGATTACATTTTTTAATGAAATATAGACTATCCATTGCTCAGTATTTTACTAAATGCATGAAACTGATGTACTACGTCAAAAATGGTTACTCATTATAGCGATAATAAATTTACTTCTATGAAAAGATCAAAATGCTATATTTAAACTTATTTCAGATTCTATTAAATATAAGAGTTTTGGAGAAATTTGACGACAAAAGATTCAGGAAAGATAACAGTAACTGTTGGGGATTGCAAAATTTTTCTTGCATTTTTTCTTCAATATTAAAACAGATATAAATTTGAGGTGAAAGTACTGAGTAAATCTTTCCATGAACCAAATATGCATTTAAACAAATACAAACACCACTATACTACAGCTACTCCACTTACTAGAGAGGAATTAAAACATTTGGGTATTCATGTATTTATTCCCAATATAATTAATATGATCTAACAGATAACAGAAAAAAATATTTCCATAGAGAAGTTACATCTGTTGCTCCACTGAACAAGCTAGAATGCCATAAAAAGAACTGATTTATATATTCTATTGCAGTAATACAACTATTGTCAACTTTTTCCCTGAAGTTTCTCTCTTCAACATATAGCCACAAATAGAATTTCATTCTAAGGGTTGCACGGTTATATATCCATTCCACGATTTTACAAGAGACTTAAGTTCCTTTTTTTATTGGAAGCCAATTTCCATAGAAGTTTTAAAAGAATCTATTTCTTTTACCTTAAAAAGAATACATAAAAAATAGATATGTATACACACATAATAAGAATTATTATCTTCTCTGACAATTATCTTCTCTTCCGTATACTCCTGTATTTCCCATTGTTATACAAATGACTGGATGTGCTTTATTGGTTATGTATCCTGTACTTTATCATATACTTTCACAATATGAACTAATGTTTTGTAATATATCACAGGAAATGTGAAAACTAAAAAAATTTAAAAGAGGGGATTTGATTTGATTTAATTTTCCCATAGTAAGCATGGTTTTGCAGAAGCGAATGTATAGTTATTTTTGTAATTGGCATCAGGTATTTGAAAACAGATGACTGCTCATCTCTTTGGCAATACGTATCTAAAACGAAGAGAGAAATTGAAGGGTAGCAAAGATATACAGCCTACGGTCCTTTTTATCATTTCACACATAAAATATTCGTTTTAAGAAAGACTTTGGAGTTGCTTCTACTGCAGTATATGGTATTCAGGTGCAATGGGGGGCAAGGGGTTTTTAACAATATAAAAAGATTTTGAACAAAACAAGCAATAGAAACCCTTCCTAAACTTGACGTCACCTTCACAGCAGCACACAAAATTCTACCTCTATAAAGGGCCAATATCTACACTGAGGATTTAAATTTAATTAATTTTTAACTCTCAAATGCACACTAAGAATCTGGTACACCTGAAAAAAACTAAGATAAGACAGGGGACATGAACATACATTGTTCATTTGTTAAGAATATAGATCGTTCATGAAGAACAGAAGGAATAATCAGATCAAGAGCTTGAAAGGAATAAAGTAGCAGGATGTTGCGTGTAACTGCTGTTTTTTAGAACTATGCCCAGTGAGCATGCTCAAACTCACAACCTTAAGTTAATTAAGCTATCAAAACAGAACTGCAGACTATACACTGGTATTCCTGAAGTCACATTTCAGCTGAGTTCCTTAACATCAGTATTGCATTAATGACTTCATATCCAAAGCATTTCCCCCTGAGAGTTAGATTGCTGAACTGAAATTTAGTAAAGAATAGAATGCAAATATTCACAGTCATGCAGTAGTGGCAGTTCAAGTGCACTCACTTCAGTTTTTAAAAGCAAGTACAGTTCAGTATAAAAGACAGAATTGTATTTCAAACATTTTTAAATCACGTTGATTTTTTTGCCACGTTTGCTTTCTACTTCAGTAATAAGGAATAACAGTTGTGCAGTATTTCCTGTTTCTCAACTACTAAAACTGAAACAGAAGAAAATCATTTATAGAAGACAAGGTCCACATACATTACAAATTATTTAGTTTGGCTGCTCTTACACATGTGAATAGAAAATAGAAAAAGGGAGAAAAATTATTGTGGAGCTATTTGCAGCACTTCAGTTCTTCATAACTCAAATGTAACTGAATAGAAAATGTTTCGCTTTGTGAATAAGGTCAGCCAAAATTCTGCAGAGGCAAGTGGGAAAATATTCAAAAGCATTTTGTTTGCAAAGGAACTCCTACTTTTATATAAATATGAATACATATACATGCGTGTAATTTCATATGCTTTTGGAAAGGCATTTCAGTAAACCTTTTAACCTAAATTGTCTAAGACAATTAAGTTTGTTTAATTACAAAATTAAATTGTCTAAATTGTACAATTAGCTAAAACTAAATTGGACAATTTAGTTCTCATCTTTAGTTAAAAGCAGAAACTTGTACTGTAGAAGCGAGTCTTCAAACACCTGCTCAGTGTTTGGAAAGCAAAAAGTAGAGTTACATGAAAAATAACTACTCTAATCTTTCAGAATCCAAGACACGCAAACAGCATGCTCATTTGTAATTTGCCTTAGCAAACAAACCCTATGACTTGACAATAATCTCTTTTAAAGGCAGTTTTATTTTACCACTCTAATATGACAAGACAGCCTCATTAAGACACTGCGTGTTGTGGAACTAGATTTATAATAGTGTTACAAAAATATGCTTTTAAAGATACATTAATAACAATTTTCCCTTCAGTATTACGTTGCATTGTAGTCTTCTGTATTGAGTTCGAAATACTAGTGATTATATATTTTTACAGCTTTTATCACTACATCATATATTGAAGATCTGGAAGAAATCAAACACTAATGCTCTTATTCTCCTCCACAATAATACATTCTCAATACTGGCAAATGAGACATTCAATTGAAGACTAAAACTAAAACAAAAGTTGACTTTTTGTTCTACTACAACATGCCAATCATACAACAGTTGCTTTTCTCAGTAAGGGCAGCTTGTATTTCAGTTTAAAAGCTATTTCAATAGCAAAATGTAGAACTAATGTGTGTCCATAAAGTTCATATCATATGCTTATACAAGGCTGAACCTTACAATATTTACGACCTCTATTCATTGTTAGACCACAAAGCTTTCATCTCCTGCTTTGGGACAGAACAAGATTGTACTCCATAATGTATTACAGAGAGAGAAAGTGCGTGCAAGCATGCACAATGCAGAATAAACTTCAAAGAACAGACCAAAATGTAACGGAGGCAGAAGCAACTATACAGCAAATAAATATGCTGCCCAGCCCCAAGTCCAAGTTGAGATACAGATTTTCAGGGTAGCAACAGTAAGACTGTTAAAGCCTCATAAGGAAAACCTTGTCTAAGTCAGGATTTGGTGACTTAGTCCTCCTCTGCTGCTCCAACAATTTTTTTTCTTTTTTCTTTTTTTTTTTTTTTTTAAATAAAAGAGAGGGTAAATGACTCTCAGTAAAATAGTGACTGCTTGGCAAAGTATGTCCAAAGTAAGCACTGCATCCCTGTGAAATTCACCACTAAGGTTCAAGCAAAAAAAGATCTGCAAAAAGGCCACAAATCAGAACTAGAACTCCACTACACTTAGCGTATCACTACACAGACTACATGGTATAGGAAATGAACAAGCTTTAACACATTATGGCAATATAAAAATGCTGGTGTTTTTAACATGAGGATCCAGAAGTTTGTTGCTTGGGTTTTTTTCTAGTGACAGCTAGTGGATACTTACATACTACTAAACAGATCAGAAACTCACACGACAAGAAGCCTAGGATGCCATGCTGTTTGGGGAATGCTCGGAAGAGTCTTTTCTTTAGAACCATAGAATCATTTAGGTTGGAAAAGACCCTTGGGATCATCGAGTCCAACCATCAACCCCACTCTACAAAGTTCTCCCTTACATCATATCCCCTAACGCCACATCTAAACGACTCTTAAACACATTCAGGGATGGTGACTCCACCACCTCCCTGGGCAGCCTATTCCAGTGTCTGACCACTCTGTCTGTGAAGAATTTTTTCCTAATGTCCAGTCTAAACCTACCCTGTTGCAGCTTGAAGCCATTCCCTCTTGTTCTATCCCTAATTACCCATGAGAAGAGACCAGCACCAACCTCTCTACAATGTCCTCTCAAGTAGTTGCAGAGAGTGATGAGGTCTCCCCTCAGCCTCCTCTTCCTCAAACTAAACAGTCCCAGCTCCTTCAATCGCTCCTCATAAGATTTATTCTCCAGGCCCTTCACCAGCTTCGTTGCACTCTTCTGCACTCGCTCCAGCACCTCGACATCTCTCTCGTATTGAGGTGCCCAAAACTGGACACAATACTCAAGGTGTGGCCTCACCAGTGTTGAGTACAGGGGGACAATCACCTCCCTACTTCTGCTGGTCACTCTATTTCCAATACAAGCCAGGATGCCATTGGCTTTCTTGGCCACCTGGGCACACTGCTGGCTCATATCCAGCCGCTTGTCAATTAGAACCCCCAGGTCCTTTTCTGCCAGGCAGCTCTCCAGCCACACTTCCCCAAGCTTGTAGTGATGCATGGGGTTGTTATGGCCCAAGTGCGGGACCTGGCACATGGCCTTGTTGAAGCTCATACCATTAGCGTTGGCCCATCGGTCCAATCTATCCAAGTCTCTCTGTAGAGCCTCCCTATCCTCATGCAGATCAACACTCCCATTTAACTTGCTGTCATCTGCAAACGTACTGATGATACACTCTATGTCCTTATCAAGGTCATCAATAAAGATGTTAAACAGAAATGGTTCCAACACTGAGCCTGGAGGGACACCACTTGTGACCAGCCGTCAGCTGGATTTAACTCCATTGACCACCACTTTTTGGGACCACCCATCCAGCCAGTGCTTGATCCAGCAGATCGTATGCTCATACAGGCCATGAGCCGCCAGTTTTTTCATGAGAATTCTATGGGGAACAGTGTCAAATGCTTTTCGAGAGTCTAGGTAGACAATGTCCGCAGCCTTTCCCTTGTCCAATAATCGGGTCATCTTGTCATAGAAAGAGATCAGGTTCATCAGGCAGGACCTGCCTTTCATAAACCCATGCTGACTAGGCCTGATCCCCTGGTTGTCCATTATACGACTTGTAATAGCACTCAAGATGATCTGCTCCATGACCTTCCATGATACTGACAGGTCTACAGTTTCCTGGATCCTCCTTTCTGCCTTTCTTGTAGATGGGTGCTACATTTGCTACCCTCCAGTCCATTGGGAGCTCCCCAGTTAGCCATGACTTCAGGTAAATTTAGTTAGTTTTTGATTGGAGGGTGATGTTAAGGTGAGGAGATTAGGGGAAAATTATTAGACTTTCTTGCCTAAAGCTTCAAAGACATATCCCACTCAGATACCTGACAATTATATAGTTCCAATTGCTAGCAACTGACATTCGGCTTTCTTTAAGAGTAGAGAAGTTTAATGAGTTTTGAATTTAACAAAAGCTGAATGTATGGACTTTTGATAAAGTAGATTAGTGTTCAGATGATTTCAACTATCTCAAGCTTAACTCTAGTATAAATAAAAAAATTTCAACACCAGAGATAATGATACTATGCCTGGAAGACAGTAGAAATGTGGTAAGCTAAAATGTATTTTATGAAACTTCAGAAATTTCCTTAGTAAGAAAACACGCTACCACCATGCACCCAGAAAGCACACAAAATACATTTACACTCATGCTTGTACATTTCTAAACAGATAAGAAGCCATCATTTTAGTTAATCTAAAAAGATTTTACAAAAAAAAAAAAAGATCTATTTTGATTTGCTATTGAAATATTCTTGTGTTGATATATCGGTAATTCATAGTGATTTATTTTATCTGGAAAAGGTAATAGACAATTTTTTTTATAAAAACACATTTTTTCACCAAATAGCAAGATAGAGTATTTCTCAATATACCTTACCCCAATTGAAAGTGACCACTGGATTTTTTCCAACATATTAAAATAAGCAAAGTGCACATAAAAAAAGTATTCGAAAACACTTTAAAATGATCCCACTGCATGAGGAAAAGTCAAATATGCTAATTTACTGCAATCAACATGAAGACATTAGAACTAAAAGCTTATAAACACTACTAAGCTAAAATAAAAAGCATGCTGCTGTTTTACCAAAATTTAAACTGTGATGGTTTCAGCTTTTAATAGTTGTATATTACTTAACATAAGATATCTTTGGCTTTGCATATTTTTCTGCACAAGTTTATTGTATATACTTCGCAATAAAACTGAAGGCTTGGTGAGTTCTTGCTCTTCTGTTATTTTCTATTATCCACAAGAACTAAAAACCTCTGCCCACTAAAACCAAGTTCAATATTCTATTATGTAACAAATTTGAGCTATCATTAACAAGGTCGGTAAGAGCCGATCTTCTTGCAGTTCAAGCTGAAATAGCTCATACTGCTAACGCTTTAAAGACTTCATTATATATTATTGAATGTTATCCAAAATACTTTTCTCTAAACTGAAAAGTAGTAATATCTTCTTAATTGGTTTATCTGGCATTTAGATAATTTTCCAATTACCACAATTTGGTACCCATGTATGACATCCAACTGCTTGTTATTAATTTGGACAGCCAAGGGAAAGCTTAAGTACCAAATAACCATTTGGTTATTTGAGACTGAGCACTCACACAGCCTAGAAGATGCCACTCCTAACTAGAAATATAGAATGGGAAAAATTAGAATACCTTTAACAATACTTAATTGTCAAGAAAAGCATGGAGTTCTTTCTGCCTCAAGGCTACAGAGTGTGAGTAATTGCAAAGAATGAATCATAGATGGGCTGCTAAGTGCATCAGCCAATGATTATATGCAAGATAATTATGATCTTGTTACAGAGGCTATTAAAGGAAACTAGAGTTGATAATTAAATACTGTATTACAACCCTCTGAAGGACAACCTTGTCAATATTAGTTAATTCAGGAAATAAAAACATAGCATTTTGAATAAGTCTTTTCATTGGTAAGCAGCAATAACTTATTTTAACTTTAAAAGCAAAATTTTTTTAAAATCTCATAAAAATACACCTGTAAAAGATTTGTTCAACATTCAACTAAATTATGAGGCAAGAATAAGAATAATTAACTGTAGAAGATTTTGAAGGCACAGATACTGTATTAGTTGACATAATTCTGATGCATAGAAGTTAGAGGTGCTTCAAGACACCTTTATTCAAGTGCTAAAGACATCATCAAAGCCATCATTTTGTATAATACAAATTCTGTTTTATGCAGCTTGAAATCACGCCTGAAACCTTTGCTCGATGAGGTATGTAATGTGTAACATGTAAACACTTAGAAATATAAATATATACTACAAATGAGCTTTTATCAAGCCTACTGATAGTTGAATAGGAAAACAGTATTCTTGTGAAATGAGGTCAGAAATAATTCTTATCCAGATTGTTCTAAAGACACTAAGAAGCTAATTGTGCTGTGAAAATTTGGCTAAAAATTGTATTACCTGGCCACCCAGTGTTCCCACACACCTAATGTTTCACACTGTGAAATACACACACAGTAGTTCTTCCAAAACAATAAAACAGAATCATTTAATTATCTCAAGATAATGAAGCTTAATTGGAGAAAACACATTCTCTGTTATTAAAAAAAAAAAAATAAAAAGGACTCAGCAGTTTTAACAAATTAAAAGTAAACTTGAGGTGCAAGTGACACATCCATGGACACCCTAGTTAGAAAGACAAGAACATTTACACTCAGGAAGAGTTAAGAGCAAATATAAAATTCTCAAGACTCCTGCTTTTACCTCTGAGATCACGCCATGCACTAATCCATAGCATTTCACACACTTAAAACCATCATACTTGTTACCACAATTTACTGAATCTAGGTAATAGAAAGATTATTCATTATGAAACACAGAAGTCTATCTTTTCACAAATGCAAGTAACTATAAGCATGTTATCCTGATGACAACTTTCTACACTAACTTTATACCATATAGAGAGTCAAACTGAAGGTCACTGGCCTAGTATCCAATTCCTTTGAAATGGTTTTAAGCTACTTATCTCTACAGTAATAATTTTTCTCCGCAAGTGTCAAGCAGCTGATCAAGTGTGGCAGACAAAATGGAACATCATTAAAAAAATGCACACGTAATTCACTCTTGCTAACTAGACATCACAGACTCAAAACTAAAATAAAACAGACTTGACACACAATGACCATTTTCTATCCAGATATGACTATATGAAAGAAATTCAGGAAAGCTTAGTTTAGGGTTTTTTTTATCTTCCTGTAGTTAAGCAAAAGGCACACAATAACTCAACAGGGAAGAGCTGTAAGTTTTGGCACCACTTAAGATAGCACCAAACAAAAAGCAAACAGTAAAAGTCACAAAACCCTAGTGTTTAAAAACCTAAGATAGTTCAATGATGATCCTATATTGCTTCTCTAATAACTTCTGAGGCAGAAGTTATTTAGGTTATTTAATAGCCTCAAGTGGTAATTCCAGTCTTGTTTTTCTATAGGATTAGATGAATGCAGCAAGATCCAAGACAACAGTAACAACTAGTGGGTAGAGAGAAAAGTATTCTAGTTAGTACGTGAGAATTCAGAGCGAATGGATCAAGCACAAGTCTGATGGTTTATCCCAGATAAATCTAGATAAAATTCTAAAATTAAGTCTTATCCTATCTATTCCTGTTTGGTTTATCTGATTACCACTTCCATGTGATTAAGACAAGGTTGTTCCAATCCACATCTTCATTTGTGTAAATATCAGAGCAGACATTGAGGTAATTTAGCTCAAAATATGTGAAGATTCAAGCACCTAAAACAAATATTTTTCCCTAAAATGCCAAAGATAGGAAGGTAAGACAGAATGATCTACCTAGATAAAAACACTAACATTCAAGTTAACAGGTAGCTTTCCACAAAATGTGAAATAATGTGTTTGCTAGCTACACCTTTAGTATTAAAATACATTTTAACATGGCTTTACTGCACTAGTTTTAATAACAGAGCTTCCAAACACAGATCCATTAGCATACTTGCTATCAAGCTAAATGAATTCTCAGTAATTATCACTGGCCAAGGCAAAGTATAACTTCAACATACCAAAGACTTAATTGATCAAAGCCAGATGAGTCAGACAGAGAAGGTAGGACATTTGCAGACCTCTGTCATCACTCCAGAATACCAAATTAGTATAAACCTATCCAGTATTTCCCATGAAACATATGGAAAAATTCTCACAATAAAATTTAATTTAAATCTCAAGAATAATTAATGAAAATTGGATACATTACTCAGAAATCATATACAGAATATTTTGTTACTGTAAGTTTTTCTCAGTTACACTTACAGAAATGTAAAAATTATGCTGCACTGAGCTCAGAAGTTAAACTTTTGAATTTCCTGAATTTATTTATCTCTGTAGAATCTTTCATCATTGACGCATTGATCTTCACTCGTTGGCTCATCAAATGACCATGATTTTTGACAACCATCATTAAAAGAAACGAGATATATGGAACTGTCAAATTATCAATAGTTACTGGCAAAAGGCTTCTTCACGTTATACTATAGAACCACTAGAAGACACATACTACAGTGATTTTAAAGTGAAAGTAGTCAGTCCTAGCAAAAACTGAGCCATACAATACCATAAAAGTAATAAAGCAAGGTACTAGCTCCTCTTCTAAAAGACAGGCAAGTTTGCTTTTATGATGCCCAGGCAGCTTCAATATCAACACAGAGTTTATTTAAAATTTCTATATATGAGTTTATGAAATGGCAATGACCAATTATTGCCCTTTTTTTTCACCTTCTTGTAAACTTTAGCTCAATTTCAAAACTTCAAGTCTTGCTTGCTTAGCAACTCTGCAGGTGAAGTGGGGATTTTAAATACTTCGATCTCATGTTTGCTGCTAGAATGTGGCAAGTTCTTATGCAACATTAAAGAATCTACACAGAAAATATAGATTGGTTCAGAAGGGCAGACAGACAAGTGGCAGTGTGTGGGGAGGGAATACAAAAGAGAGCTAATCTACAAAATCATCAGTACTGTATCATCTTCTTCCTTCAGAGATATTCAGAAATTATATTGCACAGGTCTTCTATACCTGTTCTCCCTTTTCTATAGCAGTTCTCCTGTAACGATGAGACGTTGGCTATAGGAAGATCTAATAACTTCCTTTACTCTGTGATTTTCTACGTTTTCCATCAGTCATCTAATAAAACCGTAGCAGTTATTGCATGTAATCAACTATAGATTAAGAATACACTATTAATATTGGCAGAAAGACTTTTGTGTTTAATTCTCTGCCTGTAAAGGAAACAAATGGTTTTCCTATTTTAAGCAGTGTAACAGCTTCTGAAAGTCTCCGACGGGACTCTCTTAATACCAAACTGCTTCAAACGGCTGTGCACCTATCTATTCAATTTATAAATAAGCATACAGCATCTACCCCAGAGAACTGACACTTTTAAACTAATTTTTTAAGTGATCTGACACTACACCTACAGTAAGAGGGCTTTGCCATCATTTAATTACTGGACTGGATTTGATAGCTTATTCTGCAGAACTAATACTGTTCAGACTATAGTTTTGATACATGCTTTTAGCTAAAATGTTACTTTTTATTGTATGATTTGTCCCTCCTCATGTTGTTTTTAAGCTAATTTTCAGAATGGAAACTCTGATGCAAGAATTGTGTCCTCATAGTCAAGTAAAATTATCTATTATCCTGAATGCATTAACCAATAACATACTCAGTTTTATAATTACTGAAGACTACTTTTAGAAGTGTATCTGTAGAGTATGACAAGTCAGCTAACTGGGATCAAAATTACACATGAAGAAAACATACTAACTTGTGCTTTTGTAAACAAGTACGTACCAAACATGCATACTTTAAATAAAAACATAAAGCAAATGTATAAGAAAATACAATTTGAGAATTTAAAGAGTCACGATCTCTTTCTACGTACGGGTATCATTTAAAAACAGGAAAATAAAGGAGTAAATAAAACTTAGTTTTTACTTTTACATTGGATTTTATCATTGCTGAATACATTAATGAATGTTATTGGTTTTAATTTTGAAAGCATATTTAACTACTTGAGAAAAAAAAATGAACTTAAGTTCATAAAATAAGCCTTTACAACAGTAAACATTTCTGGATCAAATGAAAGACACAGACATATCTGCTCAATATAATAAACCTAATTCTTAATCAAAACTGCATCTCATCCTGTGCATGCATCCATGTGTATATAAAAGAGAATGCAAGACTGAGTACATGCATCTGCATTTAAGAAGGAGACCGTACGCAGGGTTGTTTACTGGAGAAAATTCTGCAAGTTGCTTAAGTGTAAAGGAAACGTATATTATCAGTAATTATTGAAAGTGCAAAATTCTAAACACAGCATGCTATCACTTAAAACTACACACAAGTATACGTTAATTTCCTCTGTGAAACCAAACCAAAAATATCAGCAATTGCAATGTCATTTCTCATGGATTTTTTCCATGCTGCTTATACAGAAAACATTTAATATGGGACCTAAACAGATGAGTCTGGGGACTCTACACATGGTCCAAAACTAAACTTAGAAAAAAAGACCAACAAATAGGTCCAAGATACAATTCAAGTGAGTTTTCATATACAATGGAATTCTTCTGACCTGAAAATTTTTTCTTGAAGTCATCAATACAATACCATGAAGATCCTCTAGACTATATTGCTTCCATAAAATCAGGCTCTCAAATTAATATCCCACTGTCTGCTTTCATTAGGTCAAGATTTTGAACACAGGGATGTGGGTGGAGAGACTATTGTTCTTACTCCTATTTATTCACACAAGCAGGTCACATTATCTCAAAAACCCAACATAAACTAATTTATGTAGGTTTTGTTTAAAAAAAAAAAAGAATCTTTTCATCTTAATTGCAACAAAGTGAACAGCATTGCCTGGTAAAATTCCAAACCACCAATGTTAAAGCAGCCATGGCTTTATTGATGTTGCAGTCCGTACTTAGTTCAAGAGAACAATAATGCAGTGCCATAAGCATAATAATTTAGCTCCTACTAAAAGCATATGAAAGGTTCTCATTAGTCAAACAAGAATGGGTTATAAATGCAGTTGTGCAAAATCAGAGTTAACCTTAGTGAAAACAAAAATGTCAAATAAAAGGTGTGAAAAATTTAATTGCATGCACCTTACAAAACAAGGTGAGCTAAATCACAGGTACAAATGTTAAGATATGTTAAATGGCACTTATCTGTGGCAAGTATTTAAATAAAATTAACACCAAATACATAAAATATAAAATAATTTCAATATTTATTTACAATTTCAGGCCATTATTTGTACAGAAAAATACATTAATTTCCTTAAGTGAACAATTCGTTTGGAAGGGGGATGTGTTAGATAACTGATTTTTCAATCTTGAGTCTTTATGCTCCCCTGCTAGTATTCAAATATTAAAAATGTTTGTGAAACTGATGCAAGTACAATAGCCAGTGCCTGAAATTCTAATCATTTTAGCTCCTTCGTAAAAGTGTCTTACAAATTATTACAAATGATTCTCTGATCCTGGGATTTGATGAATAGTTTACATAAGTGAGCTAAAAATAAGTCAGTGTTAAAAGGTAGGGTTGCCAGTTCTTTCATGGTCCCAGAAAACGTAGAGGAAGTTGGCAGGATCAGCTCAGCTCCACTGTGCTCCTGAAAAATATAAAATACCAGTGTCCACTGGATCATTGGGTCCTTCGCACTCTAGTACTATTTATGAAAAAGATTTTGGTGATGACCGTAATGGTGCTTTAAAATATGGAGTAAGACAGATGTGTCAGTAGGCGTGATTTTTCCTTTTTAAGGCTCCATGCCCTAAATACACATTATTTTTAAATTAAGGGTAAGAAGTGCTTTGCATAATGATAAACATATCAGGATCTCACCTTTGGGCATTATTACATAAATAAAGAAGAAATGTTAGGAAAAAATGAATTGAATTTAAATAAGAAAATTAAGTGAAGGCTTCATACACCTTTTCATTCCATTTTTATCTAATGAAATTACTTTTTAAGTGTTAATCTCACATATATAGTAGCAACGTCTATTTGAAACTAAGGTTGAGAGCCTTCAAAGGGCCCATAAGAACTCTCCCCTCACAATGCAATCAAGTAGTGTAATTCCTTTGATGGCAGCAAATACAAGCTTAATAAAAATACAAAGCACTGGCATCTCACTATTAGCATCTAGATATGTTAATTAAGCTAGGACTTCAAAACATCCATGGAAAACTGTCAGAGGAATCTGGATCTGGAGATGACACCGCTAGAAGTCCTGCTGGACAAGCCCTCTTACAACTGGAAACATAGCTGAAACTGTATCAGCATTATACAAGGCAAAGATTTTGCAAAAAATCTTCTGCTTGGAAAAAGGGCTCTACAATAAAATTATAAAATAAAATAAAAGTATAAATGAATAATTCTAAAGAGCAAAGTCAGAATAGTTATCACTCTGTACCTGCTCAGCTACTGTCATCAAAGCAACAAGTGCTTCTGTACCCAGAAGCACAGAGATTCAATAAATTTGTTACTTAGCAACAGTTTCCTAACGAAGTCCATTCCATTTACTCAAAAACTGGTTGAATTCTGTTGTAACCTAAAAAGAATTTACCCCAGCTCGATCAGTTTTTTAAAGAAGTATTTAAAGTCTGTAAAAATAGATATCTACTTTACTATATAACATAGCAGCTGCTGCATAACACAGTGCCTATCAAAAGCAAAAAGATTACAGGAAAAAAAAATAAAATTTGCATACATACCTCACCGCATGAGGTATGTATGCAAACACAGATACATGTTATATATGAAACGCATATAATGTTATATCCTGTGAAGACACTCAACTGCAATACAAATTTAAAACCTGGACTACAGTGTTGTCCCTGATCAATAGTGCAAAGCAGGTAGATATACCAAGCAAAATGAAAAATAAGTGTGAATATTGATATTGTACTTATTATTTAAACTACCTCAACCTCTCTACACACACTGAAATAGTCATGTATAATTATCTTAAGATTCAAATTCGGTTTTAAATTGTTTTACTATCGCAAGAAAACGCAACACTTCAATTCTGCCTCCCAAACAAGAAAAATCTGCTAATCCAACCTCTCTCATCACAGCACATCAACACAGATACTGCAATGACATGAGTTTCTCAATATGCAAAATGAGTTCCAGAGCTTGCATTTTCTTTTTGCCCTTCCTTTTTTGTTATCTGTCATGGGAATGCCAACAGGTACATAACAGAAATGTTAACTAGAGGCTGCAAACCTAATTCACAATGCACTCTGTAACTCCTTGTTTACCAACTGCAAACAGATGCTTTAGCAGAATAAAAAGTTACATTGCATAGAATCATAGAACCATAGGGTTGGAAGGGACGTCTGGAGATCATCTAGTCCAACCCCCCTGCCAGAGCAGGGTCACCTAGAGCAGGTTACACAGGAACACGTCCAGGCGGGTTTTGAATGTCTCCAGAGATGGAGACTCCACCACCTCTCTGGGCAGCCTGTTCCAGTGCTCTGCCACCCTCAGGGTAAAGAAGTTCCTCCTCATGTTTAGGTGGAACTTCTTGTGCTCAAGTTTGTGCCCATTGCCTCTTGTCCTGTCCCCGGGCACTACTGAAAAGAGCCTGGTCCCATCCTCCTGACACCCACCCTTTAAGTATTTATAAGTGTTGATAAGATCCCCCCTCAGCCGTCTTTTTTCCAGACTGAAGAGACCCAAATCCCTCAGCCTTTCCTCATAAGAGAGGTGTTCCAGTCCCCTGATCATCTTGGTAGCCCTCTGCTGCACCCTTTCCAGCAGTTCCCTGTCCTTCTGGAACCGGGGAGCCCAGAACTGGACACAGTACTCCAGGTGTGGCCTCACCAATGCAGAGTAGAGGGGGAGGATGACCCCCCTTGACCTGCTGGCCACACTCTTTTTGATGCACCCCAGGATGCCATTGGCCTTCTTGGCCACAAGGGCACATTGCTGGCTCATGGTCATCCTGTTGTCCACCAGGACTCCCAGATCTCTTTCCACAGAGCTGCTCTCCAGCAGGTCAGCCCCCAACCTGTACTGGTGCATGGGGTTGTTCCTCCCCAGGTGCAGCACCCTACACTTGCCCTTGTTGAATTTCATAAGGTTTCTCTCTGCCCAGATCTCCAACCTGTCCAGGTCTCTCTGTATGGCAGCACAGCCCTCCGGTGTGTCAGCCGCCCCCCCCCAGCTTTGTGTCATCAGCAAACTTGCTGAGGGTGCACTCTATCCCCTCATCCAGGTCATTGATGAATATATTGAAGGGGACTGGACCCAGTACTGACCCCTGGGGAACATCACTCCTCACTGACCTCCAACTAGATTCTGTGCCCCTAATCACTACCCTCTGAGCTCTATCTTTCAACCAGTTATCTATCCACCTTACTGTCCATTCATCTAACCCACACTTCCTAAGCTTCCCTATGAGGATGCTGTGGGAGACCATGTCAAACGCTTTGCTTAAGTCAAGATAGACCACATCTACCGCCCTCCCCTCATCTATCCATCCAGTCATGCATATAAGAGCTTCTTAAATTTGCAAAGGTCTGTCAACTTTGAAAAGGAAAATGAGCGCAACTTCCAAGGTCTAGGCCCTCAACATAACAGAAAAGAAAAAGGACTAACCATAAAAGGGTAGACTTGGACTAACCAAAAGATTTAAGAATGAGATCATCTTCCAATTTCATTCTATTGGGTATGTAAAGCAATTGAGTTTGATTGTTCAACTTCCACAAGCATCAGATTGGGTGAAATCTTCACCCCCACTACAGTAATAACAAAGACATCAAAAGAGCTAGGGTTCTACCCTATAAAATAGTCATGGCACAGTTTAATAGCTTGAGTGTGTTAAAATACATACAAATAACTCTAAGAATGCTCTTCTGAAATGAAAACTTCTTGGAGAAAATAAAACAAGAACAACCAGCATTTCAACTGAGCACTGAGTGAGCTTTAAACCAAAGACAGTGAACCTCACAACATGGAGACTAATTATTGATTGCCAGAACCTACTCAGCCCACAGCCTTTACTTTTAGGCATTGACAGAAACCTGGCTACAACCTGCATGAATTATCCTCCCAAACTATTTGTCCAAGAATTGCAGTTCCTTTCTCATTCTGTGACCTGAGTATCACGGTCCTGGGCAAGTGGCTGTAGGTGGGTTTGGACAAGACCTCCAGAGCTCCCTTCCTACCTCAGTTACTCTGGGATTCCGGGATACTATAAACAGGGCTGTATGTCAAACTTCATAACAGGTATTTAAATACAACAAAATAATACAAGTAAGGCTAATAACAATTCTTACTACCTAAGTTGCCAAACTCACTATCTCCATCTGATTGAATTCAATTTTGTTAGCACAAGTAAATATTTCTGTTTACAAGCAAGGCTAAATGCCAGCAAGACTCTTGTGCAAACGACACGTAAGTGAAAGACCTTACATGGAAAGGCAACTGAAATAGATTTTAGCTTACCCATAGAAACTTAACACCTTTATTTCTCAACTTTGCATCTCCATCTTAATTTAACTTGGGGGAAGTCTAAAAAATAGTATAGAGTATCCACTTAAGAGAACATAGAATTTACACTGACTGAAATAGGAAGAGGGTAAGCCACAAATTGGTGAAGTAAACATGAAAAATGTTACATAAAACAAATATAAACTAAAATGCACTATCTAGCCTAACTAAAAAATGCTGTCTTTAATTTACCATGTATTATAATAAAAGAACAAATACTAAACATTGGTTCTGTCAAAATACTGTCTTCTCTTTATCTGTGCTAGTTCAGGATTTTTTAAAAACTAGAACTGAAGTGAAACAGACCTCTCACACACATTTTTACCAGCGAAAAGAGAAGGAAAAAGGTATCTCAAAATGGCCAAGGAATAAAGGAACTTTATTTTAAAAAGAAAGGTTGTGAAGTTCATTCCAGTAGCGATACAGAACTAGCAATAAATTCTCCCATGACTTTGCCAAAGAAATAGCAGCAGTTCTCATGATGCAGCACAGCTTTATCCTATAGTGGCCAAAACCATTTTTTAATTCTAGAGATTACAGAAAGTGTTATCTCCTCATATTCCTTCCTCTGCTATTCAAACCTGTGGTTTATATAGAAATTTTAATTTACTTGGAAATCACACGTATTGTGATATATATCACATTGTTCTAAGATAAATGACTGCATTAGCTAGGGTATACTCCTTGTGAGCTCTACTGCTGGTGTTGTCTGAGTACTAACCTTTTGAATATCCTTTCATAATTGTTCATATAATTCTTTAAAACGTAGTTGTCAGAATGATTTCCAAATATATACTCTGCCCTTTCTTTGAGAAACAAATAAAAAAAAAAAAATGCAAATCACTAGATTTGAGCTGCTCCCAACATCTTAAAGATGTAAAGATCAAGTGAGAGATGGTGTAGACTTGACTATGAATTTTACAGTGTCTGTCAACATTGACTATAACATTTTAAGAAAAAGACGACATAATATAAATCAAAGTATGAAAAATGTATAAAAATAATTTATAGATAGAAAAAGAAAAAAGAATGACAAGCATCTAGGACAGTTGTGGAACAGTTGTAAACTCCTTCTTTACTTATTTTAAGCATTTCTTTCTGCTGCTGATAATGCTCACTTTTAAATAAAATTAAATTTATAATGTGTTCTACTGCTGATAAGACCTTTAAGTTACTCATAACTCAGTAAAATACAGCTATTTTGGCTACGTCTTATACCAGATAATCAATCAAAATATATGCATTTCTTAAAGTATGAGTTGCTTGTGTTTTTGCCTTAACATTTAACATATATCTTTTGAGAATGTTTTGGTTTGTTTTTTTTTTCCCTGAAAATATAGTATGTACATGTCACAATGAAAGAAAGGTAAATATAAGGGTATACACAGCAAATAATAAGAACAAGTCTGCATGTATTGATAATAGTGCTTCAGAAGATACAGCAGGACATTTTATAGAAGAAGAATGGGAATTAAAAATATTAGAAGGAAACTTGAGTATTTCTGCTGAATTCCCACTTTGACTACCGAGTAGTTATCAGTTACCTCTGCATATCTCAACTTCCCTGTATTCAGTTCTTCCCAGGGTTTATCATCACATTTTAATCATCTATCCAGTCCCTCAAAAATACATTTCCCTAGCTGATTAATGTTAACATTTTCTATTTTTATATGCAAATGAGGTAGCTCACCGCCAATTGTATGGTCATTCACTCAAAGGTGGTTTGTCAGGAAAGGCAAGAAAGCTTCTCTAGAAAGTCATGACATATTGAAACACTGGAATTCTACTAGAGATCTTTTTTTTTTTTTTAATTTAAACAAATATTGTCAACCAAATTATAAGAAATATCACGACACTGCAACAACACTACAACTGTACCTAACTACAGAGCACAGACATGCACACAGAAAAGAAAAAAGAAATCAAAGAAATTGTATTAGCACAAAAATATATCATTTCAATAAAATATGGGTCAAGCAGAGTACACATACAGATGGCACAAGAGTATTTTTATCTGCCATATATAATTTTTGGGAAGCAGAACACTGATGAGAAACTTATCAATACAATCTTTATACTGTAGAACACAATTACTTGCAACATATTTTATAATTTCTTGTATCTGAGACCCAAATATACTATGACTGCAAATGAATAGTCAGTCACACTCAGGAGAAACTGCATTGAAGACTGTAAGAAAGAATAGCAAGATTTTAGTACTACAAAAAGACTACACAGGAACAGCACAGAACACTTCCTATTAGTTGCACTCACAAGGTTGAAATGTTTTCAGCTACCCATGGTTGAACTTCTTTATATGAGAAAATAATTACATACATTAAACATATGATATGTCCATATACAGTATTTGGTAGCTATAGTAGCGTGCCTTGTTTTCAAGTCCAACAGTTGAGAAATAATGAGGTAAAGACTGCATCCAATTATAAATGCACCACTGAAATTCTGAGGTGTTGTTTTTGTTGTTTGTTTGTTTTAATATTTCCGGTACTTAGCAGTGAAATAACACCTGATAATTCCTTGAATATCTGTGACAATTACCCAGGGTTTTCAACTGATTCAGTTGCTGGTCCTCCTTCCTGAGAAATTGTTTGTACCACACAAGACACACAAAAGTACGATATCCACAACTACATGAGGGATACAGAGCACTTTACTGTCCCATAAGACAAAATAGACTGACTTCCTACAAAACAGGCAAGGTGCTATTTCAGGTACAACCTCACAGATAGAAAGGACATACGGGAAAGAGAGGGGAAATTCGTCAGTGTCCACACAGGACACTTCAAATTTATCAGATGAAGTGTTTCTCAGGAACCCTCTTACTTTTCATAACATTTAAAGATATGCAGCTTTTATATACTCTCAAAAATAAAGCTATGATGATGAAGCATTTCTTTGTCAAGCCTACCTTTACTTTAAGGTAGGCCAAAGAGATAGACTAAATGCACAGACCATGAAGCACCTACAGCCGCAACACAACTAGATCGGATGATCTCAGATATGATCTCAAGGTACAAGGAACAGCAATGAAAAAAGGGTGTTTGAAAAAATAATACTGAATCCAGAAGAGCGTCTTTGGCTGTAGTACTAGAAATAGTCAATATTCCACCTATTTTGTCTGGAAAATTGCTCTACCAACTTAGTTCACTAAAACCAGAATGGCAGTGCAATCACACCAAACGCATATTTTAAACTTCTAGTGACAGAATATTTATATCTATGACCTAATTATGTTGAGTTCAGTTGATTCTAGCCTCAGTAGTAGGCAATGGTAAACAAGATAAGAATCTTTCCACTGTCGTCCTCTAGCATTTTGCAAAATAACTTAACCTTGCCTTTTAAACTCTCTGCCAAGATTCACATTTTGTGAAAAAAATGGATTAAATAGAAAGCAAATTGCTTTAACTACAGGATCTTATCTTCAGAATTTCTGTGTTACTCTGCACAAACTTACCAAGACTGGTGCTTTGAATCCATCTTGTCCAAACTAAGTATTGGATTATACAGATTCCTCTGAATTCTCCAAATAGCAAAATCTAAACCATAAACTTTGAAAGTTGAATTCAAAGTAAAACAGCAAACCAACAAAACCTTTTTCTGATTACTATGTAGAAATAAAACAACCTTTTTCTTTTTTTTTTTTAGGAGGTAAATTGTCAAATGGCAACAGGGTTGGAGTCAGATGTCCAAACTAGGCTTTGGCAAATTGGACCTTCAATACTAAAGAATTACCTCTACTTAACAGATCTTTCTGGGGAACACCATATTGTTGACTTTGGGTTATATTAACCTGCCATACATATTTAAAACTGGGGGGGGGGGAGATGAGGTTTAATAATCAAGGAAACAAAAACATTACATGCCTTCCAGAAATTCCCTGTATCTTAGAAGTAGTCTAAACTATCTGTTCTCATTGATACACAAATGCAGAAATCTGGGTGAAAAAAAATGCCAACAGGGTAGCTCTTCATCTGTGACTGAAAAAATTGAGAATTCTTTTTTTATCACACTAGAAAATTATACAGTGGTGACTACCACAAACATTTTGCAAAAAAACCTCAAACCACTTCCAATACAAATGCAAATAACATCATTTTAGGACAATTCCTTAAATGTTCATTAAAATTTAGGGCTCACTGAGCCTAAAATCAAATTACTCTGTAACAGATATTAGTCTTCTCTTTTCCTGCACTAATGGTAAGGCAAGGATGGAGGTCAAGCTACATAAGATGAAAAGGACATCTTAGGCTTTTAATTACAATACATAAGGAGATTAAACTCACCATAGTTTTAAACATGAGAAGACAAATACATATAAACCACATTAAAATGAGAAAAGTTACTGCTGACAACTTCGAGTAAATTTTCAATACTTCTAAACACCTTTTAATTGTGCTTAGTCTTATTAACAAGTGTATAGAAGGCTCTTCTGATAAGTAATGTTAAAACAGGAACATTAAAGAACTTGCAGAAGTCAAAAAATTCTGTCTTTTGGCCACCTATAAATGAGCTGTTTGCCCATACTAGTTCATTCTAGCAAGTGTAACCTAAGAAAAAGCAAACAGGGAAAAAATGTATACCATCACTGACATTTTTAACCTGTAAATCAAACACATTGCTAACAGATAAAATCTAGCACACAGGCTACGTAAGAAATAAATCTAGCTGTGTAACTAGCTACACTTGCTTTCAACACATACAGGAGGCATTTCCAGTTGCTAGGATATTATGTAGTATATTAAGTTACATGTAAACATCCTCACAGAGTTGGTATACAGAGCTTGTCATAACATTCAAGAAGAGTAAAAGCTTTATGCACACTACTGTGTTTAGAAAATAATTCTGTGTAAGGGTTTGATTTATTCAATATACACTTTTAGAACCTCCAAAAGTGATAAAAAAAAACCACAACAAAACCAGTCATAATGTGTTTTAAAGACAATATTAGATAAAAGAGCCTCCTACTTAGGCAGACAGTGATTCTCCTCTTACTTCCCCTCTGTTGCTGAGTGTCATTTGTCTGCCTTTTGCCTGAAGATGTAACAGATACAAATCTGTCACCACAATTACATCAGAAATTGATCCCTTGACTTTCTACTGAAGATCAATACATATTTCTTTCAATCCACCTTATCCATTTCTGAAAATACTTTATTTTTTCACTGTAATATCTAGCTTTCCCTACCTAGTTAAGATACATTTAGACTCCTCTTGGACACAATCCTACAACCTTATTTCTTCATTTTTGAGTTCATTTTTAGGATTTTAGAATTATGAGATTAAGCTTTATTTCACTACTTCCTCAATTTAAAAGAACTCCAAAATTATGCTCTAATCACTTGCATGAAAACTTGGGTTATGTGTTTCCCTATAACCTGTGCTAGAAACAGTAAGAAGCATCTGGAAATTCATATGAAGCAGAAGTAGTCAGATCCTGAGATTATTCAGTCTCAATCCATTTATCTTGTTTAAAGTCTCCAAATGGAAGCACCAAATCTAGAGAAACCTGAGATATCCAGTTATGTGTTTGGGCTCCTATACCAACCATCTATCAAGACGTATCGCTTATCTTCACTTAAGGGTTGGACCAGATGCTCATTGTAATCAGTCCATGGAACAAATTCTCGTAAAGGCAGGCCAAATGGGACTATGACCAACACAATCAGGTTTCCTAATGCATACAATCAAGTAACTAAAATGCCAGATTTTTTTCCGAGTTGTACATTTTAGACATAGCTGTATTACTCACATGAAGCATATTATTTTCTTGCCCCCTCAGCAAACATAGTCCTTTACCATCATATAAAGTTCTAGAAGTAGGATATACAAGTCATCACCTGCTTAAGTCCTGGTCATTAAGAGCTGAGAATACTTTCTAGTAATTGATGGACACTACATGCATGTGTCTAGCCAACACTGAAGCTAAAGTACTGTTATTTTCTAAGCCATAATCACCGTCTACATGACCTCTCAATTTGATAGTTGCACTTATCCTTACCAACATATGAAAGCAGTGACATAAAAGAAGTGCGACATTAGATTACATTTGGACACAAAAGCTGAATTTACATTTCAATATTTAAGCTGGTTTTACACTACGGTAGAGTACAAAACTGAAATATAAAACTCTATAAAAACATGTGAAACTTCTTCATGAATCCTTATTGTTAAGTATGAATATGATGTCCCAAAACAGCTACAATCCAATAGTTGAGTAAAAAGGCAGTTCTCTTGAACTTCATAAGAAAAGACAGAACATGTGCCTACCACAGGGTGACAACAAATCCATGCATGCTGTATTGAAAAGACACCATCTGAACTGTTCATGGGGTAATCAACTTACCTGTATGATCTAATGAATAAAAAGCTGTTTTCCAAGGGCAAAGGAGGAAGACAAATAGCAACTTACCTGAAAAGTATACAAGTGCACATTCAAAGGAAATAGCCCTCGTGCAGCTCTAGCAACACAAAACAAATAGGAAAAAAAAAAAAAAAAACACACAAAAAAACCCCCACCCACTTAGCTGCCTTTATATATGTCCACCTTTATAAATGATTTCTTATTGAACATCGTGCAGTAATTTCAGATACAAACTAGATTACATTGGAGTAGGAGAGAAACTCCATCAAAGCAAGAAAAGCTGCTTTTAAAGCACATCTTTTGAAGCAGAAACTCCTGTAAGTTAGAAAAAATCTTTTAGTGTGACTGTAGCCATTGAACAGTCAGTAGGAAAACCTGGGATTCTCACTATCAATTACATGAACTGGTATGAAGTCATTAGAATGTAGCTGTTTTCTCTCTGTTATTATTGACTCTTATAATATGGCACAGGTATTCCTTATGATTTCACAGACAAATAAATGCTAGCAAAAATATTTATTGTTGATATTAATATGTAACACTTGTGCTGACAGTCACTTAAATATCTCTGCATTTGAGAGAAATATCTGTCCTAATTACATTAATACAATTACATTGCATTCATACATGAAAAACTAGCTTTTGATACATCTTCATATGTATTAATGAAAATGAATATTCAAAGGCATAAAATGTAACAACTTTTTAATTTTATTACAGCAAAAAAAATTGCAATCTTTACATTAAATATCTGTACCTTTCTCTAACTGCTTGTTTTTCAAAAAACATTGTGACATAATGAAAAACCGTATCTTTTTTGTAGCAATTCTTTAAATAAACTGCCCGTTCAGTTACTATTCCATCTCCAAGGCTCATTCATACAACTTTATGAACCAGAAAATACTTCACTTGTTCTGTACTTTTATGTAATACTTTGTAAATATACTGCATTATCACCTAACTTAAAAATATGAAGACTGTCTAACACATTTAATCAGGGGCAGTACTATACAAATTACCATAGCTTTACACCTTCACGTACTCATTTATAACGGACTGTTGCTTAACCCATAAAAACAGTCAAAAAATTTAAAAACAAATAAGAATTCAAAGAAATCCAAAACAGGAATTTAAAAAAAAAAAAAAGTCTTGCATAATGTTTTACTGCAAAGGGGGTTTCCAGTAAGGAAATTAAAATATGCGAACTTCTCCGGAAGAGGCATTGCGTCAAACCTTGCCACTTTTGGTTCAAACAGATAGGAACTACAGGTATAACCAAGAGCGAAAAGGCAACGCAATTGTCTTAGAACTAGCTTGAGCACCTTTTATTATTAGGAAAATATCCAATACCAGTTTTAACATAATAAAGAAAAAAGCTGCTACTTTTTTTTCTCTGTTTTTCTCTATATGTATATCGGTCATGTATCAAGAAAAATCATATGGTATTTGCCTCAGGTCGAACTCCTACACTGAAATAAAACAACTATCAAGTAAATTTCAATCTTCTTTGTCTGCAAAACAAGCTATACATCAATAAATCATAAAAGCAGATGATTTTTTTTAATATTCTACCTCTTGAAAATGTTGTCAAGCTTATAACATAGTAGTGGCAAAAAAAATCCATTTCCACAGAAGGGCAGCTGTGATTTCAGGTATTTAAATCAATGAAGATGGTTAGCCAAGAGCTTAGAGAATGTTAGAGCAGGGCTCTCAATTTTATTACCATCACCATCAGCATTAATAGAAACAGTTTGCAGGATATAAATGCTGAGGAAACCACTATTTTGCAGGAATATGCATATCATCACAGCATGAAAAATTTTTTAAATCTTCTAAAATCAGAAACACGTATTCTTAGTTCCATGTGAAAAATAAAACAAAACAGCTTGCTTTGGATTTATGTGCTATTTTCTGACGCGCTATTTCTCAGGAATAAACTTACCAGCAAAGCACTACATGATCATTGCTTATCTTAACAGGCCTGATGATAGAAAGACTTGCCTGATTTGTTGCAAAGTTGAAAGATATGCACAGAACAAGGAAGTAAATTGCAAAAAGGTTTCTCTTTAAAAACAGATTTGTTCTTCCCACTGAGTCAGAGCAGACAAGAGGGAAAGTAAAAGTGAGAGCTTGTGCAAGGGTGGGGAGGGGGAAAGGGGGAAAGAAAGGGGAGGGTAAAGAAAGAATGGGGAGACCCTGTTCTTTGAGTGTCTGATTTGACATCTTAAGACCTATTTTACATAAATGTTTAGCATTCACCATTTAACCATGTTAATGAGAGCCATGGATTGAACATATTTTGTGTTACATAATACTAAATACCAAGTACTTTAAAAATGATTTTGTAAATAGCTCAAGTATCACACTCAAAATTAACAGATACTTTTGATCTGAATCCCTCTGTGCCTCATTTCTCTATCTATGAAATGATAATATTAATGTTTCAACCCTACAGAGTGATTCAAATTGTGTATGTAGCTCAAATACTCCATAAGGACCACAAGGAAATTAGCAATTCTGTTTTCAGAGTAAAAATAACATGAAGTAAATAATTAATGCAGCTGCTTGCTGGCCAATGATGAAACAATATATATTGAATAGGTGGTCATGAGATGACTGGAGACCATCCTTTATGTGAAGGTCCTGGAGTCCTGTGTTTATAATAGTACACCATAACCCATCCAATGGATTTGTCATGATGAACCTATGTAGGGGGTAGTATAGAAGTTTCCTAATTTCAAAGTTATGGTTATGCAGCTTTCCTAGACATTTAATAATATGTTCTCTTTTTAATCTTTCTTTGAGACAGAAACACATGTAACAATAGGCTTCTGTGCATGGGCAACTGTCTATCCAGAAGGCAGAAATGTAGAAAGACAGGATGTAAATAAAACACAATAAAGAACTCGCTGCTCTCAAACAATGAGAAATTCTTCTGTTTCCTTTTAAGAAGGGAAAATTCATTTCAACTCCATTTCTGTTAAAAAAAACTTTTTTAAAGTTCAGCTTACATTTTCAAATATGAAAAGAAATTGTCTTTTTCATAGTAAATTCTAAGCTCATTCCTTTGCTTTTTAATATATCTAGATCACAGTAAATATTCTGATAATATTCTCAAAAATAACAATTTTCATCAGATTAACATGTGCCTGCCAGCGAATGTTGTGTCTTGTCCTAGGTCTTCTGTTAGGATAAAAAAAAAATATTGCCATTAAAGTTAAGTAGTTTGCATGGTATGTCACATGTGGCATACAGACGTTTTACTTGAGATTTAATTTTTTTGTCATGTAAATTTATCGCCAGCATTTAGATTTTGCTAACATATTCGGATTTTCACAGAGATTCTTTCACATACAACCCATTCAATCCTCCTGCTTGATCCTGCAGGAAAGGCATCGTGCTAAATTTAGGTTATTACAATCATTTCTATGGTAACAGATGGATGTGAAACACAGGATTATGACTTCACTGCACGACTCTGCAGAAAGAAGTCGGATGGTAGAGGAAGAAAGATCATATTCAAAATATCTGCAGCTGTAGCAGGGAAGCACACACAATCACTGAGAAATGGAACTGTGCTTTTTTGAAAAAAAATACATGATGCCTTTTTTCAAAATCTCTAAAGGTAAATCTTCCCCTAACAAATAACCTTCATCACAATCTCCATATGTTTTTCTCTTTAAACCAGTATCTCTAGTCTGGCATAATTAAAAGAAAAGAATGCTTCAAAATATAGGTTACGCACAAAATTATAAATAGATATGAATCTATTTAGAACCTCTAGAGGTTAAAATAAAGAAAAATACAAATATAAAATTCTAATAGAAACACATTCTATATAAAAAGAAGGGTAAAAAGGGAGAGCATATTTCAGCTAATACAAACCAGGAGAAAAGGGTTTTTTCATTATTCTTGGTTTTTGTGGATTATATTCTGTGATGTATACAACAATTTCATGCTAGGAATGCACATCAAATTACATTCAACTAAGAGCTAGAAAAATCACCGAATTATTACAGTATATCATGTTATCACTATTTTCTTCAGTTTGATTTCATCTTAAAATCCAAACAAGTCTAGGTCAGAGAAAGCAAAATATGGGTGTTTATTATATTGTTATAAGCAATATTAACTACACAAAGTATACCTCAAGCACACAGACTAAAAACAGCCACCCGTAGCATCTGCCTTAAAAATATTGTAGCCATATACAAAATTCTTTACAAGATGGTGGCTGAAAAGCCTTCTATATTTAATCACAGCCCTTAATGATTCAGCAATGAAGGGCTATTGTAAAAGGCAGAACTATATTTAACATTTCTGGGTTAGCTGGACACAGATTACTTAAGTACAGAATAAACACGCATAAACCTGTGACTAATAATGGTTCCTAACTTAAATATTGTATATATACAGTGATAACATACTAAAAGCAGGCATTTGGCTATAAAGTTTATGTTATTTGAAAATAGTAAATGCAGTAGACTTTAAAGGGATTTTTGTTTCTATCTTGCAGGAAGAAGGTGTTTATAATCAAAACCAAATATCTCCATTTTACTTTCTCTGATTTAAGTTTGCTTGGATTTTCAGATTAAATCTAACCTATATAAAAAAAAAAAGTAGTAAGACAATAGTAACTACTTACAAAGAATTCCTGAAACACATCAGATATGCAAGATAAATACACAAAGCCATTATACTTTAACAAATACAAGGATACACATGAAAGTCTTTAATCAGTATTAAAGATAACACTTCTGGATGCTGAAGCTGAGTATGGCTCATGAAACCTTTCTTGCATTTGAGATGTTTATGCACTACTAAACTAACAATAAGTGTCCACCATTGAGGGATTTGCTGATTAAGGACCTTTTAAGGGCCTTTTCTCTCAACTGGCAAATTGATGTCAATTTTCACAAGACATGGAGGACCTTAAAAAAATAAAAAAATAAATAAAAAACATCTTTGAAACCCCAATCCTTCTGTGTGGTTGAAATGAGCAAACACGTCAGAAGGGACCAGAAGGCACACACCACAGTGCCATAATCTTCATTTACCTAAGGAAAGTAGGCTTAACAAAAAACAACAAACCTCAAAAAAACTCAGTAAGAGTGGAAGGGGAATGTCTGACACAATTCTCCAAATTAGAAATTCAGGTCTTGGCTATCCCAGTATTCTCAGAAGATTCTGTGAAGGACTGCAACACTAATAAAATTATGGCAGGAATGACTAAATAAAAACTGATATGGAAAACTTTTTTTTTTTCCTTTTTAATTCAGACCATTAGACCACTTAAAACTTTGTTCTTTTTTTAACTTGCAATTAACCTAAATACATTTCAAATACTCCTTACCCCTCTGGGAGGAAAAGTTCTCTTTGTAAAAGATGTTACAGCATACACCTTTTATTTAATAACTTAGAAAGAACCCAAAATACATTTTTTTTTCCTTTTAAGTACTTTCTGAAACCTTACATTAAAAAAAGCCACACACTGATATTTTCAACATTTTAAATGTTTCAAAAGATCTAACTTATTGAAAAGAAGCATGTCATATGTTTTTTGGGAGTAGGGCAGGAGATAAGGAAGGAGAAGGGAGAAGGTTGCTGCTTTCATATACAAAGGTACACATCACTCCCCCCAACACCTCACTTTGCTCAAAGCAGAGCTTCCTACTTAAGTGCTGATAATCCTAGACAAATGGTTTGAAGGAAACAGCTGAAGTGAAGATACACACGGCAGGTAGTAAACCAATGGTCTGACAAAATTACTTCTATGTTCCTGGCCATAAAACTGGGTCATCCATCATCAAAATTGTGATGTAACTGAGAACTGAAATAGCAACACTTGGCTAAGTGTTAGCATCTTTAGTATCTGCAATTGTACTTCTTCATTGAAAACACATTTAAAAATCTAAAAACATCATCTGTTTTCATAAAGGGACTCCCCCAAGTACAATTAATCAACAACAGAATGCAATGACCATAATATACTACACCTATATCCACACTGTGTCAATATTTCCAAGTCAAATTCATTTAAATTTATAACTAATGCTTGCTAGGAAGTTAAAAAAAAACTCTTCAGAATAAGCAATTCACATAATGCCATAAGCAACTCAACAAGTATGGTATTTGGTTTTAATGAATAAAGAGATCCAGGAGACTTAGATCAGGTGAACTGGTCCTCCCCTAACTTCTCTTTTGGGGTGGTAAATGACCAGCCCTTATGGGACAGTGAAAGGCTTTATTTGCCTTACCTTACCCGGGGGTTTGCCATTTTCATACGGATTTGGCAACAGGAAGAAGCCAGCCACAACTTGGCCATCTATAAAGGACTTTTGACATATTAGAAAGCATTGACCCATCTCAAAGTTAAGCAGTTGTTGCTAGAAAGGCATGACTGGTTGAAACCAAGAGAATTTTACTTTCTTAATGGGAACAAATTAATGGACAGGAAGCCTAAAGGAATGTTTAATGTTTTGGGATTTTCCAGTATTAATTAGAGTGGTTAAATAAGCAAGGAGCTGTCCTTATAAATAAATAAATGATCTGAAAGGCAGGTCAAGGATACTGCATCGGCACAGGGCCAAGCAACAGAAGGTGCTAAACAGAGCAGACTGGTGGATCTGATGACCTGAGTAAGAGACCTCTGCATTTCAGTATACCAGAATTCTCTTTCTTTACACTATATTATCTTAACTGAATGGCTAAGCTCGGATGGGTACACGTGATAAAAACAAAAGTAAAATCTACCTACCAAAACAAAGAACAAACTTCAGCACAGACAGATATGCAGAAAATATGTAAGTTAAAACCAAATAAAGGTTACAACCTATCAAACACATTAGTTGCATGTTGCCTTTTTGGTTGCATCACAGCAATCTATAGTGGTCAAACAGCTAGAAAGGACTTCGGCAGTTACAGATACTGATTGTTACTATTGAAATTCTAAAAGGAGCTAAGAGAAATGTTTTAATATATACCAAAAGAGAATGTTTAGTGAGGGTGTATTTTTTCCAAGTATTTCCTCATATATATGAAATAGTCACTTAATATTTGATGGCTTAGCATTTAGAGAGATACATGTTAAAAAAAAAAAGTTAGAGAAATGTTGAGTCTTTCATTGTGTGAACTACACAACTATGACTGGAAAGAAAGTGTTTCTTGACTCATTAATTACAGTAGTGCACTATCTTCTAGCTGTCCAGCTAAGAAAAGCAGAGATGTTTCAACACATACGTTACACAGAGATTGAAAAAAGGGACCAAGACAGACAAAAGGATAAGAAACTTCTTTGATCCTACTAGCCAATCAACGTTTTTTCCCAAAATATGATTTCACAAAATTAAAGTATAACTCCAATATATCCCTGTAAATAATAGACTTGATAAACTAATTTCACTTGTATACTGTTAGATGTTGAAAGTTGATTCTGCTATAAGTTACATTAAACCAAAAGTGGAAATAAGGCATTCCCAGAGCTACCTTCCTTAACCTTATTACCTATTTAACCTTCAGTATGACTTCTAGCAATGGAATATCAACGAATACAAGGAATGATTTGTGGGTTTTTGAGTAACAAAAAAAAATAAAAATATTGATGCTATTAAGCAGCTAAAAACCACTATTGAAAAGATTAGGCTTTATATTACTGAAGGCCAATTCTTTCCAGATAACCACATTTAAACTCCTGAATAAAGACCGCCCCCTCTATTTTAAGGGCATAGTAAAATAAGAATTGCATTATGCAAATCATGGAGGGGGAGGAATATAAAAATAAAATAAAATACAAAAATCAAGAAACCCGAAGCTAAAAGGTTTTCATTTTTGTGGTTCCAAAAGACTGCTATTGAATAAATGAACATATCCCGTTAACCAAAAATAGAGATAACTTAAAACCACAAGTATTTACAGAAAACACATTTTAAGCCACATATTAAATGTAATTTCCCTAGGAAACTGTACGTTATACTTAGTGGTACATTTCAATTTTAAAAGAAAACCAAAGGCACGCAAACAAGTCTATACCCCTGTAATCTCAGGAAGCCACAACTACCACAACCCTTTTACATCTGTTATTAAAGATAGTCCCCTTAGTATAAGAAATTTGTTTCACACATCAGCCAGATTTATTTTGTCACATCACAACAATGTGGAAGAAAGTCAGTGTGGCACTTCTCTGCACAAAAAAACCCCAAACCAAAACGACAACAAAAAAACACTTTCAGGGAATGAAAAGCATAAATTTATTTTCAATTTAATTTGAAGAATCAGAATTAAAACTAGTGAATTTAAAAGCAGTAGGGTTCTTTGGTTTCTGAAAAAAATGCTACAAAACTCAAATCAATTATTCTCCAAATTTGTAAAACCATCAACTTTTCTACTAATTACTTGATAATTTGAAAAATTAACAATAATAACAACATTTATTCCTTTATAATTAAGATTGCCTAACATTTAATACGATTTATAAATTATACTGCCTCTGTCTTTACTTAGTTTTCAATTTGCCAAGGCATTGCTTATCCAAATGATTTTTTTGGATCTCTGCCTTCTGTTGGTTGGTTTTCTACTTCCAAGTTTCAGCAAGTGAATCTGTGACTTCCAATAGAACTATGAAAATTAGATAATCTCCTCATGTTAAGTACGTTTTAAATGCTCCTCCAGAAAATCTCTTCCTTACAAGTGAGAGAGGTATGTTTTTCACCAGCCATCCCCCACCACCCCCACCTCCAAAATTAAATGTAGTTAAATTAGAATCCTCTGAACAACTGAAATTAGTCAAGCTCAGGGATCAAAAGGAAAATTTACCCAAAGAGGCCAGTATTCTCTATTTCCACACAACTTCTACACACCATCCTGACTGAAGATCTCGGTTTTGGAACATGACTGGGTGCCTTAGTTCATGTTTTTGAATGTTCAGCGTATCTCCTCTTTCAATTGTCTTTCCTGGTAACTGTGACCTGCTGTTGTAATAGCCACCAAAACCCAAGAGACAACTCAAGTTGTACACAACTGAAGTTCAAAGTGAAAGAACTAGATACCATAATTTGACTTAGTGAAGAACACTGGTAAGCAAACATGGCTAACTATGGTGTGCTATGGGACACAAAGAAGAGTTTCCTCATTCAGAAATTAGTGCTAACTTTGAAAAACTAAATGCCTGAGAACACTCCAATACAATGCTAAAAAATTCAATTCAGCCTAACTTTTCACAGATGATCACCTTGGGCACTATTTAATGTCCAGTTTTAAACAAGAGCATTTTAACTGGCAAGCAGCAAGTCAAGCAAACACAATGGTAACCATCCAAGACCAGTATATGGAACTACAAAAAAATTTTACATATCCTGAAAAAATAATTCTGTGGAAGTTCAAACTGGATATCCAAAGTTCATATAAAATTCAGCTATAGTTCTCCAGTCATTTACTCCTCACCCCCCCAAAAACTAGGGACAACAGCATGCCTTACACCTGAAGGATGTTAAAGTAATTATTTGTTTGTATTTATGAACAGCTACTGTGAAAATGAGAATCAGAAGAAAATCACAAGCAATCAATAACACCCTATTCCATGCATGATTTCTTAAGTTAGGAGTAAATAAAATGTAGGGCAGCACAATGCTAATAAAACAAGATATGAACACAACTACCCATTCAGTAAGTATGCATAATCATTAATGACTTACAAGTCATACCATCAAAAAATCACTTGTGAATTATTTTTTCTATGCTTTTTTTTCTTTACTTTCAATGGTGCCTCTCCTCCATATCAGAAACTAGAAGTTAAAAAGTGACAATACAAAAGTTGACTTCTCACGATAGCAGCCATGTCTCATTTCCCCTCACTACATCATTATCACCCCCCTGGACTGTTTCAACACAAATAAACAAGAAACAGTTACAAGGTAAGAGGAAAGCAATGACAATTACTACAAAGCAAACACTCCCAACACAAAACCAAATAAGATACTATTACCTCCATTCAATGTTACAGAAAAAGTCTTTGAAAAACAAGAATTAATAAAATATCAGATGAGAACTCAGTCAAGGCACACTAACATTTTCAGTTAGTGAGGTTACACATCATTAAAAACAACTCTCATTAACACTATAAAGTCCTTTTTTTCCCTTTCATTATTAACATCTGAATCTAGTTTGAGACCCAGATAGCTAAAACAGAAGTGGTAACAAAAATAATAGTATCATGTTCTGCAACTTCTTGGAATAAAGATTTGATTTTTTTGTTGTATAGCAAAAGGTATAATGGAAAGCAAGTAGTGTTTAAATCACTTCCCCTGTTTCAAGAAAAAAAAAAAAAAACAGAACTTATCAGTCAGATCATTTGTATGCTTTACTATCAGCAGGAAACAAAGTGCTGCATGAAATAGACAACGTACTTCATGCAGTCTCACTGGAGTTTTTGGACCAACTCTTGAAATTGAAAAAAATATATTAAAAATCTCAAAACACATAGTTATAGAAAACAGCGCTCTTCTGATCTGTATTTGAATTTGTTTATTGATATTTGTGTTCAAAGGAGTGATAACCATTTTACTGGTGACAAAATGGTCTTTAAGTTCTTATGTATTTTAGGATACTTATTATGGAATTTTTTTTTTATATCTATACACATGCATGCATACATAGATACATACACACACACATCATTCTTTGGCCTATCAAAATACTGTATAATCTTTGTCATTATAAGGTGACTTTCTTTTCATTCCATCTGTAAACATTTGTTTAGCCATAGCCCACAACAGGAGCTACAAGCAGTCGAACAAGATTCCAGCTCTGATAATTTACAAAGATATAAAGTTGGAAGTACAGCAGGTATCACTACTTTAGAGACACCATAGAAAGATTTCTGCTTTTTTGAACCCAGCACCACACTGAGCATAATATCTCAAGCAGAACGACCATGAAACTAAGAATTGGACTCTACAGTTCTCAAGCTGTAAAATCTAGGAAGGAAAACACTACGGAAATTGTGAGATTTCAAAGAACATGCACAATTCTGTCAGTTGACTGGAAACCTTTCAAATATGACTACCAGAAAAGTAACAGCAAGTACTCTCCTCTTTCCCATTTAATCAAGGTCAGCATTCAAACCCAAAGATGCTGCATCCATGTGCTAGACGGAAAAGTCAACGATATATTCTCCCTTTTCAGTCTACCAGTAACATTGATTTCAAACACTAATAACTGTCTTACATTCAAGAAGATGAAGCAAATGGTTATTCTGCCCTACTTCAGCAACAGAAGAAATGAACCTGCACAGTTAATCATCTGTATCATTAATACACCTGTCTATTAGGAGATATAAAATACCTTCAGCCGTAAGAGGACCACCATTAGATTTTATGCAAACACTCACTGTCTTCATGCTTTTTCTGATTTCCAGTGCTCTTGATTGAAATGTTTGTATTGAAATTTAGAATGTAAGAAGCACCATACTGGCTATTTGAACAGGGCAAATTTATGAATAATACCTTCAAACCATCAACAGAAATAACGGATTTCTGGTGAGTTTACATTAACACAAAGCTATATTAAGAAGCAGTGGGCTACCTACACTACAGTACGCTAAAACACAGTTATTAATACATCCATGCAATGGGTTCTTCTTCAATTTTTTTCTACATAATTTAAGTGATAAATCTTGGCAGCAAGGAATCTAGTTGAATTTGATTTTTCTAATTAGCTGTTTAATTGCATTTAATTTTTCGTACAGATGTTCACAGCTTGTTCAGGAGACCTATTTTGTAAGTACAAAATTAAAAGTGCCTGGGATGTTCTAGACTTATGAGATCTGAGTGTTGGGAAATTTTTTGGCTTGGCTTTAACCTGTTGTACTAGAATAATTTCCTTTGCAGGGAACAACAACAACATTCCTCTTCCCCCCCACCCCACCCCACCCCCAAAAAAAAAAACAACAACAAAACAAACAACCAAAAGCAGCCTAGACATGTCATATAGAATTATGCAATACATAAAAGATCTTTAAAAAGAATTTGCTTTAAATCCATAAGCTTTGACATATCAGAAAGTAACACAGATGCTTTACCTATGACAACAAAAGACCAACTGCAAAACTTTCAAGTACAGCATCCCTACTTAAAAATCACACCCAAAAACCACAAGTAAAAGGAAATTCAACATGCCTCCGGCATTTTACAACACATAGCTACAATGGGGAAATATATCAGCAATTCCTTTGAGTCTCATAAAATCAGGTTTTGCTTATGTCTTTCCACAGCACCTACGAATTTTATTAGTTTTAAGATGACTCCTGTTTTCAAGCTACCCATTACATTTGATTAATGTCTAGCAATAATGCTTTTGACAAATTCACATTCCAACCGTGCTATAATCCTATCTTCTTTTCCTTCTTTGCTATGACTTACAAAGTCAGTATAGATTGAAATACTTTATATATAATTTATATATACATACACGAAGAATTTTCCCTATGTTTATTTTCTCATTTTTTAAATCACAAAGTAGATACCAAAATATCTGAAATGAGCTACAAGGATGTAACTTATGAGTGAGAGATCATTCCACTTATTTCCACTAATTCCATCAAGGATAATGACCACAAGAAGTCTCAATAGATAATACCAAAGTTAGAATAGTAACTACGATAAATATTATTCCCAAGTTTGATCACCGTCCTTCTCCACTTTCTGTTTTCACAAAACATACCCTTCTTTTCACTATGTTTTCCTCAGGTACATGAAATCCTGTTTTAAAGAAGAATGTGTTAAAGCTAATATACATATGTGTGTACATCTTGTATTGAGCTGTACATACTGATATTCTCTTTGTTCATATTATTCCAATTTTTAAACTCTAAATTGAATTTAGCTTATTACAGTCCTTAAGATTTGGTGCTACTTCACTTAGAACAGCATAAGCTATCAGATATTTTTGTCCTAAGTATTGTGAGATTAGGAATGAAAGTGTTTTGTTGTGAAATTAGGAATAAAAATACTTTAAAACAATATTAGGTAAATTTCTCATATCAAACAACAGAGACAGGTTAGGCCAAACCACTTTGAAGTATTACTCACAATGCATGTAGTTTTTACGATATGTCCTTTTTTTAATTTTTTTTTCTTTTAACGTCTACAGTATTTTAGTCTTACAGTATGGATTTGCATCAAGGTATGTGTATTAGAATAAGGGATATTAAACAGATAAGTTGTAGATACTGATAAACATTCCTCTATTGCAACACAAGAATCCTTACAGCTAGTATCCTGCGTTTCAGTCACATCAAATTTACACTAGTCATGTTTGAAATAATTGCTAAATTTACAAACACCCTGAATACGACAGATGGCCAAATTTAATTTATAACAGTTCAAATTTACTGCATAAAAATGAAGAAAACCGTAACTTCTACCACTGAGCTCATAAGCCAATAATAGAGGGAAAAAAATATAAACCAAATATAATACTGGTACAGCAGCATAAGCACCTCAACATGAACACCTCAATACCATGGATAAATGCCATTCCTTCTCGTAGCAGCATGTGAATATGAAGACAATACTTAGGATAAGTAGAGAATCGATCAGTGACACTTCTAACTAGGAATGAAATCCTTTGATATTTTCATGAGAGCAATTTTTTACTCACAACATGCAAATCTGCTTTACTTTTTTTGTACATCAGTTTTGCCTTACCTTTCCAAAGGCCATTTTCCTATGTACACAGTAAAAAAGGTAGCACTGTTCCTCTTTCGTTTCTGAGCCAGAATTACTAATAACCAAAGGTAAAGTATAATTTCAGAATAAAATCAACACACTGCATCTGCAAACTTTTTTTTTTTTAATATAACCTTACATATCCCCCAAAAGACAGATCTGAAATGTATAATTCCTTGCTTACTTGAATATTCAGGGGTCAAGTTAACTGTAGTTCAGTTTGACCTAAATGATGTATTTTTTCTCCCCTCTATTTGTATAACCTTCTCCCCGCTCATGCATATGAGTTCTTCATGATCAACTACAAAAAATGTACACATAAATTAAGAAATTGCTTCTGAAATGAATGTTTTTCAATTTTAAATTTAGAACCATTCTGTACTTGTAATTGCATCTAATTTCCTCAAAGACAGGTGAAAAATCCTTCAAAACTAGCAGGACAAAAGGGAGAAGGAAAGAGGAAGGCATAAGAAACGTAGTATGACAATTCAAAAAAGTAACACAGCTCAATTTAGGACAAAAGTGGGGATTGTCTTACTTTTTTTAAAATCAACTCTGTTTAGCACTTGCATAGAAAATAATGTTCACAGACCACTGAACAAATATACACAGAAGTACATGCAAGAAAATTAGAGCTTAAGATGCCCACCACTTTCAATGGGGTAAAGCTCTCAACATTGACTAGCAGCTTTATTCTAGCAAGTAAAATGTTGGTTGTTGCATTATACTATGGAACGATGAAGAAAAAAGAACAGGTAAAAGAAAGGGTAATAGAGAGTATTATTTTGGTAAGATTTCTAGGCAAACTTATGAATTAAAAACAGACTCCACTTTCAATTACAATATTTAAAGGTAGTTCTTCCCCACATCAACACAAAAATATATATATTTTTTTTTTTTTAATGGAGTTATGAGCTTTAGGCCTACGTGTTTTAAAATATCTTCTAACTATCATTAAAAAAGCTTTTAAATTCAGCAAGATTAAGTGACAGTCACAAAACAACTTCACCACCTTAGTAATTACTTATCCTGATTGTTGATTAAAAACTAAAAATTAACACAAAGTGTTAAACACTCATCTGCTGCAAATATACATAGTAACTGGAAAGTTTTAGGTTCTTCAAAAAGAGAAAAGCCACTCCTCTAACCCTTTTTTATTCAGTCTGAGAAACAAATTCTCATGTCGCTATTTATCAAACTAATTCTGTAAACTTTAATTTAGAAAAATATACCTGTGACGATACCATTTCGTGTTGTAAATTTTCATCCAATGTCATATCAACACACATAGGCGGTGTGTACATAAAACATACACATCACATTCCTACATGAAGTTAATTCCAAAACCTCTTCTCACCTCCTGAACAGTAACTGGGGAGGTAAATGACAGATTTTTGTTTGGCATTTCTAGAGGAGACAGAATACAGGAATACTACAGGGTTCCTACATGCTTAGTCAAGACACTATAATCTTCTTCAGGAAATAGGCAGGAATCAGATTCTTGGCAAGAAATCTAAAACATACTCCATCTCACTTTGCACATATTATGAGGGAACTTCAAACTGTAAAATACTTTCAACTGTGAAAATGGTCTTAGCACCTCTTCTTACACAAATTTGTAAGAACTTAGAACTGCCAAACTTTCTGTTATGTACTAAAGTATCCAGACTTAATGCCTCTTCAGTTACAAATAGAGTGGAACTGTGCAACACAATCTGAAAACAGATTTTATTATAAATTTTATAATAAAATTCCTCTGTTACCAAGGCAGAAATTGTTGTTACTCCTATCCAACTACACGTAGAAATTTGCAGACTATTAAAAACTATTACAGTCACTCCTAAAATTTAAGATAACCAAATCAAAGCTTTACCAAAAAAGTTACTGACCTCTATAAAAAAGCACTGTTACCAAAAGCCACTTTAAAAACAAAAATGTCTTTAATTAAAAAAAAAAAAATCTCATATCTTACATACTAAAGCAGTCTGAAAACTAAAACTTCCCCTAGTTCTCAGGTTTAATGAAACAATATTCACCACAGGACCAGACCAAACAAAAACACAGTCTATATTCCATTTCTCCCTTTCACAAAAATCCCTGAGGTTACATAGAATTTCTTGAGACTCAAATGCAGAATTTTGTAACTTTTCCCAAATCTTTAGCCAAGGAGTTTAGAGAGCAAACAGCTGAGCGTTGCTTGGATGAAGTATTTGAAATTGCTTTCTCTTTCCAGTTCCATTTTCTTTTCCCTTTTGTAGAAATCACCATCAGTCTGTAATTCAGGCAAACCGTGAATTTCAGAGTGGGTCACACTGAAAATATAAGCATTGTGAACAAGAAAGAAAAGGCAAAGGATACTGAAATCACAAGAAAGTCGTAACAGAACTCTAGAACATAAAAAGAAAAAGATGTATCTAACACAGCACCACATCGCATATATGTGGGCACATATATCTTTGAAATTACCTGATTATTAGATTTGCACAGATGTGCAACAGCCATCCCAATATGAGTTCTGTCCCTTTTTATAAAGACTACTGTGAATAGTGCTTGAAGCCCAATTTTAAAATTCACCGAGACAGAGCTAGAGAAGCAGCTATTTCATCCCATTGAAATATTTTCAAAGGGGGCAGAATTTTCTGAGTTGAAAAAATGCTGCTTTGATTTCCTGCCTGCCTTTGCAAAACCACTGCAAGAAATCTAAAAATCCCCTGTCCATGTTGTCAAAGCAGCAGCAATAGTACATACCATAGAAGCAATCGTGGAGAGGTAACAGAGAAGCTACAATCAATGATGGTAAAAGAGCTGAACAAGGCAAGGCTCTTGGAACACCCCGCCAAGAAACCGTTCCTCTCCTCCTCACCAATCTGTTCACACACACTGCCTTAGCATCTAGTTACAAGATTATATGTCCTTTTCCACAGTCTTTCCAAATACAACACAGATACAATTAACATCAGGAAATTAAAAATCTGAAGGCTTTCAGACTTGACTTTGACGTTTCATTCTTTCAGTTTAGGCTTAGGGAACGCAGACAACTGCCTGCATTTTTCATTATTATGATTAAAAAAAAAAAAACAAAACCAAACAAACCACACATAGAAGGGAATCCAGACTGAAAATGGCTGAGAAGCACACAAAACATGTATGAAAATATAACCACAAACCTCATGCAACTTAGCAGAAAGTACAGTTGGTTTAAAGGTAATAATGATCTGTCTAGAATGCCATGTTTAATTCCAACAGTTTTCATTACCAACCAAACTAATTTTCAACTCACACATTATGAATTTATGAGCTTGATCAGATAGTCATGTGACAATGTGCTTGGAGTCACTTGACTTACATTAGAACATGTCAAAGCTAAAAAGTTAGCTTAATACAAGGTGGTTTTTTGTGAAAGGAATCATGCAAACTTTCAGGAATAAAGTCTCCTGAGTGAACAGCAAATCCCAGTGCTAATGAAATCATACAATTTCAGAAGCTCCTATTTGTCTTAAAAAGCACTTCCATAGACCGGGGTTATGTGTTATAGCTACCTGCAGTAAGACGGAATTGGACTTAATGATCCAAGAGTATGATTGTATGAGTATGATGTCCCATTAATAGTTCTGTCAAAAAAGGATAGCAGTTCTTTTCATTAACTAAATTACACTTATCTTATGAAGGAAAAAGAAATGCCCCCTTTACTTTGCTATAAAAGTTTTACCTTCCCACCAGCTTGTTTGAATAATCTCATACAAACAGGCATCAGGTTCATAGGGCACGTTTTCCTTTGTTGTCCTCACCCTATTTCATTTAGGACATCTCTTCAGTGAGTAAAGATGCTTCAGAGTTTTTCCCTTGCATTTCCCTTGTGGAGGAGCTTCGAACTGGCAGCATCAGCTCAATTCAGGGGCAGGTCAAAGGCCTTGAAAGGTCTATAGTTATGAGGGGTTTATGGTTTTGTCTGGAAGGACAGCAGAGAACTGGATTCCCTAATCCATGAGGTCCTCTCCACACCTACTTTCTAACAATTCACTTGAATTAGCTTCCCAAAGGACCCTGCAAGTCCCTTCCTACCCCAAGACGACCTATGTAAAGGAACACAGATGAGGACCTAACCAGCATCCAGAGCTGTAAATTCAATTAATTTCTTTAACTCTTAGCAGTGTCTGCCAGTATACTAAGACAAAATTGAGTGAAGTTTTGCCGTTTTTTTCCTCCCCCTACATTTTTAGAAAGGCAAAATTTTTATACAAGACAAAAAGGTTAATAATGCCTGTAGTGGGCTCACCCTGGCTAGCAGCTAAGCCCATAAAGCTGCTTACTCCTTACCCCCCCTCTTTCCCCAACAGGATGGGGGAAGAAAACAGGAAGAGCAAAAGGAAGAAAAATCATGGGTAAAGATAAAAATAATTTAATATGTGAATGAAAAGAAAACAGAAAAAAAAAAAACATACCAAAAAAAAAAAGTGATGCAAAGGCAATCTCTCACCACCTCCCACAAGCAGGCCACTGCCCAGCTATTCTCTGAGGAAAATGCTACCTGAAACTCCCTCACCTCCATTTTGTTACTAGGATGACGTTGTACAGCGTGGAACTGCTTTAGTCAGTTCAGGTCATCTGCTTGGTTGTGTCCCCTCTCAACCTCTTGCGCATGCCCGATCTACCTCCTGGGGGGGTGGGGGGGGGGGCAATGGGCAGAGTGAAAAACAGGGAAGGCCTTGCTGCTGTGCAAACACCGCTCAGCAACAGTTAAAACATGAATGTGTTGTCAACACTTTTTTGGTCACAAATCTAAAACCTAGCACCATACAAGCTGCTATGAAAAGAAATTTAACTCCATCCCAGCCACACCCAGTTGTACTCAGAATTCTTGCTTTCCTCCCGTGGCCTTTCTCTCATGTGCGATCAGTGACTTTTTTCTAGCCACACAGTGTGGAAAGGCCAGGAGAGAGAATTTTAACCGCCATTAACAATTCTTAAGTGCTTAGGGTTGACAATTTTTTTTTTTTTTTTGCCTTAACTTAAAAAGTGAGGAAGTTCTGCATTGAGAAAAACAGGCTATATGGAAAAAAAAACACACCTTCCTTCTTTCCTCACTATAGACATTTTATTACAGCAAACATTCTGACCGTCTCTCAATACTAACTATCATTACTTTGAAAAGTCTTAGAAGTTTGAAGTAGTTAGAAACACCTAAAACATTATGGGGACACACTACTCAAAGATCCTATTAAAAATACATCAGCATGTAAGTACGTTTTAAGTTACCAGAAGAAGGGCTTTGCAAAGGAAAAGGTCATGAGAGGGAGTCAGAATAACAGAATTAACAGCTTTCAGCTGTAAAATTACTAATTCCAGTAATACAGTACATTAAACATGCCATTTGAGATATATGCCAACTTAAACTACCACATATGGCATATCTATCTAATTATCACAGTTTGTGTTTTCATATGCAGAGCTGTTCTAGTTTTTAAACAATGTGTCAAAATGCACTGTTTTATCTGAAAACAGAAAATGCTATCTTTTATAATAGTAGTAGGTCAATACTGTATTTTTACCATGCTGTAAACCACATGTAAAAAAAAAAATACGTTAGAACAAGTCTCTCCAATGTTTTAGTAATGTTTTTAGCTTTCTTATTAGTAAAATGTTAAGGTGTAAAATGAATTTTAATAGTAAGACTAAGTTTCTCAAAGATACTATTTTCAATTTTTATTCTTTCTTTCAAGTCTTTAGCTCACCTACTGACATATTAAGTCCTAATTGTTAATGGACAAATAAAACAATCAAGTTACTCATTCTCAGTTTTGCGTATGATTAAAAAATACTGTGAAATATCACGTATGCAGACATCAGTTGCAGTGAAGACAGACCTCACTTGTGTTCCTTCTTCGTGTGCAATTTGACACCTCTCAGAACAATTGCTATTGCAGAATCATACATTCCAATTGCAGTTCAGTACAAATCATACCCTAAAATATTTGATTTCAGATACCCCAGCCAGTGCTTGGTGTCACTTCAGCTGATCAGAGGGACATTTTAATGTTTCTTTGTGTAAATAAGCAAAGAGCTCACACATAATTACCATGAAACACTACATAATCTTAATCTCTCCTTCTACAACTCAAACAGACCATGTATTTTTATACACTAAAATCAAAATGTACATGAAAACAAATAGTTGACACTTTAGTAGCCAAATAATTATGTAGCAGCCATTCCAAACACTTCTGGTTCTTGTTCAGGAGTACAAAATAAAGGTAAAGATACACCACTCAGTCATCAACTGCATTTTCCATTTTATCCCTCGGTTCTCGCAAATTGTAGGTGCTATTTTTGACAACTTATTTCAAGAGAAAGCACACAATATCAAGATATACTTGAACATACTGTCTTATTCTAAAAACAGAGCTTACATTATAAAAAAGAACATACAATAATTTAATTGCCAAGTGCCTCCCTTTTTTTTTTTCCCGTTTGTTTTTAAGTGAGCATCAAATCCTTGAATCTGCAATTACCTTTACAGAAGGTTTTATTAAGCTCAAAATTAAACACATGCAAAAATAATGTTTAATTTTTTGCTGAAATATTTTGAAAGGCATTAGAATTTGAACACTAAACCAAAATATTTTTTTATTTTCATTTTCAATAAATAAATTAGGGACAGATTTTTAAAAGAATAAAGGCTTGTGTAAACAACTGGAGTATCCAGACTATAGGAAAACCCAAAGCATTCCAACTTTTTCCTTACTGAAAAGTAGAATAGTATGTATATTTGGTTTGTTCCATACATACTTCATCAGTCTCATCCCTGATAAAAAGTCCAAACAATGCTTCTAAAAGATGAGTCACAACATTTTATGTAATAATAAACTGAAATAAGACAATTTGACTTAATAATTACTATTTTAAGTCAAAGTGCCAATATATCCTTAGAATTTACTTTTAGAAATTTTACCTGTGTGTTTTAGCATTTCAGATTAGAACTATAATTACAGAATCCTCAGATTAAACTTTAATTACAGAATACTTCCCACTAATTGTTTAGATAATTTTTGATAATTCAGTCAATTCCATACTACTTCATAAATTGCTCATAAATTTACACCTTTCAAAACGAAAATAAAACAAGTATGTTGGAACAAAATTAAAAATTTAATGCTTGTAACAAGAGCAATTATTTGCAAATGGAAACGGGTTCTAGAAAATATTTAGTTTGAAGAGGATTTGTAACTGAATCTGCATTAGATCTAACTCTTCTCTTAAAATGGACCTTTTAGCAAGACTGGCATACATTAACATAAAGCCAGTATTTTCCTACACGTAATTACTGAACAGATTTACCAATATATTAAAAAGCTAGCCTGTACACAAAGACGCAGAATTATTCCTTTAATATCAGAAAATCCAGCCACATCTTTAAGCAAAGCCAAATAATAAGACAATGACAAAACAGCATTGATTATATAAACTGAGTTTTTATCATTTGCCCTGCTTTTGGCATTAGTAAAGGGTCGCATTTCTGTGTTAAAAATTGAAAGGAACTTTTAAAACAATATATTTTTTCTTGCAAAGAGATGTTGAACTAAAAGAAAAGGCTATAAAACTCTTATCCCAAAAAGGGGAGAACATGTATAATTGGCAAATTCATACTGATAACCTGTATTATAAACCTATTTTTAATAAACATATGTTTATAACTGAAAAGGCAACCTACATGATCCTCAAAGCATATGTGTTATTCCTGTATTCATCATTTACTTGACTATATTAAAATTGAATGTAGAAAGAAAGACATCTCCAAATACAGATTCAAACAGCTCTATGCAGATGAGAAAAGTTCAATTACAATTGTTTGCAAGGCTAGAAAATGGTGAGAACATATCCCTCCTCAAAGGAAAAGGCAGCAGTAAATGTTAGCCACCACAGAGAAGCACCATGAAAAAAAAAAAAAAAAAAACCCAAAACATTCCTTTGCTAGAAAAAGGAAAACTCATAGAAAGCAAGCAGTCTTTCACCAAAAGACCTAAATTGAGATCATATACATATTTAATTATTTATTTTTTAAAAAAAAATCACTACTACTAATCTATCCCTAATTGAAAACACAGCAATGTGGGACTATATGAAATGGAAGCATATTACAGCTTGTATAAATTCAGTACTTACCTGAATTTAATGTACGTATACAGAAACTGCTGGTTATTTTACTGCCTGTTTAGGAGTGTCTCCACTCACTTTCCAGTGGCAAACAGGAAAGAAATTCTCATTTTCAGCCCTTATGCTTAAGGGACAAGAAAGATAATTTGTATTCCTTTTTGCTGAAGTAACAGAATGTCAGCAGTAGAAAGACAGAAGAACTGTATCTCACTGTACTAACCTGCACGTATAAAGAGTTTGGACAACTTTAAGAAACGCTCAACTTCAGTGGAACATTTGATCTTACGTAACACAAAGAATGGGAAACAATTAATCAGGGTTTGATTACTTCAGAAGTCTTCACCCTAATCTAAAAATGGGAAGTTTTACTTACCACAAAATCTAAATTCAGAGTGATAGTTATACTTTACTGGCAGAATTTCCATTCTGAACATCCAGTATAAAAGTGGAAGTAAAAAAGAAAATTAAAGTTAAACTGCTTATAAAGTACAAGTTTTCCAGCACTTAGAACACACTGAACTACTACTGAGATTCAGAATTTAAAGGTTTGTAGAGGGAAAACTTGGAGCTTTAAAAAATAATTTAAAAATTGAAATTAAATACTTGTTGAGACTGAATCACTGGCTTTTTCCCCAAATAAGCAGCACACAGATAGTATTTTTTGAATGAAATATATCTTTCTAAGAATCTTAAGCATTTTTAAGATGTCCAGCAAGATTCCTCAATTTTGCCCATGGAAGGGGGCAAACATAGGGGATATCCAACACCTTGAAGCAGATGACACAAGTAAGTTATTTCTACTCAGGAGAAACGTCTATACAGAAATCCAGTATGAAAATCGTATTTTGCTTTTGAGCAAGGGAAAAAGAAATCAGGGAAGTGATAATCCCCTTAAAATCCAGCATTTAAATGCTACATGAAAACTGCTGCACTCTAAAGGAATTAACACAATGGAACCTGCTTAAAGCAGAGTGAAACTTTTAAAATTATTCAATACGGAGAGATAAAGTCTACACAGAGGTCCTAGGTACCTTGGTCTTTCCCTGTACATAGACACTTACCTACGAGGATTCCAGAATGTTTATGGATCTGAATCCACACTACAGTTCACACATCTGTTTATAAACTGGGATCACTTCACATAAAATATGCCATCATTCTCCCTTGATTTGCCAATAAACTGCATTACAATTAAGTAGATAACTACTAACAGCACTTTCTCTTCTAAATTAGCATTGCAACATTACACCTCTTTCTAGGCCTACTGAAGTAGGTCATACGACAAATATGAAATTTATATTAGTTCCTGAAATACTTTTAGTTTTAAGCACACTTGACTTGAATATCAGATAGCCATCATCAACTTAGATGCAACTCACAAGTAAGCACACTTTACAATACGTAAACCTCATCACACAAAAAGTGCTATTAATATATACTAAATTGCACCAAAACCCCTGCAAGCTTTCTTAGTTTTGTCTTCATAGAATCTTTGACAGGGAAAAAGCATCCAAATTAAGACACCTTCATCTTACCACTACCAAGAGCATTATGATCACCTATTCTGATCTCCTTTGCAATAACATTTCACAGAAAAAACATCCCTGCATTATCTTAGGAGCTCATTTAACTACATGCATATTTTTAGGAAAAGGTCATTACATTTTAATTGCAGTTGAAATACCACAACCCTTTGTAAATTGTTGCCATCACTTCTGAAAGTTTGTAGTGGGAGAAACAAGGCACCCAAATCAGAACTGGCCATTCTAGTAAAAAGCCAAACACTTAAAGATAAATAAATAATGAAAAAATCAATGATCTTCAGACAACCACTACAAAGCTGCCAAAATTTACAAGCAGAGACTTCTTTACAAAAGAAAACACACAAAAAGATTTTTGCACAAGATGAAACTTAACGAGTTCCAGGACTAGACAATGCTGAAAGCATGGTAGTCATTTCCGCACCATATTAATAAGTTATTCCATCCAAAAAGGACAAGAAGCGAACAAATAATTAGGAGTTTATTTTTCCTCATTCTGAGCTTATGCATGTGTGTTTAAGAAGGAAAAAAATCAAGGTACTTATTTTACAATTATGGATGACTAAATTTTGTGCCCTTCTCACGACTGTACCCTCCAAATCAGAAAGCGCTAAGCTAACAAAGTGTGAAGGACAGAACTGGAACTACTTCTGAACATCAAAATCCACATTCTTTCAAATAGTAAGTACTATCCAAAAACATGAGCCATTGGAACAAAACAAGAGAATGACTACTAACCCAAAGAGTACCATTTAAAAACTGAAATAAAAATTAACTAGGTATAACTCTATTACTTAATTCAAACACTGACCTTGCTACCACTCTCCACTCTGTGTCTCTAAGACTAGAAGGTTATAAAAAATTTGCATAAACTGAGGAGGTTTTGGTTTTAAACAGTACAGAAAACCTAAAGGAAGACAAATATAGCTGCCCATTTAATTGATTTTCTCATCAAGAACATGCAAGACTAAAGCTCTGAGGCTAGCAATTACATGGGTATTTCTACATACACTTAAAAATACTATTTTTAACAACCTGATTTAAAATCTGGCTACCTGAGGAACCATACGTTTCCTTCTAAATACTATTTATTCAGGGAAAGAACTCACAATGAACTCAAGTAAAATGAAGCACTACTGGCTACACAAGGTAAATTCCTTTTTATAGAGGCTCTTTCCTGTTCAATCCTATGAGTTTACCTGATCATTGCACAAAATTGTCCCACCTTTTTTTCTGGTTATTTTGGATCAATTCATCAGAAAAAAAAGAGAATTTATTAATTTAATGCATCATGTTGGCACTTACTAGAACAGCTAGTCATAGATGTAGATCCATACAGAACTAAACAGCTTATAAAATCACAAAGTACATATTTAATTATTGTTAGAAGCAGTGCAAATACTAGATGAGCACTTGGCATTACCAACCTAAACAAAACCACAAAAACTTACACACCTGAAGAAAAAAAAAAAAAATCTTTGTAAAGTTAACACTTCCTGTTTATTTTTTTTAATTATTTTTGAGTATTTCACTACACTAAAAATTATATGCTGCTTAAGGGAGAGTAATCTCGGCAAAACCTGGCAGACTTTGGTGTGCTGTACTGCACAGTAAAACACTCAGAAGTTAGGAGGTGATATAACTATAAGGAGTTCCTGAGGAATCCAATTTTTACTTTAGATTGACAGAGTCGCCAAGTGTTCATCTAATATAGTAAGTAGAAGACATACAAAGAATGAAGTGTGCACACACATGCAAGACAGAAAACAAACCCCATACATGTTCTGTCTAACACTTCTCATTGCAACAAATCATTTTTACAAAGCTTTAAGGCATCCAGTAGCAGCATTTCATTGCAGACCTTTGAAAATCAGCACAGACAGAATGCCGGAAGAGCCTCTCTTGTTCCACAGAAGTTTTCTTCAAATCCAGGTCAATAAACTGCTAAAAAGCTACCTATTTCCCTTTTCTTTCTTTTTTTTTTTTTTTTTTTTTGTGTTCCTCAGGAAAACTGTTGGTAGGCTGCCAGATTACAATAAAACAGAAATATTCTATAACTCCAGCTCAACACTGCTGCCAAATTGGTATCTGCTGCAGCACCTGAATTCCTACTGCTGCTACTACTATACGCTACCCTACCTATGCTCAGATGTGTACAGATGGGGACAAAATGTAAACCTCAGCTAGATCAAGCTCCAACTTGGCATATGGCCCAACTGGTTTTTCCTCCCCCTTCCCTCATAGCCATGATATTTCACTGTCCAACTCTTTGGGAATATACTACAATATAGTTTTAATTCCGTAAGTACACTGGATGCTCAACGAAGCCAACTGAATGGACACGTGCATTTCCTACTTTTCCAGTGCATGACTTCATATAAATATTTTTAATAATTTGTTTTATAAAAAGAAAAACTCCACACTTGTATATTCAGTTAAATATTTGTAATTTTTCATGTACAGATTGAAAATTAGAGTTTAGAACACACTAGGAAGATTATAGATTGCTGCTGCCTCTGATTGTCTGGTTCTCTACAGAGAATTTTCTTCCCCATATTGCCAATGAAAAATCTAAAAAGAACTAAGTCACTACTTGAAAATAAAATAAAATACATGTACATACAAATCTTCCAAGAGCTTTGGAGGTGTGCACTTTGGTTCTTGATTCAAGCAAACAGGTGCCACTCTATGAAGTGGGGGAAAATAGTACAAATGTGTGAAGCTCTTTATGTGGGAAATTACAAGAGAGTTAAATGGCACTGAGCAAGGCACAAAAAGTGCTTTTAAAATAGAAACAAGGGAACATGCAGAGAACCTCAGTATCTAATTTAATTAATGATTGAGAATGCAAAGGCTCCAACTGGTGAAACATTAGCAGCAGCCATGAATTTCACTGTAGTTCTGTATAACAAGTAATCTTACCTGAGTGATTCTCAAAAAAATGTCAACACATCGATTGTATTTTTCATCTGATCCTGTCAATGCTGAGATGACAGGCCCTGCAGGATGCAGTGAGAGATCAATGATGAAAAACATACGTTTAGTCTTTTCACAATCAAAACCTACAAGACCAGGCAAATAAGAAATTTTGTCTGAGATTCATGCGTCTTTATATCCAAAAAATGATAATGTTACAAAATCACTTTCATATACATAAGTTGACAAGGGTATTTCTTCCTCATTTACGAGAGATCTGACTCCAAATCATTCATATCACCAACATATAACTTCAAATCTGGTCCCTAATATACTATTCTTTCAAGTGTTATCTCATCAAATAGCTAGTTATTTACATCACCTACTTCATACATCAACCTATGTTCTCTGATCTTTCATGAAGGAAACTTAATTTTGTCCATCAATTATACAGAACGCTTAAACCTTACACAAAATTTATTGCAATTCAGAAGTCGAGAAGAACAACGCACAATAGTATTGCTCATAACTAGCTCAAGCAGAGAGTGATAAATTCATATTCAAAAGTTACAAAGGCATGTTAGCATTGTACAGTTGGGAGCTGACTTCCATAGACGTGTTTCCAAATACTGCCTTAAACTGACATTTCAATCAGACTAGTTAAGTACTTGCAAATGCATTTTAATGTTTGGCTATAATCAAGAACAGCACATTTAATATTAAGTAAACCCCAATCAGATTCAACCATAATTAATTATCAAATATGTTAAAGTGAAAACAAGTTAATATGGGGGGGATGGGAATTTAGATAGTTGTCTTTTTATTATGTATTAAAATGTTTTATGTGCCTATTAAATATAGGGGAAATTTAAAAGAGTATCCTAACAATCATTCCTCTATTTTTAAATTAAAATACAAGCAGTGCAGTTAATCCTTATAATGCTATGAATAATCACAAATTGGGATGCAGGTATCCCTGAAACCAAAACAAAAATAGGATGGAATAGAACCTTACAAGTTTGTAATGTAACTTTTAAAAGATCTCTGGTTTGATATTTCCTTTGGGGGATGGAGACAAAACAGCCCTTAATACCAGGGTGAACGTAAGGAACCTGATAGTTTCCTAAATCCGTGTCATATCTTCAGTCAGGAAGAAGACAGTAGTACATCTACAGTAAACTAATAGTCTCACACACGCACAGCACGCTCATGTATTCCAACTGCCATATACCAAATTCCAATTTTACATATTTCCATGTTACTAGAAATCCTTAAAGGAATCACAACACTGAGCTAGCCAGCACGAGCACCAAGCATACCTCACTACAGAGCATACTACAGTACACCAGAAATTAATACCAGACACAAACAATATAACTCTTTTCATTTAGAGAAAATTGTATTTGTTGTCAGAATAAACACAAATATTTTTGCTAAGTCCATTATAACAGTGACATTTCAAAAACCTGTTTATCAGCTTCATTATTCCACAGATACATGTGATATATTTTTTCCTGTTTATCAGGAAAAATGTATTACAGTTTTGGATTGAAGTACATTAAGAATTTTATGCTAGTGTCAGACAAAACCAATTAGAAAACCAAGAGGCCCACCTGGAAACATGACCATCGATAAGAGTCGAAAAAGCAGCCTTTCCATTTCTAGTATGTATTGCGTTTTATACCATGACACTGCAGCCTCTGAGGGTCAGATTAATTAAGATCAACAGCAGCTGCAGTGCAACGTGAGAAGCACACTGCCACAGTTCTCACCAGTCCAGCCCAATTACCTGCAGCGTTCCAATACTGGACAACTGACAACTACCATACTCCTCACCAAGTCATTAACTCCCACTGGCCTACCGATAAATGTTAAAAAGCAAACTAACCTCTTTTAAGATGGACTGCAAAGCTGACTGCACCTGCTGCAGGATGCAACGATGAGTCCCAGAGAGATGTTTGCCAGCCAAATCTTTACAGATGTTGCTTAACTTTATGCTAGAGCTGTGTCCAAAGATGGAAATGAGATAGCAATCAGGCGCAAGCCCTCCTCCCAAATCCCTCTATGCTCCATTCTTGAAAGCCAGTCTGACAAATTCACGAAATCCAAGGTTTTCTCCCCCAGTCAAAAAGCTACTGATCACTGATGAAATAAATTCTGTGGTCAACTACTGAGGACAATTTCTAAATTATTGCAATTAATTAAAGAACAAAGAAGATCAAAGAGCATTTGAAAAAGGTATTGCCTGTTAGAGGTTGCACCCATTAAGAAAAGCGAGAACATATTTCTTTTACTGCACAAGGGAAAAGAGGAAAACAACTAAGAGATTCAGACATTCCCTGTTTATATTTTTTTAAATATTAGCTCCAAGACCTATGTGGTGACAAACATCCATTAAAACTTTGATCTATCTGCAAAATACCATTGAAGTATTTTATGGAAATTTTAAACTTTGTTAAAGAGAAAAATTTTAAATTTTCAGTGCATACCAACTTTGGCTATTTTTCCTAGGTTTTGGTTGTTAGGCTTGTTTTTGGTTGTTTTTTGGGGGCTTTTTTTTGGTTTATGATTTTTTTTGAGGTTTTTTGGGGGTATTTTGTTTGGGGGTTTTTTTGTTTGGTTTTGGGGGTTTTTTTTTGTTTTTGGTTTTGTTTGTTTGTTTTTTTTACAGAATGCATGTCCAGAAAATAGATGTTCTTAATGAATAATTGCTTTACAGAAATCTCAACTTTATCAAAAAACAATACTGTTACTAGAAGCACCTTCACCTACATAAGCTTTCTAATCTACTGAGAATAATTTGGTTTCCAATTATATTGGAAACTTGTCAAAAGAAATCACAACAAAAAAGTACAAAATTATTAAATATGGCATTTCCCTGTGATAACAGCCATCCTTACTTTGTTCTTTATTTTTCCAACCAAGTGCACATATAGTTACTCTGTATCATTTATTTAAGTTAGACTAACCATTCCAAACCTGTCACGCGTTGTTTTAAACCTTTCTTATACAAGACAAAGACACAGTACTTTCGTGCAAACCAAAGCCATTTACTGTGTCAAAGTTTATTCAGTCATTAACATGAATAATAAGTCCCTACATGTAGAAGAAATCAGTGCAAAATTTCTACTTAAACTTCCACTCAAAATTTCCCCACGCCTACCAAATGAGAAGTTGCTAAACAACAGTTACATGTGTAACAAACTCAAGATCATACCAAGTTATATATTCATTTTCAGCTTCCTTTTAAATGTGAAATACTAAGGATCTGCTGGCTAACAAGCTAACTTTTTTTTATTCTGTTCCAGTAACCAGGCAACAGACAACTGTCCAACTGAGAATTATCTCTCTGAACAGCTGGCAATCAACACTTGGGGTTTTTTGGTCGTCTTTTTTTTTTTTTTTTTTTTAAACTAGTAGCAAGATCAGTTATTCCAGTGATTACTTTACAAACTACACAGATCTAGATTACACCTCTGAAATCGCTACTCACTATTTAGTCATTTCCTGAGGCCCAGTATTCCCAAAGTTACTCATGTGAGTAAATGTTTACAACAGAATCTGAAAATCTTAAGATATATACTTATGAAGTCTCTAATTAGCTAATGTTAACACTTTAGAAAAAATCAGAAGTATGAAGAATAAAAGTGAGGTGCATTTATCGACATATGACAAACCACCTTCAAGGAACCATGACAACAGGCAGCTAATAACTAACGCCATTCTCGCTTCTAACTCCATTACTCCTTTTCCTCTTCCATAGCTGAAAAAGCAGTATTTCACTTCAACATTGTTTCAAATGTTGATTTTTAAAACAAATTCTTTTCCCTACTAGGTTTTACATTATTTTTAAGAGTTATAAATTAACATGACAATTCCTTTATATAATAAAAGAAATAATGGTGAACCAAGCTTGATATATTATACCTTCCCCTTTCCTAACAGTTTATCAGGAGTAATGAAGCTAAAGGTGAACTTATTAATTATAAATTCCTGTAAGGTTGTGTTACTTACACATTCAATGTGTTTGAAAGGTTTTTAAGAGTCAGAATAAGAGATTTTTCGAAAGGGCACTTGCACAAAGATTAGCTAGACTATCTCCCATAATACATGAATGTTTCAAAAAAATCTGATATTCAAACACAAAACATCTCAAATACAAGTCACTTGGTAAAAACATAACAGAGACACACAACACTTCATACACTCTCTGCACGAAGCGGGGGAGGAAACTCACACCTTTTGTATTCTCCAAACATTTAGATCCCTACTGATTAGAAATCTGCTACGAAAACAACACAGCTAATCTGTTGTTAAAAGCAGTAAAACCTTATCCCCATTTAATTATGTTTTTATTAATCTCTGTTCTTAATATTATCTAATTTCAGTACATACATGACTTCATATTCCAATAAATTGAAAAACACTGACCGAGCTCAAATTCACTCAAGCACCAAGTTCAGACCAGGCAAGATCCTGTTGCAAGATAAACAACATGATGCGATGTAACATAATTTTGTGTGTGCGCGCGTGTGTATGTGTGAGACTGGGGCGGGAGCACAGAGAGAGGGAGGGAGAGAGAGCAAGCAAGACTGCATGAGAGAGAAAGCAAGCGAGAATGCACGCCAGCATTCGCAATGGGAAAAAATACATATGTCCAGAGTAGTTTTCAGTCCAGCGCTCACTATAATTCAGAATGGAGAAACAGATAAGACAATGAGAGCTTAATACAACAGAAATAATGACTCATTTTTATATTATTTTAAATAAAACCATACATTAAAATAGCTTCACAGAACAGCCACTTTCTTTATGAAGTTCACTTCATTAATATTAAAGTAGCATGGCTAAATCTGTATTTAAATTTTGGACCTACTAGTCAATACACATTCTGTACTTCTCTGCAGAAAGGATCAGCACCTATTAGTTTAAAAGTAGGGCATATTTTGCCATTTTAATTTCATTTCCACTAATCTAGGAGGACAAGCCTGAACAGAAAAGTATCAGGGATAATCTAAGCACAATAACCAAAGTCAAATTGCAAAAATCCAGACAATTAGAAAAAGTCAGCTGGTAACCTGAAAAGAGAACAATAAATTGTGTACTCAAAAGATAAGACTGTAGTGGACAGTAATGTATTTATATACTGCTTCCTACTTTGCAAACTAAAATGTTCAGTGAAAAGCTGTTTTTTTCCTTCAATTTCTTGTAATTAGAGCTGCCATATAATTCTTCAGTAATTATGTCACCTTTTGACGCACAAAAATAATTCCAACAGAAATCAGTCTGCATACTGAAGTCCTATATCACAGAGGAAAAAAAAAGAACACTATTAGATCACAGGAACCACTTATGACTTCTGCATTACAACCAACTTCCTCCTTTCCAAACAGCAACTTACTCAGACTGTGCTAAAACTCTTCAGAAATACAGAAAAGTTTCACAGAAGCTTTGGCAAGAGAACATTCCATAGCGAAACGCACATTAAACACATTTATAATCACAAGCATTAGAGGTAGAGACTATGTAACTTCTATTAGGAAAACAGAATAATTGTTTTAAGAAACTTTGCAAGAAAAATAAACTCTATCTTTATATTAGCTATTTCAAAAGATTTGTATTCCCTAATGCTATATGAGCACAAGAGTCTGGAAGAAACCCAAAAGCCATCAGCTCAGAGAATGCCAGGACCTCCGAAAATTCCATGGGCTGGTGGTCAAACGCAAACAGAACGACTAATGAGAGCTAGCCATGCTGGAATCCATTTCTCATCCCTGCTCCATGCTTTAGCAGGTATCAGTTGACAACTTCCTTAAAACACTAATTTTTCTGTACGGCACAACGTGGCTGCAAATTCAAAGCAGACTATATGAAGTTCAGACTGGAACTTCATTTGCACCTGTTAGAGTGAAACTGCTTGAGCCTCGTCGCCCTAGTTATTTATATTATTACTACTGATTTTAAGAGCGAATGTGTTTACGTCACAAATGTTATTACTCATGTCCTTCTAGCTTGCTAATTTTTATTTCTCAAAGGTTCTTCTGCTACTACTGCTGTATCTTTACAATTTACTACACAAAAAAATATGTAATTCTGATTTAATCAGAAAACAGAAGAACTACGCTAGAGTACTGAACAAAAGATCTAATCTTTGGAGCATCCTTTCCAAGTGAGTGTAAATAAACTACAGTAAAATGAAAAGACTTGTAATTTGGTATTTGGAATATTCTTCATAAACACCAATTTTCTGTAACATCCTTGCATATCTGATACCACCTCATGTATAATGCAGAAAATCTATTTCATTTTCATCTATTGACAGTGAATTTAATTTACTGTTGCGGCTCTTTACCAAGATTATGTTATTAATTCTGCAATCAGGCTCTTTTGAATGCTTTTATTTCTTCCAGGAGTTTTCACAATTCTATATTGATTTCATTTTTCCACCCTAACATACCTTTCAAAATAAAGGACCATTTTTTCTAACTTTCTAGAGAAAAGTAAAAAAAAAAAAACCCACAACTCAAAGACAACAAGCATCAGTTCATAAGCTGTATCTTTCAACAGGAAAAATCTACATGCACCACTTTAACCTCTGACATTTAAGTATTATAAACTACATTCATTAAAGAGATGTACAACAGGTGCATTAAAATTTCCACATCAAAAATCATCATCATAAATAGACCACAATCTCTCTATTAATAAAAAGTTATCCACTTCTCCCTGACACTAAAGTTAGAGGACTGGAAAGCTAAATGCTCCAGCGTTAGTGTTCTGTTTACATCCATACCAACTGCCTTCACTATTTTGTAGAATTCAGTCATCTTCTTAAACTACATCAAACGTAAAGTAGCTCTTATTTTTCTGAGAGAAAAGAGTTGGTAACAGCCAGTCAACTAAATTCTAAACCACCGGTTATTCTTCAAAATAACAAAATCAAAACACCCAAAAAAAGTGTTAGCTATGTTATTATTATTTTGCATCAGTTTTTAAAAAGTCCTCTAGAACAAAGTTCAGTCACAGAATGCTAATTTGTTCATCTTTAGGGGGGAAAAAAAAAAAAAAAGATTATTCCATTGCAGAAGCTAAAATCTTGTGTACGATTATGTAAGACTCTCTCTTCATAAATCTTATAAGGAGAAATGCTAAATCAGGTATTTATTATTGTTACACACAAATATTAAAAACTTCTTTCTTGTGCATTAATATAGTGAATATAAAACACTTATTTCTTTATTGATCCAAAGTATTTCACTTTCATAAGAGTTTTCTTCCACCATCATAATAAACATAACATAAAGAATATCTAAAGAGCAGCACTTGTCCTCTTTACTTCACTCCAGAGCCAGTGAACAAAGCAGTGAAGCAGAAAGAAGGTACATAATGGATTTAAAGTAAATGGCCCATTCTTCAAGAGGCGGCCTCTCATTTTTACTCATTCTAGCTTAATTGTCATTACAATGTCTGGAAACTTCAAACGAACAATTATTTTTACGCCAGCTGTCAAGTTGGTTCCTTAAAGCTGGATTTTTATTTTTTATTTTTAAACTAAAAAACAAAGCAATCAAAATGTTAATGAAAATATTCTTTTGCAGAGACATTGTAAACATCTTTAAACGCATTTCAAGCAGTTAGTGCCCAGTCCATTCCATACACCAAGACAGACAGAACATTTATAGTCACTGTTGCACTTTGTAACACACTTTGCTGAGAAATAATGATTCCAGCTGCACTGGAAGCTTAGTCGTCCATATATGAAACACACTGACACGTACATACATCCCTTGGGATTTAAAAATAAAGAATTGGCTAATTTTTGCACCTACCTGGGTAAAAATCTTTGGATTTAGACAGCTTGATGGTGGCCCCAGTCTCTTTCTGCAACTGAACAATTGTCTGTCCTCCCTTCCCAATTATAGATCCAGCAGCATAACTAGGTATGAGGACCTTTAGAAAATACTGGCCATCCTCTGAAAAATTGAGATATGCATGGTTAATATGGCTTACAAACTTTGATTTTTTTCCTCCCCAGACCCACAAATAAACAAAATGTTACATCTTTAAACTAGTCCAGTAATTCATGCATTTACATCTAACCAGTTGCGTCATTCTACAAGACATTTAGACTATGCCTTCGACATTTTAAAAATATGTACGTTTATTCTGAGCAAATTAAAGAATCCACATAGATTCCTTAACTCCTTAAAAGAATAAGAATAAAATCCAAAATTATATTTCAGAGGTGGATTTTTTTTTCCCCAACCACAGCACGCAGAAATGATCGGACCCCTTTAAAAAAAAATAAAGCCCTGCACGAAAACGTGCCTAGTGACAACTACAACCTTGCTTGAAAATACTGCAAAAGAAATGCCAAAACTAAGAAGGAATGAATTGTAAATTCTGATGGGCTATTTGTTTGTCATTAGCAAACACATGAGAATAGCAATTAGCTATTGCCTGCATTCTTCTTAAGTGAGCAAAACGACTACTCTGCTACCAAATAACCCACCCAAAATGTGGGGTTTTATTCCAAGCATTTCAGCCACTGCCAAGAAAACAACTCAACATGGTAAGGATGGAATCACTTGCCTAAGTAATCCTGATGTATTCCTTTAGCACTTCTTAAGCGACAATGATCTCTTTTAAGCTCATTAATTAAAGGACATTAAGAAGAATTTTTCCCAATTGATCAAAAGCCTAAGTCACTTATTTTAAATACACTTAAAAGGTGATGAGACAGACAATGCCAGTCCTCTACCCACCACTAGCGTTAAAGCACACAATCGAACAGGAAAAACATATACACAATGAATGGAGGGGAAAAAGTAAAAAGGATTCCCAGTCTGATTCGGCAACTGCACAATTGCCCGTGCCCTCACCCCACTGCTAAATCCAGCTACACTCAAGTCTAAGGACCTTCCGTAACCGGCTCCGAAAAAGTGCAAGACAATAAGGGTCCGCTGGTTCCCCAGACTTCGGCTCTCCCCAGTAATTATGGCAACGTCCCATTGACACAGATATCAAGATTTTTTATCATGAAACCTGCTTCAGGAAGTTGGTTTGTGGGCTTGGTTGCTTGTTTGTTTTGGTTTGTTTTTTTTTTTTTTTCCCCTATGCAGATCCCAGTTCACCTCACTTCTCTTATCCGAGACTATAAAGCGTCTCCCGAAGCGCCTGTGTGTGACAGCCGTGCCCACCCGTATTAACATCGCTGGCTGAAGCAGGCACCGCGTACAGCCACACCGCTGCTCTTAATATTGAGCAAATAAATTCACCTCTGCCTCGGTGCATTGTTATGACGACTCCAGTGCAAACGGACAGAGGAGATGCTGGTCCCGTTATAACTCATCTCCTCCAGGAAGAGCAGGATGATAACTAGCGAGTCCCCGCGGCCGGCAGGCGACTCCCCCCCGCCACCAGCCAGCCCTCGCCCCCGGCACGGCAAACACACGCCGTGCCTGCGCTGACAATAGAAGTGAGGCCAAAGAGGAGGAAAACGCACGGCAAGGCTGAAATTCAACTTGCGACCCAGAGGGATGTGGAAGGAGGAAAGTGCGTTTGCCGTCTCCTTCCAGCTGCCATTTAATTTCGCCCATCGTTAAACGGGCGAGGGAAATAGCTGGGCTGCAGAAGCCCCTTGTGCTCCCTCCTAGTCTCCGTAGGGTCACGGCTGTGCAGCCCCGGCGTGGATATTAAATAAAAAGACTGGTAGATGCTGAAAACCGACGCCATTTTGATGAATGATAACATTAGAGAAATGGGAATGTTTGGGGGGGAAAGGGGGGGGGGAGGCAGGCAAGCAGGTAGGGAAGCGGAGAGGTGGGTGGGTTGGGCGGGGGGGGAGGTGACAGAGGATATACCCACCGCCCGTGTTGGTCCTCTTGGTGCTGCCGGCTTCAGGGGGGGCTTCAAGCGGTCTTTTCCGGGAGTCCGGCGGGTCCAGGTCTATGGGAACCCCGGTGTGGGTCCCGTTCTGCTGGATGGGAGCTGCCGCCATCATGTTTGCTGCTGCTCGGAGGAGAATTGTCTCTTCCCTTCTGTGGTGGGGGGGCAGGGAGGGAAGGGGGGAGGAGGAGGAGGAGGAGGAGGAAGGGGGGAGGAGGAGGAGGAGGAGGAGGAGGGGAGGGGGCTCGTCCCGTTCTCTTGTCCTTTTCGAAAATGTAGAGCTAAGCTCGGGATTGTCGAGGATGCTGCGCGCCTTGTTTATCTGGCACCCGGGGGGAGGGAAGGGAAAGGAGGGAGGGAAGCGGGCAGGACTGGGCTGGAGGAGCAGCTGCAGTGCAGTGTCAGGAGGAGATGAGGAGAAGGGAGACAGGGGAACGAGGGGGGCGAGAGAGGGAAGAGAAAGGGGGAGAGGGGAGGAGGAGGGGAAAGAGTGAAAAGAGTGAGACAGGAGGAGGAGAGGACAGAGTGAGTGGGAGAGGAGAGGAGGGGAGAGAGTGAGTGGGAGAGGAGAGGAGGGGAGAGAGAACGAGTGAGACTGAGGCGGCGGGGAGGGAGGGGGAGAAGGAAGGAGGGAGGGAGGGAGCGAGCGAGCGGTGTAAATGGTGGGCGAGGGAGTGAGTGGGAGATGATTCACGCTGCCTCCGATCCCACTTCCCTCCCTGCCTGCCCGGGTGCCGCGCCCGGCGCTGCGGCTGGGGCTGCCCGCCGCTCCCCTGCCTTCCCTCACGGGCGGGCTGGTGTGCGCGGGGGTGGAGAGGGGGGGTCTCTGCCCGTGCGGCGCGGCTCCGCTCTCGCCCCACCGCCGCCGCCGACGCCGCCGCACGGGCGGCTGCCCGACTGACCGTCCGCAGGCTGGGGGCCGCCACCCTTGGCCGCGCCGCAGAAACCCAACAGGCAGGAGAGGTTAGAGCCGTGGGAGGGGGTGCAAGTGGGGGGTGGAGGGGGGGACAACGACCGGGGACAGGGGCGGGAGGGGGAGGCGGCCGGGATAAAAAAGAAGGGCGGGGCTTCCTCTCAAGACAGGCGGGAGATCCGGCCAATGGGAGCAAAAGAGAGCGAGGTTAGGATTGAGACGTATGGCCAATCACGGGCCGCCGGTGGAAGAGATCGCTCGCTGGGCGCTGGGGACGGGGCGGGGGTGGTTTAACCTCTGCGGTGGCCGGCGGGGGGTGGCGGCGGCGGCGGCGACGGGGACAACGCCGGGGAGGGCGTGTGTGGAGGCCGGCTCTCGCCGCGGGAGGGTCCCCGCCGTGATGCGGCGTCACCTGGGTTACACGCTGCGCCTCATAGGCCCGCGGCTGCGGGGGAGGATGGCGGAGGTGGCCCGGGGAGGCTGCGGGATAGCGGGGACGTGTCCCCGTTGAGGCTGGTCGGTCGACCGCCGCGGCGCGGCGACACCCGGCTGGTGCGGACGGGGCCCTTCCTCCCGGCCACCGCTCCGCGCTGGGAGCCTTGGACGCGCCGGGCTGCATCGCGCAGGCTTGGAGGAGGAAAAAATATAAAAATATTAATAAAGATATTATTTTTATACTGTGACAGGCGGGCTAGCTGGAGCTATGTGACACAGAGTGGCGTTTTTTATGTAAATATTTAGTGGAAAATTCAAACGTGTTTCACTGCGGTGAAGGTTATTTCTGCTTACAAATCTCAAATTATTCAAGTTGAAGCTTAGAACATTGTAAGGTGCAGCGGGGCGGGGGGTGAGCGAGCGCCAGGGGATTGTCTGCTTTTATAAGCATTTTTACTCGGCTCTTTGCTATTTAATTAACTCGTTGCCTTTGAAAAAAATTCTCAAACCAATATAACTGTAACGGTAGTGGTCAGCACTAGAGCATCAATTCCACAGAAAATTTAGAAATGTGTTGTTTATTGCATTAGGTCATGCTCTGTTCTAAATTTGTATTGATATGTATGTGTGCAGAATGGCTGCTGACTTGATTCCTCTTACTATGCAAGCTTAAAACCTGGCTGTTTGTGGATGAAATCCAATTTCCATTCTAAGCTCCCTGGGAGACGCGGCCTTAGTTTTAGTAATCACTTACCATTAATACTACCCCAAACAATTTTTAGTACTTAAAATACAGATTTCATGTATAATATATAATACAGCACATCACCTCTACTTACAAGTTATAAGCCGGATGCGTAATCCATTATAGGATATTAAAACATGGACACTTTAACATCTAAACAGGCTCCTGTCTGAAAGCATTCACAAATTAAGAGCTCAATCCAGCACTGTACATAGGAAACTTTCAATGACTTCTTTGGGAATTGTGTCCCAGAAATGCGATATCTGGCCTCCTCACAGGCAGATGAAATGGATGTGGCAGATACAGTAACAATTTGATAGCATATATGGTCAGAAAAATGATTGTATAAAAATGGAACTTTCTTACTCATCATATACCCTTTGTATCTAAGATACTCTGACTCATAATTGCTTAGTTTACTGACTGAAATAAAATTTTAGGCTTCTGTTACCTTGTCAGTTGCTGACACAATTATGGTACAGCAAGCTAAGGACTGGTTCTAGCTCTTCCATTTTCTTTACTAAGTTCCAGTTGAAGAATTTTAATTATCATTTGAGCCAGAAAGAGCACAGCATGACTTGAAAATCTGAGGTTCAGTTTGTAGGGTCATCAGTCCTAAGAGGCCTCTTTTTATTTGTAAACTAAGCAAATGAATTATAGAAAATTTTGTAGACAAAAATAAAAAACCCACGATGTTTGAATGAAGCCATCTTGAGTCAATTTCCGCAGTGGAACTGGATAAATTATAACACTGCTCCCTTTATCTCACTGAGTATGTCCCATTCATCTGTAGTAACATTGAATCAAACAATTCTCTTGTTTCAAGACCACATCTGTTTTACTGTGCCCCCCACACCAATTTTAATTATGTGGCAGATCTGATTGGATTCAGCACCTGCAAGTCTTCCCTTTGGGAGCTCCAATTAGCTTATAAAACATTTACTTGATTGCATTCTTTAAACAAAAGTATTGTTTCATCCTAACAACAGGAATATTAAACTGTGGAATAAAAAAGGGTTTTAGCATGATAAGCGATGTGTATGTTGTTTGTGTATCTATCTTCCATAAGCTTAGAGGAAAAAGTGGTAATCCTGAAACCTAATTTCCTCAGACTCAGCAGATGTCTGTCCTGCATTAGGCTGTTTCTTTACCAACAGCTGTTTCACAAGTGCCTCCCCTTGTCTCTACAGAATGCCTTTTGTTTAATAATTTCCTGATATGTTATCTCCCAGTCCCACTAAGACAAGCGCTTTCAACTTTTCTGGTACCTATAAGTAGTTTTGTTATAGATTAATAGCCAGGTTCATCTTTGAAGAATTTAGTTAAAACTATATAACTAGTCTCTCAGCTCGTTTCTTAGTAGCAGTTCTACTTAAGTGAGCAAATAGCTGCATATCATAAGCATTTCAACGATTATTGTCTTAATATTAATTAAAGTATTAATTAATACATATATACTTCAGAATATGCTCATTTTTCCTTATTTCACTGCTTGGAGCGGTGGCAATTGAGGTCTAGGGGGGCATATTGCATGAAGTGCAGCCCTCTAGTGGTAGAGATCACGGGGAGTTTAAAGGAAACTGTGTTTTTGTCATGGGTGGGGGGCAATGAAATAGCTTTTAGCAAAATCTAGGCAACCTGGGACACTTCCCTGCAGTGTATCAGTCTCCTGTGTTGCCCATGGTCTGAAGCACAAGTGAAAATAGTTGCGGAGGCCTGCTCCTGCTCTGTTGTGATTCTTATGGAGAAAGGACCAATGGAAAAATAAAAAAGCCTGTATCAGCAGAGTTCTCCTCTTTTTCCAAAACTGTAATCTGTTGCTCAGCTTTTCGTTTTCAGCCAGCTGTAGACTGGCACATCTGACCAGAGGTTGTTCAAGCTGTTGCGGGATCTTGATTCCTTTTCTGTTTCTTTCAGTCGTGTCCTACCAGCTAATGTATTCTATAACTTCAGCAAGAGTCAGTTCAGTGATAGCGTGGAATACAAATTCAATTTGCCAGATTTATTTCTAAAAACACGTTTGGCTGGTGGAGGTGTGGATGATAGCGTTCAAACTAATCTCTCCCACAGACATGAGAGCTGTGCTTAGAAATGAAAGGGCTTAGGAAAAGACATAAACCAAAGCAATTAAGCATGTATTTTAACAAATAGAAACCTGCAGAATAACTGAGGTAAAGTTTTAGTAAACATCACCTAACCTGATGACGTCCACTTTGTGGAGCAAGACTCAACCTCCTGTTTCTTGTAGAGGTGATGGATATTTCTCCTCTGGCTAACAGAATGAACAGTTTGGTTTTCTGTTTAGGGAAATATGACAGAGCCCAATAATCATTAGATGAAAAACGATACCTCTTAAACATCCTGTCTAGGTAAAAGAAAACAGATACAGTCTTTGCCCAAAATGATGCCGCTACTATTGGAAGTTTTTCATTACTGAACCATTGCTGTGATTCCTGGTAAGCTTTGGGTCCACTAAAATTACACTTAGTGATGAACTCAGAAGTCTCTTTCAAGTCTTTAACTTCCACCTTCCGTTTATGAAGCTTTTTTCCTCCAATAATCTATCAGTTAAAATATTATTATTATTCATTAAATTATCCAATTGTTGCTTGTTTAAATACTGCAGAAATTTTTCACCAGTAAAAAATTTAAAGTTTCAGTGGAACTTCTCCAAGATTGCAGCAACATTAATCTCAGGAAAATCAAACCCAGGGTTTGGGAAAAAAAAGCTGAACACGTATTAGACAGAAAGTGACCTGATTATCTATTTTCCCATAATTATATTCCTTTTATTATCTGCACCTATATTATATGCATTGCAAAACTAAAAGCCAAGTGTTTATAGTTGCACTCTTCACAGAAAAGAGCATGGGCAACTGCTAAGCCCTTTCATATTGTAGACCATTACTGTGTAGTAGCTTTCTTTTTCCAGTAAACTGAGGATGGTAACTTAAAATAGGTAATAATTTAACCATACTCTTTGTCATAAAATGAATATATTGGCTAAAACTCCCTTTCTAGTGGTGGAAGGAGAGATTGCGTGTAGGAAATCAACGTCCATTTCTGCTGTCTTGGCAGAGGGATCACCTGCCTCCTCCTATTCCCACAATATTCATCAAAATTTGCAAAGGTTTTTTTTTGAATTTTCTTCAGGAATATAGAACTGAACTGTTCCCGATTCTTCATTCCTGAATCTGTAGACCAGATTTATAAACTGTTCTTGTGTTCTTTATATCTTGAGGTTACCTGAGGACCTATTCAGATCTCAGTGTAAAAAAACAAGGTTGCCTCAGGACAAGTTCATTTTTCATCCTGGCCAAGGAATTGACTATGTGGATCAGGGCATGATCCATGAAACTCCACTGGCTAGGCACTTACTCCAAAAAGGCATCTCCATGGTGATCTTTCTGTACAGTAATTTAAATGACCTTTTATTTCTCAGAATGAAGGAAATATAAGACTTCGTTTCAATTGCCTTCCAATAATAGTAGTACTTTTCAGGGGTTGTTTTTTTGGGGGGACTTGTTCTTTTTTAAATAGGAAAACAGGTAATTCATGGATTAAAACTGGTATAAACTAGGAGTAATGCCATTGTAATGAAACAATGATATAACATAGTATGTGAGGAATAGCAGGATCACCTTATGTCAGTTTACGGTGTTATTGACTGGATAGCTCTTAGCACTGTCTTATAAAAGAACATCAGTGAAGCATCTCTTCTACCAACTGAATCCAGATGCTTCAGGATGTATTCCTCTAATGGTGAGCAGGGTATTTTTCAAGGAATCGGCATACCTGTTTCCAATCTCTGTTAATATAATTGCCCTAGCAGTATTACTATTTCATGTCTCATTTTACCCACCCACCACCAACTGTCTTACTTCTTTGAAATTTTGGCACTTTAGGAGAAATTAAATATGAAAAAAGAGACATTAACAGCAAAATCAGTTTCTTTGATTCTGTTGTCAGGCCTGGTCCCCTTCCTGTGAACTGAAAGCCCTGGAACAATGCAGCACCTTCTAAGCGGTCATAGGGACATTTCTGCTGGAGCTCAGTCACGCTCTCAAAGAGTCTAATACAGCCTTGGTCGTTCTCATAAATTAAAACTAGTAAAAACTGGTTGTACTTTTAAATGTAGTCTTACAAATGACCTTATTCACAGTTTTTGAAGCCTGTAAGTTTGCTATAGTTCAGCTGACAAATGAGAGTTATTTCAGTGGAGAAGATCAGAAATCTTGCTGGCAAAGGAATGGGAAGAGGGCAAGTAAACATGTTGCACAGGGGACAAAGGAAAAACCAGAATGCGACAATGAAGACAAAGGTACTGATTTTTCTGTGCTAACCATGATATATATAAAATTATCTAGCAAAATTTGAGTTGCTCTGTTCTTTTTGCTCACTGACAAAAAGTATAGTACTTGAGATCATAAAAGACAAATACATCCTAGTAAAATTGTACTAGTAAACTGTCCTACTGTTAACCACCAACAAACTCCCCTTTTTCCCAGTATAATTTGTAGTCAGTTTTTCAAATAGTATGCTATTTCAGCAAAAGTAATTTTTACAAGTATAATACTATTATAGTGGTAGGGTTTTTGTTAATGGAAGGGTAATAAAAATAATATCTCTAATATTATTGCAATAGTAATAGTTCCTAGTAGAGATCTAGAGATCTTTAAAAATGCTTCTTAAAGTTTTACCATATAAAAATGCATATCCCAGTAGATTACAAATTAATTTGCAGCACAGCAAGATTTTAGACAATAGTGATTACCTTTAAGAATATGAAGTTACACTGGGAACTTCAACTGATTTTTGCTCTAAGGCAACAGTTTGCCTTAGAGTTTGTTCTTGAAGAAATTATTTTACTTCACCACCAAAAATTAATGATTCCCAGTGCTTTATATTTCTACCCACTTGAAATCAATTACTACAGAATACACCTGAATTGGAAAGTCTCCTGGTGGGGGATGGGTAAATATATAAAACTTACTGTCAGGATAAATTGAGCAGAATGATTTGGCACATATCCTTGGAGTTTGCCATGAAAACATGTATCTGTGTGTCAGCTGCGCACAAAGGCTATCTGGCCGCAGAAAAAGCATGGGGATTAGACATAATGCTGCCTCTTTGAGACAAAGGGTATTCCTTAGCACAGTGAGGTTAAAACAGACAGCACATCAGTGGTACAAGTCTATCTAAATTATTTAGCTACCATTTTGACCCAGAAGGAACTGGTGGCAGATTATTAATTAATTTGGGGGCTTATTCATCTTGTTATTTTGTTTCACTGAAGGCAGCACTGGAAACATGAAAAGGTACCAAAATACCATTTTTACTTTAATAAGATATAGAATCAGTTTCTAATTTTAGTTGGAAAATATAACTGATTTTGACTTACATTTCACTGAGACTTATATCATGAAGTTGCTATGTATGTTTGTAAGTGGGTGCACGACTTTAAATTCAACCAAAGTGAACGGAACAACTTGTATGTTCAAAATAAAGCGTATGTTTGTCTACCTTGTAGAATTAATGCTTCATTTGTTTTCAATTCAATGAGAGCGAGCTGCATTTCTTCAGTATTGCAGATTTAGGCCACCAGATCTCATCCAAGCATACAGTAAGTCAATGGGAATTTTCCTACTGCAGCCCCGATGACCTTTCTGAATACGTGGACTTTTAAACATTTTTTTCAGAGAAGTTATGAATTGCTTTAAATGTTTCACATACATATATTACGTTCAGAAACTTCTCTTTTTTTTCTTTTTTTTTTCTTTTTTTTTTTTTTTAAAAAAAAACCAAAACATTGAGATAGAAGATAGAAGTCCATGGACCTACTGGATGAAAACAACTCTATTCAGTTCATGGGGTTTTAAGTCATTCAACACAAAATACTTAAAGGAAAAAATAGTGGAGAGAGGAAGTAAACTATATAAAATATATTAACATAAACTGCAAAGCATTCATGCAATAAGAGAGATTCTCTTCATATTCTAGTGATGGGCAATTTGAATTAATTTTGCATTGAAATATTTGGGGTTATGTAATAAAGATATATTAAAAAAGTATTTAGGAATATATAATCTATCATTTTTAATAAATTGTATATAAAAAAATAACAGCTGGTAGATAATTTGAAATTTAGCAGTTACAAAAGGGAAAACTAAAGACATACTTTCCAATAACTAAAAATCACAACTTAAGGTGAAAATTTTTTTTATGTTTTTTATCAACATTGCTTATGTCGATAATAAACAGATACAAATATGATGTTATAGAAAGTTACAGGTTATATATATTTTAAAAAGCCTGATTATGTTTCTTGTAAATTTTCTGTGGAGTATTTTGCTTGTAATATTTTAGCCAAGTAGGAAGACTCCTGTTTCAAAATTTCTAAATATTTGTATTCCTCTGTTGTTCTTATTTTCATTTAGAGGTTTAAGCTGTTTGCTCCGGAACAGAAAAATTCATATGTAAAAATAAAATTCTGCAGATCTGAGTCATTGCAAGTGAGATGAATGCCCATAAAAAAGTACAGATCACAAAAAAAACCCCAGAAACAGGATCATTGTGCATATTAGCAACAATGCTTACAGATTCATCATGGCTCACAACAAAGGTATTTATAAGTGGACCTCCTGCCTCTGTCGCATGCTGTCATTGCTTTGGATTGACTGCTGTTAGATCCCTGTAATCCCGAGCCCTGGGATCTTGTCCTACATGTTTACCCCACTTGGTATGCCTGTTAGTAAGTATTTAAAATGGAAATGAACTCTAATCTTTGTATGTGTTTATAACAAAGGGTTTTAATCCCTTAAACCCCATATTTAACATGGCTTTTTTTAAAGAAAGTTTATAAAAAACTGTGTTCAGTCTGATAGCTTATATTTGCCAGTTTAGCCAGTTAAGTTTGGTTAATGTCTGGCATTTCTTAGTTCAATAGGATGTTGTGGCAGTGATATTATGGAACACATTCCTGGATGAGGAGGAGCAGAGAGTAACAACAGCCACCAGGCTAAAATGGCATGTTTAATAGAAAGTCTTGTCAAATTTTGTATCTGTAATGCACTTGTAATATAAAAGAAAAAGAAAATTTCATATTTTAGAAGACTGATGTGACAGATATAGAAATAATATATTACTGCCATTAACTTACGAGTTTATGATATCACAGAATCACAGAATCACAGAATGATTTGGGTTGGAAGGGACCTTAAAGATCATCTAGTTCCAACCCCCCTGCCCTGGGCAGGGACACCTCCCACTAGACCAGGCTGCTCAAAGCCCCATCCAGTCTGGCCTTGAACACCTCCAGGGATGGGGCACTGACAGCTTCCCTGGGCAACCTGTTCCAGTGCCTCACTACCTTTACCGTAAAGAATTTCCTCCTGATATCCAAGTTTTAGAGATTAAAAAACAAGTATTGTCCAATTAAGAAAAAGTTCATTAAAACTATCGTAGCCCATCCCACCTGAAAGCTCATTGTTGCCAACTGATTAAAAATAATGTACTGAAGCTAAAATTCTCTCTCTTCCATCTTTGCATCTCCCGTATTTGTTTATATCAAATGATATCTGAAATATACCACATTAAGGAGCTCTACCTAAGCAAAGGCAACAACAATAGAACTTTCTCCACTGGGGAAAGAGAGCATATGGAGACTGATGATTTTAGCTAATAAAATGCCTAAAGCCTGATGGAGAAAATGCTTCCTGGATAATACACTACAAAATAGAATTACAATATATTCACCTCATCTAGATTTCATGAGTTGGACGGCATTTATTTTCTCCAAATAATGAGACATAGTCAGTTCTGTTGAAATTCGATAGCCATAGAAACAAAGTTCCCATACATTGGGTAAAGCAAATACAAGGATATAGCACAGCATAATTTATTTTTTTGCTGACATGATTATAAAGAAGAGAAAATCCTTAACATATACATGTGTATTGAAAGAACAATAAATACTCAAACAGACTTTTAAACTTGGCATCAAGGCAGTGTAATACTACTTCATTTTTCCATTTGTACATTGAAATATGTATTACTCAAATCTATTTTTTGAGAATTCTCTATACACAGGTATAGGCCTATAGATAAAATTAATTGCAAACAACCTATTCAGCTGTAATCAAGCTGAAAAGTTGCAAGAGTTAATTGTAAAACCCACTGAATTAGCATAACTACTGCAAAAAGTAGTGTAAAACACTGGTGATATGAAATTGTTTCTTACTTCATTTGAAGGTGGTAAAAAAATCACCTATTTAGTTAAGAGTTGTAATCCTCACTCTTACAGGAAATTTTATATTTGCAGTTCCTTGTACCCAGTAAGAATCTTGTGGCATGTAGGATCTTTGTGAAAATCACTGCAATATTCATGTTAAGATTGTTATTAATAAATATTTATATAACATTAACTCAGATTGCCTTTTCCTCTATAAAGGATGCTGAGACGTAAGGTAGTGATGATGTATCAACTATCAAGAAAATTGCAGACGTGGCTATGTGGTCAGTTAGGTCTTTTTTCTTTCAAGAGTGACAAACTCACATGGGAGGATTACAGAAAAAGGATTATAGAATATCTTGAGTTGGAAGGGACCCTTAAACTTAGATCATTGAGTCCAACTCCCTGCTCCTCCCAGGACTACCTAAAACTAAACCATATGACTAAGAGCGTCGTCCAGATGGTCCTTGAACTCTGACAGTCTTGGCGCCATGACCACTTCCCTGGGGAGCCTGTTCCAGTGACCGGCCACCCTCTCAGTGAAGAACATTTTCCTAATGTCCAGTCTGAGGTTCCCTTGATGCAGCTTCATTCCATTTCCTTGTGTCCTATCACTGTTCGCCAGAGAAAGGAGATCAGCACCTCCCCCTCTACTGCCCCCCTTGAGAAAGTTGTAGACTGCAATGAGGTCAACCCTCAGCATTCTCTTCTCCAAGGTGAACAAACCAAGTGACCTCAGCCACTCCTTATAAGTCTCGCCCTCAAGACCTTTCACCATCTTGGTCGCCCTCCTCTGGACACTCTAATAGTTTGATGTTCTTCTTATATTGAGGATAATATTATAAATGTGAAATCACTAGAGCTAATCTGTACACTGGTGTGTTATGATAAGGATGTTTTTTCTTAGGATTCTAATGGAGCAGCTAACTCCATCTGGATAGAACCTTACTCCTGGCATAATTTCATTTACTTCAGTAGGCTGTGGTTAAGGAAATAGATGTTTCAGTTATGGAAATGTGTTTTACATTTATAAAATTTATAATTTTAGTCTAGTAAAAGTAGTTTGAATACATTTCAGTCTACTTTATCAGTTTCAGGATGATTTACTTCTGGAACCAAAGGTTATGTGATGAATATGCTAACCAACCCTGTCTGTCAGTAACAAAACCACTTTTACCATCGTCATCTAATGTGCCACATTGTTTTCCAAGTTCAAATAACAGCATGATAAATTAAGAATACATTACACATAAGAAAAAATATAGGAGATATATTTTTTTTTAATTAGAACATTTTTGTCCTAATCTAACATCATGCACAAACAGTAAAGCTAAATTTTTAGAATTTGCAAAGAGTTAAAACATGCAAGAGTTAAAATCAAAAATGTCTTGGCTTAGTTGCACATATATTTCACTTTAAAGTAAACGTGTTAACAAAAAGTGGGGCTATAAAGTTTGGCTAAGTGTACATGGTGATAGAATTGTATTTCCAGCCTACTTTACTATTAACTCGAAACTCCCCCCCAATTATTTTATTGTGCTTTTTGAAGAATTTACCATTTTATGAAAGTGAAACATCTGGTAGGACTTCTAACAATTTAAGAAAACACACATAAGATGATGATGCTAGAAAATGAATATGTTAAAACTTTATTCAATTGTTAGTATCTAAGTGTACTAGTGGTAATGCAGGCAGTAATCACATGTAGTCCAATGAAATTCAAAGATACTACTCTGTATCAAAGACTGAAAGATTTGATTCAGTTATGTAAATTCTCATTTGAGTAATCTTTATTCATATACATGATCTTATTCAACACAATTTTTCACAAACAATTGAAACACTGAAGTGCTGCAAAAAGAGTATCTTCCGTTTTCTTGTGCTTTTCCACAATTTTCTATACAGTCAAAAATTCAAAAGAAACTCTTAAAAATTTAGTATTATGTAAAGCAACAAATGTCTGCAAAACATTTTGGTGTCTGTGTTCCTATTTCTATAACAGCATACATTATTGTTAATCATGACAATCTGAAACTTCATTGTTCTTGAAATGCTGGTTTCTTGAGCAGTTTTCTTATACTTAGATGAATATAACTTTGCTGACATTTAGAAAATACTGATACCTCAGACTTTTGCATATGCCAAGTCTGACTGAAAATATTATGTTAATTATCTTTTGGACTGCATGGGTAAATTATTTATTATTACATCGTCATACTGTGGAGGAACCGGGTTGCACTATTTCCAAAGATTATGCATTACTTAAAAATGGTTGAAAGCCATTTTTCTCTTCATTACAATTGTCACATTAGTGAAAGAAATCTAGGAACATTTTATTTATTTAGAGCCTCTAAGATTTCCCAAGAGGATATGTCACATAATCAAACAAAAATGCTTGGCGTGATAGATTACACAACACTGCATTACATTCTGTGGAAAGTCATTTATGAAAAAAATGAACCGTGCCCATGTTATTCAGTGTCGTCTAGATATCCCAATAAAATATAAGGTGAAAGTAGGCATTGGTCATGGAAGTTTGAACTGTATTTTGTTGCGATTGTTTTCCACTATTCAATTTGATGAAATGAACATTCTCTGTAAATACGACCATCTGAGAATAAAGTTAAAAATTGTAATTATGGTATATGTATATGGTGAATTTCAAAGTTATATTAAAAAAATCTTTAAAGATTTGAATTACATTTAAATGTTCAAAGCCTTCAAAATAAAAAAAAAGAATCTATTAAAATACAAGTGTGTATATATGTATATGCATATATGTGTGCTTGTACATCTGTACACACAAATAAAACACATGCACATGAACAATGTACACATATTATACATTGTGTGTGTATGTATATATGTATATATATGTTTACGCATGCATTCATACATAAAATCACACAGCAATTTTGAGCCCTCTAGTGGTAAGAAGCTTCTTAGTTAAGATACCATTCATCTAATCATATCTACTTGAAAGACAGGTTTCTAAACTCTACAACACTATTGTGCTTTTGTATAGGTTCAGGGTGGCTCCCTGCAGTTGACGTGGGTCTGTAGATAGAAGTGTTAATAAAAACAGAGAACTGCAAATTAATTTATTGTTTCTGGCATGGTAACTTTACTGCCTTTTCTCTGTTGAAAATACAGCTCTTCTGTATTCTTTTGACTCTATGATAATTTGTGATATTTCTTTAAAAAGCTACAACCCCCTGACATGAATATTGTCAAATAAACATGAAATGTTTTTAAACACAGCATCCTCATTCTCAATCTCACATTTTATACTTCCGCAAGTAAGTACTACAGAGGGAGGAGAACAAAAATCTGCATTTCAAATTGGGAAAGGATTCATCACACATAACTTCAGCCATCTAAAATCTGGGTTTCTAGATGAAGCTGGTTGTTTGCACTGACCCTGCTGTCACTGGAGGTAAGTAGGACTGAATGAGTTACCATCTAAAGATACCTGAAAGAAAGCTGTAAGGTAGGTGAAATCTTAATGGATGCAAGTTTTCTCTCCATTTCCCAAGGAGACCTGGCTAAATAACTTAGAATCAATATTTTCCTTTTAGAAGGCTGAAAAAAAAATTATATAAATAGCCTAGATCCGAACAAGACTAAATAACACAATAATAAATAATATTATTTATAAAAATATTTATAACATGTAATACATATTAGAAGACAATAATATAATAATACTGCATATGTATATTATAATAACATATTAATAAATAAATAACAGAAATCTCAAGTTAATTTACTACATGGGGAAACCATTCTGCAAGATTACTACTATTTGGGTGAAACCCCAGAATAACATTCAGAAATGTTTTGTCTGATGTGGAATGGATTTGATGGGCTCCAGAGATCGCACTTGCTTTAATTCTCCTCCTGGACTCAGTTTAAACATTTGATCTGGATGACCATCCATGCCTTAGGCCATATGAATCCTGCAGATGACCTGTTTCTTCAAAGATTAGCACTTTAATCAGAACCTTGTTGCTGCAGGAACAAGGGAGCACAGCTACGCGCAACTGGTGAGATTTCTAAGCTCCTTTTACAAGGCAATCTCACTGGGAAGACCTTAACCATGCTATTCATTCCCTCTGTCCACAGTCCTATAGCCATGGAACTTGTTGACTCTCAAGAATAGTAACAGTTTAATTCACCAGCTTTTTTAGTAAGGATAAATATCAGTGTTTCTGGAATTATTTCATTAAAAACATACTATAGTAATCTATGAATGTAATTGGTTATGTGCCAAGAGCTTAGGACAGGAAAATTATGTAAGTCATAAGCCATTAATTCTCATTTTTAATAATGCAGCAACAATTTTGCTTCCAGTGTGTTAGAGCAATTTAAATATATTGTTATTCAATTGACTCTTTGTTTATTTTTAATATCTATAAAAATTCCATACATATGCGTGATGCAGAAATGAACTCCTAAAAGGAATATTTTCATTGGATGCGTGTAAAATTTGCACAGGTTGAATTCTTTTTACAAGATTATCTGGGTAAAACATGCAAGAGGGAACATAAGTTTTGTGTGTGATAACAGTCCACCTCAGGCAGGTAGTGAGGCATAAGGGTGGAAGTCAGTTCCAGCATGTAAGAGTATGATTACCACAAAAACTGGAGTAGGGTTATACCTTGTAGAGGAATGCATCAGTGATTTCATAACAGTGAAAAATATTCCCTTGGAGAATAACACTAAACAGTACTATGTGACTTGGACTGTTAAGGAAAAAATAAATTTTACATTAAGGCACTGCACTTTTCTTGTTTAGAAATCCATTTTCTAGTAGAAATAATATAGTCAGGAAACTAGCACAATTTATCTGTGCTCTGCTTGGGATAAACACTTAAATTCATACTTGACAAAATCAAATGTTATTGCTTACTTATGAAATGTTTATAACAGGAGTATATGATGTCTGGATAAAAGTGTTTGTAGACAAAATAATCTTAATTATCTCCAAGAAGGCATAGCAATTGCTTTAGTATGGCTAGAATATATTGATAAGGAGGTTTTATGGGGTGCTTAAACTATCAGGAGTTCTTGGTTCAAAAGGATTATCAAATGGCAGCCTGATGAAAGAGGAAATTAAATTTAAAGACTTCTAGTGTGAAGTCATCAAATCAAGTTGTACTTCCAGGCTGCTTTTTTGCAGCTGACATCACTATCATCCTTCTTGCATCTTGCAAGTATTGCATCAGGTCTACAACAGAGCAAGATATCATCCATTGATGTGTCACAGGGGACAAGAGTCCCCCTGTGTGGACAATCACATTTCACGGGCCACCCAAAATAAAATAATTTTAACATCTTAAATAGCTAGCTTAAAAAACCTGCCACTAAATTACCATGGTTAAGAGTATATACAGTGTACACAGGAGAAAAAAAGACAAGACTTACAAAAATTCAGTTTTTGCCTCCAGCCTTTAATATATACCACATCCCTGATAAAGTTTCGGTCAGATGTTTAGAAGACATATTCAGGGCAACAGCTAAACAAAGCTTTCCACATAAAGTTGAATAATCAGGCTGAGGAAGGGCAGTCTGTTAGACTTCTGTGGCCCTATTAGACTTCTGTTCTGTGTGGGGAACAGGTGCTCAGGTAGCTCTTCAACAATAACCCCCTTTCTTCTCCCTTTATTTGGAAAAAAATACAGAGGCCAGAATGCAATTCAGAAATAGACTGTCTCTGCTGTTCAATGTCACAACTGTTGTCCAATAAGGTTAGCAAGGTAACAGCAGAAACATCAGTTTTTTATGAGGTAGAACATAAGTTTCATAGAGCCTCTACTGCCTCTGCTATTAAATGGGGTCAAGATTTGATCTGAAGAAGGGTTTGAACTGAATGCATTTCAAAGAGATTGCCAATTGCTTTTCTTTTATAAGAACTTATATGATAGTATCAAGAATCATAAATACTATAAAACATCTCACCTCATGATCCAAGAAAAATCACCGTCTAAGATTAGAAGAGGGTCCCTTTGTGGATATTGCCTTATTATAAGGTAGCTGCACCTTCCTGAAGACACTGGCTCTTCAGTATCAGCAGCTGGATAATAGTTTTGTGGACTGCTGTTCAGTTCTGCTATTTCAATTTCTGAATATGTCACTAAGGGCTGGGAGAGACCATCTAAGGTTCACACCTATAGGTTTCTTTCTTTGATGTTTGAGAGCTGAGTTGTCAGACTTTTTTTTAAAGAAACCTTTTTCTAGTTTACTTACAGATGTGCACAAGTAATCCTGTCACAACAGAGGGAAAGCTTATAACAAGATAATTAAAAACCTTATCACTAAAAAACAGTGAAGAACATCTTGTATTGTATAATCTTAACATATTTCTGCTTACCTTCTTATTAAAATAAGTCCATATGTACATATTGATTCCTAATGATGCAGATTGCTTATCCATTCTCTTTACATGCTTTATATATGCCAGAAAATTAAATTAGATCATCTAGCCTGACATCACAGCTCATAAAATTTTGCACATTTTAACAGACTAAGACAAAAGGCCTTATAGGTCTATCCTGAGTAAAAAGTTAGAAAGCACACAGCTTCCTGAAGGAAAACTAATCAATTATACTAGATATGACAAGGTGAACTGTATCCATGACTAGTAGGAAAGTGAAACTCCACAGTGCTCTACAGAGCAATCTGGGAAGAAATTTTTGCAAACTGAAATCAAGACAACAGTGAGTTTCAGTTCTTTCTCACAGTACGGTATCTATGGTCCTTTCTCTAATCATCACTCATTCTGTGCCCTAGAGGAGAGGAAAAATCAAAAGTCTGTAACCACAACACATTAATGCAGACATACATCAAGTGAAACAAAAACATCTTGACTTTACAGGAAATTAATTTAAGGCCTAAATTATGAGACATTATTATACATACTGCTCAGTTCTGAGGTGCAAAGATGAGACTGGGGAGGGCAATCAAGTCTTCCATAACTTTAAATTTCTCTACTTTTCCTCCCAAGCCCAAAAATGTGAGGGGACTGAGTCTTATCCTCAAAGACCAGAAAGGACACCATTAATTATACAGTGCGGTCCTTTATACTCCACACTAGTAGAATGTCTTCCACAAGTTAGCTGAAAGTGCATCTAATTTTGTTTTAAGGGAACCATGACACTTTCAGACCTCCCAATCATTTCTTGTATTATTGATAGAATTATCTTAATTTCAATTCCCAGTAATTATCTTGTGTTCCATTTCTGACAGCAAGATAAAAAAGCTCTGTGCTGTCAGATATAGTTCCCATGTTTAAATACTTATACACATTTAGCAACCCATCTCTCAAACTTCCCTTCAATATACCAGATAAATTTCATTACTTACACCTCACACCATAATGCAAGATTCTCGGCTATGTGATCTTGGTTTTGGGGGGGTTGGGTTTTGTGTTTTGGGGTTTTTTTAGCATATCCTCTACCGCATTTCCCATCTCCATTCCCCTTTATTTTGCATTCAAAGATTTTGTTAGTCCTCTTTTCACAGAAGCACACAAAGCTCAAGTTGAGGATGTAATCCATGATAATAAATAAAACCTAGTTCTAGTCATTGTTTTTTTAAAAAAAGTTTCTGCCATTCTGTAGATATAAACTGCTTTCTTGAATTCAAAACGTGTTCCTCTTCATTTGGCTGTGTTAAATCAATTTTTCTGGATTATAACCACTTAACTTGATTTAGATTACCATAACAGTAATCCATCTCTTATTTTTTAATAGCCTACAAATCTTTGGATAATTCCCAAACTATATATGATATTCACTGATGAAGCTACGTACTTTTTAACAACTTTCATACCTTTCACCCCCCAGTTCCCAGTTTCCTGGTGGATCACGTAACAAATCTAAACAGCTTACAATAACTTTCTTTTTTGAGTTACTTTTGCATACAATTTATGTATAATCTTTTTCATGCCCATCCCCTTCAAGGATCCAGAAACCATACTCTGAAGGTCATAAAATATATGTAGAGAGAGATTAGAACTGGAACAAGAAAATTATCTAGAAGATCCTGGATATCAATATCAAAAGAACAGTTTCTAATCCCTCTAGCTCATACCTGTGAATTTCATAAAATGCAAGTATTTGAATTAAAAAAACCTTCACTACATGTAGTAAGTGAATTAATCCAAGTGTATGTACATACTTTGTTTACCACCCCTGTTCTTCAGTCAATACCAAAACCAAACAGAAATAGATGTCACCAAAAAAAAAGCTATCTGACTAGTAGTAATTATAATTGTAGTCCCTACTTCATTACCAGCAAAGTTCCAAGGTAACAGATCCATTCTTGTACTTCAAATGAAGGGTCAGGCTAGCTAATTTGTTATTCTGTGTTACATCCTTTTCTGGATAATGGGACGACGGTTGCAAGTCTCACTGTTTCCCAGTTTTCCAAGATAAGTTAAAAATTGGCAATGATTCACTAGTTCCTTTGAGACTTCTGAGCGTAAATTAGTTAGCTAGTTCATTTGAAACATTCTGTAATGGGAATTAATGTTGCCTTATCAGTGCTTTATTTCAGATAGAAAATGTTGTGTTTCTATCAACATTTGAATGGTTTGGCCCGACACCAGCCATTATCTCAGCTTCTCTTACTCTGAATGAACTTATAACCTTTCTGAGAAAGATACACCACAGTGTACAACTCTCCTTTTTTCTAGTAGGTAATTCTGCAAACATTATAGCTCAGATGAAATAAAAACATCCAACAAGTTGTGTACATGCTTTCTTTCTTAAATATAGCTTCTCATGGGAGTCTCTCTCCCTTTCTCTGCTCTGTCTTCCATAGGACTTTCTTTTCCACCTAAGTTTGATAAGAGGTCAGAATCCTTCTCTTAAAAGAAAGAGTCAGTTTATTTATTGTTTCTCTAGTTTTGTCCCAGATAATGCATACACTGAAAAATCTATATTCTTTATTCTCCTTTGCAATGTTGGAGACTTCTTATAAGCTGTGACTTGATTAGACAGATATACGACTTTGCTTATATATTCAGGACAGGCTACTTCAGAATGAGAGGGGCTAAAAAGGACCCAGAGAAACTACTTTATTCATTGGAAGTGTTGTCCAGGGAGTAAAAACTGGAAGTAAAATCTAATGGTTTAGAGCAGTACTTTGGCAGGAAGACATTTTTAGTATGTGATATTTCAAAATCCGGAAAACATTTCTTGGTAGTATTACATATTTTAGAGACTGCCTGTGTTGACAGTGGTTTTTTGATACTTTTATATGTGGTTGGATGGTTTTGTTGGCATCTGTAAATTCCAGAATTATTTCTGCTGTCAACAGCAGAATCGCAATAGTAATGCCTTAAGGCTGCTTTTCTGTTGTTGTTTTTTGTGTTTTTTTTTCCTTTTCGTTTCTTTCTAAAATAGACATGAAAACAGCAGACCACTTTAAGGCAAACAAACTGACTGATTTTTCCAGAAAGTGCCCAGTTTCATAACAAGTCTTCTATAATCTGTACAAATATTTCTTGTTACTCTTCCAGAAATATGCTGCAGATTTGAATTTTAATTAAGTGGCTCCACTGGCTGTAATCAATGATTCTCCAAGAATTAACCAACTAAACAGGAATTTGCAAATAAATGCTAAGAATTCTGGTCACTGAACCTGGGAACTTGGAGTAGAAATGGCTAAGAAGTGTGAGATTGTGTAACAAGAAAAAAGAGTAATGGGGTAGGAGTTCTGTGTGATTGGAAAGTGAAAGAGGAGAAGGTGGAACGGGTAAGTAAAAGGACTGGTGTCAGCTGACCTGCAAAATTCTGAAATCAGCAGAGACTGAACAAGCTGAAAAAGGCCGTGGGGCAGGAAAGATTATGCCAAGAAAGAGTGGCAATGCAAGACAAACTGGGATGAGGAAACTTCGGGAGGCTTGATAAAGAAACTGGATTAAAGAGAGAGGACTATGAAAACCAGAGCAAGGACAAAAGAAACTAAGTTTATATGGAGAAATTAAGTCAACACAGATATTACCAACTTAATACTTGTTACCTTGTTGTTTAAAAACACAAAATGCTGTTCTCTTTGAATCCTCATTCTTCCCAGTTTGATGGTAAGAACAATATACATAAAATGACTTCAAAAATCATTACATTAAAGGATCATAGGTCTGCAAGCTCAAACATCCAGATCTATTCTATATTATGGCTGTACCAAACTTATCTTGAGTTTCTATTCCCCGCTTCCCCAAACCAAAATATTGTGATATCACCTTTGAGTAGATGGTGCTGTTCTGCTTTTTCCACAGAAAACAACTCAGCCAGCTGAACAGGGTATTGTATGTATGGATTAAATTAAACCTTAAAATACATAAAACAACTTACCTCATGAAAATGTAATTTCTTCAGGCCTACAAAAAATGACATAAAATGTGAACTACTATACTTAGTGCTTCTATACTCTCAAATCTAAATGTGTTTTCCTAATTATTTACACCTAAATTAAAAGATTAAGTTGAAATCTTAAGCTGAAATCAGGCCTAGTCAACATGGGTTTATGAAAGGCAGCTCCTGCCTGATGAACCTGATCTCCTTCTATGACAAGATGACCCAATTATTGGACAAGGGAAAGACTGTGGACATTGTCTACCTAGACTCTCGAAAAGCATTTGACACTGTTCCCCATAGAATTCTCATGAAAAAACTGGTGGCTCATGGCCTGTATGAGCATACGGTCTGCTGGATCAAGCACTGGCTGGATGGGTGGTCCCAAAAAGTGGTGGTCAATGGAGTTAAATCCAGCTGGCGGCCGGTCACAAGTGGTGTCCCTCCAGGCTCAGTGTTGGAACCATTTCTGTTTAACATCTTTATTGATGACCTTGATAAGGACATAGAGTGTATCATCAGTACGTTTGCAGATGACAGCAAGTTAAGTGGGAGTGTTGATCTGCATGAGGATAGGGAGGCTCTACAGAGAGACTTGGATAGATTGGACCGATGGGCCAACGCTAACGGTATGAGCTTCAACAAGGCCACGTGCCAGGTCCCGCACTTGGGCCATAACAACCCCATGCATCGCTACAGGCTTGGGGAAGTGTGGCTGGAGAGCTGCCTGGCAGAAAAGGACCTGGGGGTTCTAATTGACAAGCGGCTGAATATGAGCCAGCAGTGTGCCCAAGTGGCCAAGAAAGCCAATGGCATCCTGGCTTGTATTGGAAATAGAGTGACCAGCAGAAGTAGGGAGGTGATTGTCCCCCTGTACTCAACACTGGTGAGGCCACACCTTGAGTATTGTGTCCAGTTTTGGGCACCTCAATACGAGAGAGATGTCGAGGTGCTGGAGCAAGTGCAGAGGAGGGCAATGAAGCTGGTGAAGGGCCTGGAGAATAAATCTTATGAGGAGCGATTGAAGGAGCTGGGACTGTTTAGTTTGAGGAAGAGGAGGCTGAGGGGAGACCTCATCACTCTCTGCAACTACTTGAAAGGACATTGTAGAGAGGTTGGTGCTGGTCTCTTCTCATGGGTAATTAGGGATAGAACAAGAGGGAATGGGTTCAAGCTGAAGCAGGGTAGGTTTAGACTGGACATTAGGAAAAAATTCTTCACAGACAGAGTGGTCAAACACTGGAATAGGCTGCCCAGGGAGGTGGTGGAGTCACCATCCCTGAATGTGTTTAAGAGTCGTTTAGATGTGGCGTTAGGGGATATGGTGTAAGGGAGAACTTTGTAGAGTGGGGTTGATGGTTGGACTCGATGATCCCAAGGGTCTTTTCCAACCTAAATGTTTCTTTGATTCTATGATTGTATGAAATAAAGTAAAAATGGTGCTTCCTTAGGAGCATCCCTAGGAGCAAGAAATCAGGCAAAGGAGGCAGGAAACCTAAATGGATAAACAGGGAGCTTCTGGAAAATCTCAGATGGAAGAAGGAAGTTTACAGAATATGGAAAAAAGGACTGGCCACCAGGGAGAAGTTTAGGAGAACTGTTAGAGTGTGCAGGGGTGCAATGAGGAAGGCTAAGGCCTGGTTGGAATTAAACCTGGCAAGGGATATCAAGGACAAGGCTTCTTCAAGTACCTCAGCGGTAGCAAAAGGAAGACTAGGGAAAATGTGGGCCCGCTGCTGAATGAGGCACATGCGGAGTTACTGAATACCTTCTTTGCTTCAGTCTTTACTGCTAAGGCCAGCGCTCAGGAACCCCAGATGTTGGAGGTAGGAGAGAGAGCATGGAGAACTGAAGACTCTCCCTTGATTGAGGAGGATCAGGATGAGGAGGCAAATTTGACACCCACAAATCCATGGGCCCTGATGGGATGCATCCATGAGTGCTGAGGGAACTGGCAGGTGTTCTTGCGAAGCTGCTCTCCATCATCTTTGAAAGGTCATGGAGAACAGGAGAGGTGCCTGAGGACTGGAGGAAAACCAATGTCACACCAGTCTTCAAAAAGGGCAATAAGGAGGACCCAGGGAACTACAGGCCAGTCAGCCTCCATCCCTGGAAAGATGATGGAACAGCTCGTTCTGAATGTCATCTCTAAGTATGTAGAAGAAAAGAAGGTCATCAGGAGCGGTCAACATGGATTCACCAAGGGGAAATCATGCTTGACCAATCTGATAGCCTTCTGTGATGTCATGACTGGCTGAGTGGATGAGGGGAGAGCAGTGGATGTTTTCTACCTTGACTTCAGCAAGACTTTTGACAATGTCTCTCATAACATCCTCATAGGTAAGCTTAGGAAGTGTGGGTTAGATGAGTGGGCAGTGAGGTGGATTGAGAACTGGCTGAATGGCAGAGCTCAGAGGGTTGTGATCAGCGGTGCAGAGTCCAGTTGGAGACCTGTAGCTAGCAATGTTCCCCAGGGGTCAGTACTGGATCCAGTCATGTTCAATATATTCGTCAATGACCTGGATGAGGGGACAGAGTGTACCCGCAGCAAGGTTGCTGATGACACAAAACTGGGAGTGGTGGCTGACACACCAGAAGGCTGTGCTGCCATTCAGCAAGACCTGGACAGGCTGGAGAGTTGGGCAGGGAGGAACCTAATGAAGTTCAACAAGGGCAAGTGTAGGGTCCTGCACCTAGGGAGGAATATCCCCATACACCAGTACAGGTTAGGGGCTGACCTGCTGGAGAGCAGCTCTGCAGAGAGAGATCTGGGAGTCCTGGTGGACAAGTTGACCATGAGGCAGCAATGGGCCCTTGTGGCCAAGAAGACCAATGGCATCCTGGGGTGCACTAAAAAGAGCATGGCCAGCAGGTCGAGGGAGGTTATCCTCCCCCTCTACTCTGCCCTGGTGAGGCCACATATGGAATGCTGTGTCCAGTTCTGGGCACTCCAGTTCAAGGACAGGGAACTACTGGAGAGAGTCCAACAGAGGGCTACAAAGATGATTCAGGGAATGGAGCACCTCTCTTAGGAGGAAAGGCTGAGAGACCTGGGTCTGTTTAGCCTGGAGAAGAGAAGACTGAGGGAGGATCTTATCTATGCTTATAAATATCTAAAGGGCGGGTATGAAGAGAATGGGGTCAAACTCTTTTCAGTGGTGCCCAGAGACAGGACAAGGGGCAATGCACACAAGCTGGAACACAGGAAGTTCGATCTCAACATGAGGAAAAACTTTGAGGGTGCCAGAGCACTGGAACAGGTGCCCAGAGAGGTTGTGGTATCTCCTTCTCTGGAGATATCCAAAACCGCCTGGATGCATTTCTGTCCAGCCTGCTCTAGGTGAACCTGCTTTGGCAGGGGGGTTGGACTAGATGATCTCCGAAGGTCCTTTCCAACACCTACAGTTCTGTGATTCCATGATTCTGTGATTCTGTGAATGTATCAGAGGAATGTAATTTCCACTTAGACTACTGAAGACTCTGAATGAGACAAAATGACAGTAATTTGTACAAATTTTTTTCAAACTACTTATTTAAATAGAATATTTTGTAACACCAATTCAGTCATATTATGTAAGAACTTTTAAAATTATTTCCAAGAATACAAGCGTTTAAAACTCTTTCTACTAATTTCACGCTGACTTACTATGATTGTTGCTGATTCGTTAAATATATTTTATCAACTTTATTATCATAAAACTTAAAAAAATTGACACCAGTTGAAACTAGTTCAAAACATCTTAATATGATTAGAAAAAATAATAAACTAGTTGAAAAAATTGCTTCACCACTCCACAATAGAATGAAATAATGCATGAAGTTAGTATTTTGAATGTCTAATAATGCATCATATGATGCTCTCAGTGCAATTTTAATATTAATTTTTATGACTAATTTCTTTTCCAAAAAGATCAATTTTAATTTAGTCTAATTTAATAATAGCTAAAAAGTCTAACGTTAGACTTATATAGGAAAGCTGTTGGCCTGGGTTCTTCACTTAATTCAGCTTTAAAGGTCTCTTTAAATATGATTTGATTCATATGTAAAATACTTTCATTCTATGTCTTTGGGAAGATTTGTCTATGCACAGGCCTAGAAGGAATTCAAAGGAAAAAGGCATGATACTGTGTGTGTGGAAGTGGAACAGCATTGAACAAATAATAAGGATAGACACGTGAGACATTGTCTCAGATACATAGAAAGAAATACTTGATGCAAGAAGTGAGGTTTAATTAGGCTGTAACTTTTAACAATTTAAGTCAGCTGGGAACTGCCCTGCAGTAACTCAGACCACAAGGGTAATCATTACTTACATTTCCACTGACTGGACAGCTGCTGCCAGTATTCACCACTTCACAGTTAGTCCAGCCGATTTCTAGGACCTCACATAGAAGAAAAGCTACTGAAAGCTGTAACCCTGTTTTCCTCTTCTTTAGATATGGCCTTTCTTTTCATCTGCTTTAGATCTATTCAAACCGCCAAGACGTGACAATGTATGCAGCTATCTAACCCAGTCCACTAAGCTGTGGCTGTAGGGATGGTAAAAACACCTACTATTTGCATTCTGATAGCCTGGAAAACACTCTATTCCACTTCCAAAGAAAGTGAAGGTGCAGTGTCCATATAATAGTAATTTGTAATTAGTATAGTAATTATTAGTAACGGTAGTTGCAATAATAATTCTATAGTAGTCACAGCAGAAAAAAGGGCTCAGTCTGATGGGGAAGCTTTATGCTGCCTTTTCCTTGTGCTCAAGAGATCATAAACTCAACACTAAAGAATAGAAAATAAAGATGTGATATTTGGGCCCTTACTCCTTGACAGTTTTGCTAAATATTCTATTCTTATTATTTGAGTGGGCAGAATAATGGCTGCACGGTGACTACATAAGCCACTATACTGATATTCAAAGTCCAGGAAGGCTATGTTGTTCATAGGATCTCTTTCTGCCTCCCTCCATCTCTGCTGGTACAACAGCCTATGAGATGCTTGAAATGCAACATCCATAGTAAACTATACATAAGAGAAGTTCTGTTACGTTTCAAACAATAAAACAAATCAAAATTGTCTTGTTTTCTAGTTCTCATCAAAATGTATTAATCTATGGCATATATTAAATAAAGGTTGACAAATTTCTTTAATAGGTTTATGAGTAGAATCCTAAGACGGAGGTTAGCAGTTTTTATATACATGCTGAGTTGAGAAATTAATCTGCAGGAGTGTTAAAAATAAATAAATCAATCCTTTATCCCTAGTGTTTTAAAACTACAGTGGACTCTCTAAGATGGAATAAAGCAAAATAGTACCCTGCAAAAAGTCTAAAAATTATACAAAAATGTATCTACAAATTTATCTCTTAGGGCAGAACATAAATACTGTAGCAGATTTATCTGCTACCTTCCTGAAAGCAGGATCAGATTATAAGTATCTGTAGACAGCACAAAGTTTGTTATTTCAAAGCCTTCAATGGGTAAATCTCATAGTATTTTTGCTTTCTCTTTGTCACTGTAGAGAATGGCTCCTTTTCTCCCTCCCAGGAGGGATTTTTCTCTCCTTTTCTATTAAAACAACTAAAACTTGAATCAGTGAAACTGTGAAAGAGGAAAAAGAAATAGAAGCTAAGAAAACTAAAAAGTTTGAAGGCAACTGGAAATTGACAAATAAGTGTCAGAGCAGAAAATGATGGCAGTTTGCCAACCAGCTGCGAAAACTAATTCAGCTTTAGATAAAGAGATTTTAAAGGGGAAAAGGACAAGCAAACTTCAGAAAAAGGAAGAATAAAGGAGCAAAGAATAAATCCTTAGAGCTGTGTTAAAGAAGAAACATAGGCAGTGCTTTGTTGTTTTAACTGCAGAACTGCGAGAGGGGCTTTTCATTGAGACTTTGAATAGCACCAAAGAAACAGCCAGAATAAAGTGGAAGCACTAAAGGTTTCCTTAATGCAGTAGCTTATAGACCAGCCCTCAAAAAGGGATTTAAAGATTAGCTTTCCTAGACAAATAGAAATTATTAATGGCAGTAAGTGTTTTCTTCGCCAGTCTACATATGGACATAAAAATAACGGTGTTACACACAGTTCTGTGTACAAATTCACGAGTGGCTAAAGTTGTTAGACAAAGAAACAGCTGACAAAGAAAATGAAATAATTGAAAAATTCAGTGGAAGCCACCTTTCCCTAGAAAATAAAAGTATTTTAGTGAGCCAGTATGTAATCTTCAAGAATACAATTTTTTTTTTTTTTTTTTTTTTTTTTTTGGTACGTCATGTTTTTTATTTCATGGTCAGAGAGCATGTAAAAGAATGAAGTGATGAGTGCCATCTGGTCACAACAGCAGACCAAAATAGCAAGCTGGTATATAAAATAACATGAAGGGAGGTGGTCACAGGCTTGTCCTTTCATCTGTCACTAGGCCTTTTAATCAGGCTGTGAATAGGAAGTCAGCATGACGTAATGCTGCTGGATATTATGCAGAGATCTAATGACTGCATCTACTCTGCCCAATTACAGCATTCTCCCAAGTTCCCTTAGGACAACATCTCCTGACCACTCAGACTATACAGAGCTTACTGGTCCCCTCTGGGTGCCCTGAAAACGCCACCTCTGAACTCCCAAGAGGATTCCCCAAGAGTGCCAGGCTCTGACCTCACATATGCCCTCTGTATGAACCACATCCTTTCACCTCCATTATGCACGGTTTCACTCTGCTGCATGGAATTCCCAGAGCAGCATAGCATGACTGTCCAGCTTTCATCCTTCATGGGCAGGAGTGACAAGCTTTTTCACATTACAGCATGCACCTTAGGTACGTGAAAGATTTGGCATTAAGAAGACAAGAACGGTTTTGGATTGCATCAAACAAAAAGCCTTGACATGTATAACTGCCATAAAACTCAGGGAGACTTCACCTAATATGTTTAAAACATTTATTAAATATTCTTTCGGAGAGGGAGTTATGAGTGGGAAATATACCCCAAAGTGTATTTTGCAATGTTAAGCAGAAAAAACAGGAATAATATTTTATTTTGCTGTGAAGTTAAAGCTCAGAATTTCAATGGATCATTCAAACAGAAAAAATACTTCTGCAAATAAATTACATTTTCATTGTGAGCTGTAGTATTATTATCAGCACAGATAGTAAACTGTGAAATAAAACAACATGGAGACCCTCTGTTTGCACTTAGTCACAAACAGACTATAGAAATGTCATCATTAGTTGACATTTCAATTGTGAAAGTTTCTCATTTCCTGCAAGCTTAGGCAAATGAGGGATTTAAGCTATATTTTATTTTTTATGGCTACATTTTCCAGCAGTCAGCTGTTTCAGATTGACAATAAAATTCCTAATGGTACTTGTTTGTTCTTTTGGGAAGTTTCTTTGAAAGTTTTTTTTCAGCTTAATAGTTGTTCTGCTACTCACCAGCGCTGAAGGCTGTACTTTCAGTGAGGTACAACAAACAAGGATTTTACCTTTGTGTCTTCCATGGCCTGTAAGACCGCAAACTTTGTCACCGTCCTCATTTTTATTGTCTTTCCCCATTCCTAATTTTTCACCATGTATTTGTGCTAATGTTTAATACTAGATAATTTAATACGGCTTTTCTGAATTGGAGGGGCTTTAATTAACTGTCTTCTTTTTTTGTAACTATTTCTACCATACCACGACATGTATGTTCTTTGAATATATCGCAGATGTGTGAGTGATCCATACCCAATGACAATCTGCAAGAGAAGGAAAATTATTCAAAAAATGTATCACTTTTAATTCACATAATCCCTACAATATGGAATTTTCCCACAAAGTCTTTTTAATAATACACACACACACACCCACACACACACACACCCCCCCAAAAAAAAAGAGAGAGAAAACAAACTACTTGAGACAACATCTGGGCTGGAAAACTAATCTCACAGGTTTCAAATGACATTCTCCCATTCTCCCCATCAGTATCAATGGGTCCATCAGAATGTCTTCCAAACTATTATCTGTCATCTGTGATGGAGAGTGAAAACTCATTGGGTTAAAGACAATATGTATATAGTATTGAGACCGTTGATAGTGCTTGATAACAGAAAGGGGTTTTGTGATCAAATAATCTAGTTTTTAAATGCTGTTATTTGAAATTTGTATGGTAAAGATGTTGCTAGCAACTAAGTGAGAATTTGTGAGTCATGAAAAAATAACTGGAAGGCATCTGTTATGGCTCTCTGTCCTGTTCTTCTACACATTTAATAATAATTGACAAAAGGGACCAAGGAAGCCTGTCATTCCCAATGCTTAATCAGACAAATACCTTCACTGACATTAAGGAAGTTACTGATGTGAACAAGAGTTTGTGGACTTGAGACCTCAATCTGGCAATGACTGAACTGACAGTTCTTGAACCACAGGAAGAGAAACTGCTGGAGATGTGGCTGCCCTTGTGTATATCAAGTTCAAATCATGTTACATGTGATCCAGAATACTAGGGATGTTACCTACAAGTCTGTTATCTCCTAAAAGCAAGAGTAAAAACACATTTATGGCATATACATCAGGGATTCTAAATTGTTTTTTAATATGGATGTCCATGCATGATTCACTACTGTACTGCTTCTGGACTGTTGATTGAAAAACAGCATGTAATATTGCTATGCTATTGCATCTTTATTGCTGATAAAATCAGGCTAACAGCTGAGAGATCTGGTTGGGGTTTTTTTTGTTTTTATTTGTCAGACCATAAAACTGAAATGTTAATTTTCCCTTTAACAATATCTAATTAGTAACAGTTGCTATTCAAAAACTTTGTTTTTATTGGCTTGACTTGCACTGCATTTTTTGTAGTGTTCTATGAAATGACTTTTTTATCATTTCTTTTAAACTTCATTATCTTTTTGATGACACAGTAATTTTAATTTGCATTTTTTAATCTCCTTTTAGCCAACATTTTCACTTCGATTTTTCGCTACAGCAGTGCATGCTTTTGTCCATTTATTTTGGTAACTTTTAATGGAAATTTACTTTTTCACAAGGACTAGTACTTTTAGATGAGTTGTGTTTGCCTTCTTAAAAGACTTTTTAAAACCTGGCCCTCTCCAGCACCTATTAAAAATAATAAAACTGTCCCTCTGGGAAATAGCTAAGATCCTAGGAGGTGAAAAGATTAGCAAGAAACTGAAACACAAATAGTTTGCAGCCATGTCAGGTAGCTTTGGTAATCCTTGCAATCGGTACTAGAGAGTGGTCCTTTCTACTACTCAGAGAGAGAGCTCAGGTACTTTAAAGATTGGCTTACTCTTGGAAGTACATTTTTCCTCTAGCTGAAAAGTATAGATGGGAGCTGAAGTAGTGTGTAGGACAAACATCTTGACAAGACTTGTTTATAAAATTTTTGTCTCCCTGTGAAACAATTTGATCAGCTTTTGCAATATTTTGCAAACTTTTTGCTGAGTTTATATTCATGGCCTGATCTCTCTCAAAATTGGAGGAAGATACTATTGTATACCTTTTTTGATACTTGATGTCTGGCATTAGGGTTTAAAGTTTCTGTATCATGGAGAAACTTTTAAATAATATCCTCTCAGAAGATTTTTCTTCTACCATATTTCAGCTTTGAAAGCCTTGAAAAGGAGTGGGTGGCAAGAGTCTTAGAGCTATCTGGTTATAAACCAAACAAAAGGTAGAAGAGGCATATGAATTATGCAAGTTCACTGGAAGTGCAGAACTAGAAAACTCTTATGGAAAAGTTTTTTAAAAATTACTTACTGTGAGCATAGTAAGATTGCATTTGCTGGCTTTCCTTAATATTATTATAGTTGAACAACAAGGCTGTTACATTTTTTGAACAAATAATATTCATCTTTCTTCTTTACATGACAGCTTTCCAAATAATGGAAAACCTGATTCCTTTTCAGTTAGTTTGAGGAACTAAATCAAGTGTAAATATCACCAATAAGATCACTATTTGCATTTAAGACTTAATTCATGCCAGTGTAGCACTGCAGTTCTTAAACTTTTTTGTCCCAGTCTGCATCATTATTTGCAAACCACTAACTGTGGAGAGTTGCAGAAAAAGCGGCTGTAGGAACAAAGAATCTGTTTTTGATTGTAGCTGGTTTTTGGTAACATAGCTTACCTGCATCAGAGGCTTCAGCTAATAAACATTCATTTTTTTTTTCTACCCAGTCTTTCTTGCTGTTTTATTTCCTCTTTTATGCTTCATGGAAGGTAGAGTCCTGCCAGTGTTCTACCATTCCTGCAATGCATGCAATATCCTAGCATAAAAATACAAAATAGAAATACCGCTTGTCTAACCTAAAGTTATGGATTTGTTTCTTTCACACATTTAATATAGTTTAATACCTTTTTGTCTCACAAGATTTTTCTTTAGCACCTAAGCCATTAAAGTTATCTGGCTTCTTAACAATTTTCAAATTTCTTTGGACATCAATAGGATACAGTATTAGTTTTGTAAAAGTATCTGAAGGTCAATTTTGTCAGCTAAGTAAAATACTTTTGATAAAATTAACTCTTTCAGAGAATTATAAGTTTGTAACAGTATTAGTTTAGAGTTGAACATGCTGAAAATGTTCATAAAATCCACACTGCTATTGGGAAGTGCTAGAAGAAGCATCCGCTCTTCTTTTTCAGTATGTTTCTATTCAGTGGTACCCACAAATTGTCTGCTGTGCTCATTACTCTGGTATTAGACGTAGGAGCCTAACGCCTGCCTACATTATGCTTTAAAATCTTACAGTGCCTTATGATCTCTGCTTTTTATCCTCATTGCTCAGTATCTTCTGTGAATAGATGTAGATGCAAAGTAGCAACAAACTCACTCATATGCCGAGTATAATTATTTTCCTACCAATTAATATGTATTTTTTCCCAACATTTAAGTACATTAATAATTCCAACAATTCAATTTTTTTTTTCCTTAAAGATGTAATTTAATTGGTAGCGATAATTTAGTAAAGAGATTTTTGTCTAGATGTAAAGGTACTGTACAGGCTGGCTGCTCCCTGAGTGCCAGTGGTGTCATGGCTCCTCATAGCAGTATGTCAGGGCAGGGCCTGCCAGCCAGGGCCCGTCCCCGGACCAGGGCAGCCAGGGGAACACCATGGGCAGCCCCAGCACCAGGCATTGGGCACCTCCCTGGGGATGGGGCCTGGCCAAGGATGGGCTGGGATACGGGCCTGCAGGTGGGCCTGGCTCAGCAGGGGTCGTGGCCAGGCAGGGCAGGGCCGTGGAGAGCGGCCCTGCTGAAGCATCGCTGGGGCAGGGGCTGATGGCCCTGGGGAACTGTCATGGGGTCCTGGGCTGTGGGCACGGTGGGGGCAGCCCCAGGGACTGCCATGGGGTCCTGGGCCGTGGGCAGGGTGGGGGAAGTCCCACCCTGGGTCCCTCCATGGGTCCTGGGGGTTGGTCAGGGACAGGCAGGGCTGTGAGTGCCCTCAGGGCCATGACTGTAGGAGTGCTATGCTCCTTATTCTGTTTTTGTTCCTTCAAATAAAATGACATCTACAGTAATTGCATAAGTGCTTTTAATTTAAAACCTTGTCTAAGCCTGTCCATGATACTTGAGATGTATAAGTGAATTTATATACAGTACGTGAATTAGTACATATATTCATTGCTGCTATTGTGGACTTGTATTTAAAAATAAAAATTACCTCCACAATTTTTTTAGGACAATTTAAAATAAATGCTACACATTGTTTGACTTTGTGTATGTGTGTGTGTGTGTGCTCATGATTAACTTTGAATTAATGAGCTTACAAATATCGTGTTACAGATGACAAGACAAAATCCTGTTCCCTTTTTTGATCTGTAGATGTATTGCAAACCTTATGGAGTCCTTATGTAGATAGATCTCTTCACATGATTTTGCTCCCTTCAGATGATTTATTTGTCAAGAACTAATTTGTTATGTAGATGTTTTATCCTTAATTATTCACTAAAGGAGTCCCTTGCAATAAATAATCTTTGGGCCTGATCACTAAAAAAATCAACATATAACCTGTATTTCAAGTACCAGACACAAAAAGTAGTATCTTTGGGTGATAGGATTTGTCTGTGCAGAGTAAACAGATTATTTTTAATAGGTACATACAGTTCTTCAATTTGATAGCTGCTTTTGCCCATGTTACTTGTGCCTTGTGATTCATTGAGGTCTAAGAAATTGCTTCCAGAACATCTGATATAGTCGTTTTTATCCAATTAAGTCAATAATCACAAGGATTTGGAGTTCCCCACTAATACAGTGTAGTTCAAAATTGGTTGATACTAACCTGTCAGCTCAAGTGGATTAATAGCTGGACATCATTAGCAGATTGCGTGAATGCTCCTAATCCATTTTAGTATGAAGGCAGACAGGTTAGTTTAAATCATCTTAGCGTGGTTTCAATTAGCCTAAACTCAGGCTATTTACCAGTATGAGGATATACACATATGCCTTTTGCATCTATATTTGCTTCAGCAGTTTTTCTCTCACATGCATTAGTCAGCATCTCTCGTCTGAGAATAACTGCCCTCTCGGGCCTGCCAGCTGAGCTGTTCCTGTGGTTGTTCCTGCACCCACTGCAGTCAAAGTGAGCTGAGTTATCAAAGCTCCACTATTAGTTTAAACTGTTCTGAAAAATACCTCACAGGGAAGGTACAATAAAGTTTATATGAGGAGTTATATTTCAAAATAATAATTCATTATTTGACCTATGGTTTATTTCTTCCTGGCATCTAAGTAATTATATCTGACAGTATGAAACTGCATTTAAGTGTTACTAGCTTGTAAAGGGAAAGCTCTTTACCTGGAATACTTCTGTGTGCCTCCTTAAATGTCAATGGACCTACACAGATACACAGCAACTGAAAAGGAAGCAGGAATGCCATAATGGTGGAGAATGCATCAAATGCATGTTTCATGTTCTGAATATTTACTTGGTAATAGGAATTCTTCTGTCCCCTAATTATAACTACATTACCCTAAAGAAATTATGGAAAATAATTTATTTACTACTCAAGCAATTTACTGTTATCAGTGTAGGTAACATTCTAATTTATTCTCCTCTTCTTTACCGAGGAAAAACACGTTAGATGCATTCTGATTCCCCCCAATTCCATATGCTCACCCTGTATTGTAGTCATATTGTCATGTGGCCACACTTAACACCCTTATACTCAGAATGCAGTACTTCAGACTGCTAAGCACTTTGGTGATGCATCTCCCTTTTAGGCTCATCTCCTTTTATGCCCGCCACTACTTTCACTCTGCTTTTTCTCTGTTCTTGTGCAATGGTTCACTCATTCATTGTCCCTGTCACAGTTCCCTGCTGCAGTTGGGCCTTTTCTGCAACTTCTTACCCCGCCCTACACCTGGAGATCCAGAAAGCAATATGGTCACTGAGGAGAGATCTCAAGAAATATCAGTCTGAGGCTGAGGTCCAGATATCTTCTACAGTGTTACACATAAGACAGGAATGAGCGAATACTTTTCACAAACCTTTCATCATTTGAGACCCAACATTAAAAGACACCTGCCTTTTAGTGCTTGACAGAGTTCAGCATAACAGAACGAGGTCACTAAAAATGCAAAATCATTAACATAGCACTTAGATTTCACAATAGTTGATTGTTTTAGAGCAGCAGGAACATGTATTGAATGGATTGAGGAGAGGGGTGGAGGGAGAGGAAGAATGACCCAGGAATGTCAATCTATTTCATGGACTGGTGTGAGCCACTGTCCTTCAATTACAACTTGCTGTTGCTAAGTGTAATTGCTGCTCTGCTTTGTTACTGGAAGATGATTCTTGGCCAATGAACTTTTTTGGGTTATATATACACACATTGAAGCTTGGGCCTACATCTGCCTTTAAGAAAGGGGGGAGTTTTTCTTACTGTACATGGTTCTGGAGGCCAACAAAACAGTGGTGGATGTCTGAAAGTAGACAAGGTGAGGCTCCCTCCATCTACCAACCCATGTGGAAATACATTTCCTCAGCACCCACCGCCACCATCACCAGGACATCCAAAACACAATGGAAGTCTGGTTCCTTAGAAGGAATTCTGCAAGTGTCAGCCCTGCAAACATCACCCATCCATTTTCTGCCTTTAGTGAGAACAGGAAATTTATACACTTTTAGTAGCCCAACTTAGTTCCACCAAGGCAGAATTCAAATCTCTTGCCCTCTAGTAAAATATTTGTGCAACTGTGTCAAGAGTCTTTCTGCTCCAGCTCTTTGATCCTGCTGTATCTTCCTTCCTCTTCTTTATTGTAACTGGAAATAAAGAATCAATGCAAGAATCTTCATGATTTATTTTGATCTTGCATTGTTTGAAATTTAAAATATATCATTTTAATAATTTTTAAGTTAGCTTTCATGTACAGAAAAATATGATTTTTTTTTTTTTAAATAGACAAAAACTTGCATATTGGTGTCTCTGTCTTACTGTGTAGTTCTGCAGTACCTTATTTGAACATGGAGATAGGATGAGTTACATAGTAGTCACTGTCAAAATACAAAATTTCAGAGTGCAAAACCTTGACACAATTGTTTGAGATGCTGTTCGTGTTTTGTATTCTATATCTTTTAGAGTGTTCTTTCTTGGAGCACTGAGACGGTGCTTGGAGGACTTATAAAAGAAGTTCTTGGAAGTGAAGGGAAGCAGTACATACAGTATTTCTAGGGTAAGTGTTGCTTTTTAGTTACTTCTGAGCAACATAGCAAAGACTAAGCAAAAATAATGCTTCATGCTTACTGAGAGAGAAGCAAATTCAGAGTTAACAGGTCAGATGCTTGTATTACAATAGCAGTACATCTGTGTCTGCTAAATAATCCAAGTGACACTGCACTGAACATCACATTTACATTCCTTAAATGTGTTCTGTTCTTCAAGTTTTTCAGTACATAAAAACGCTAAGGAAATTATGGAAAAGCCTGACACCAAAATGAATGTACAGTTTATTTATTTAAATGTTTTATATTTAATGTAAAAAGATGCTTGCAACATCTTGGTATATAATTAAAATTTACGTTAAGATTACTGTGGCTGAGTTATTCAAGAATACAAGAAAAGGAAACATTTGAGGTTTTACTGCATCATTTTAAGCAGTCCTCAAACAGTGTGATCTGTGTCAGTACTGAAATATAATTATGTTCCAGACAAGATGCAGCATGGTTTGGAGTCCAGGTAATAATCCTGCCTTGATCATTCCTTGTTCTGTGATGGGACATCTTGTCTCACTCTGGACTATGTTTATAGGGAACCATAAACCCTAAGGATCATGGTGCTGTGACATCCCTATAGCTTTAGACTAAGACAGCAGAGTTCAACTTAGATTATTGGTTTGGGCATTTGGCCAACATTACTGGAGCTGCTGGCAACAGTGTGAGGCAAAGAAATAAAAGGAGAAAGTAAGGAGACTGTAATGAACACTGGGGCTGGAGCAGAAGATAGTGATGGCAAGGTGTGATTGAAAAACATGGAGAGACACTGCTATGCTATGCATTTTGTAAGTGTTTAAAAAAAAAATAAAAATCCACATTTCATACTGCAAAAATACATGTATATTTTTAGGGATGCACACACAAACACAAAAAAGAGATATGTTGCTGCATAAACATTAATTTTGCATTTTTTGAGTGTCTAGATTATTAGGTGAAATTCCAGCAAGATTTTTATACTTAATTCCCCAAAAAGTGTGTTGGTAGATATTTTTGAGAAGAAAACAATGTAAAATAGATATTCTAAGCTACTCCAGTTTGCCAAGCTGTTCAATTTTATTCAGGGCATTTTAGGGACATATAAATAAAGGCAAAATGGCAAAACATCCAAGTGCTTGTCAGATTTAAGGAAACAACACAAATTTTCCCCCATGGAAAAAAACTATTTAATTTAAGAATGTTTACTGGCATCAGTGTTGATTTTCCTGATAGACAGAGAGTAAACAAGCTACAATGCTGTCTACAATATAAAGTTATAAACTTTATAGCTTGAAAAATATTGCAAACAGGCTCATTTTTGTTGTAAATGTGTGCTTTATGCAACTTTTGTCAACAAAAAGAGAAAAGTTTCTGACCATCTGTTATTTTACATTTGTACTTTACTGAGTGCACGAGCTTTTCTTTCTACCACCAGCTTAATTATTCAGAATTTATTTCAATAACTTTATTCTATTTGGCTTCACATTATATTTTGGACTTTCAACTCCAAATTGCAAATGTTTGCAATAGGTTATGCTTAAGAAAAAAGGAGGTTTTAAGACTGTTTCCCTTATAATGCCTGCTAATCTACTTAACTGAATCCTCTTTATTTTATAATTTGCCTTATCTGTTCATTTATTTTTTCCAAACCAGCATTTGTTGTGGAGCTTATAAAATTTATTTTGGACCCTACATATTGTACTATGTTGAACTAATAGTTTCTTTGAATTTCTTGTATATGTTAATTTCTGAACTCCTGTATATCCGGGACTAGATTGTTTTTGCAGTTGTAGCTTTGTCTGTATAAAACAGCTCTGAATCTGTTACCACCTATCCCAATTCTATTCCTTTTCTTTACCTGTGCCTAAAAAATAAGTTATATTTGTAGTTTTAAATCAAAACTAGAAATTAGAAAGTCCACATATAGCACAATCGTGAGTCCACATCCTTAGGTGCTTATTCATTTTGTATTTATTTCTCTCTGTTATGTTTTTCAGCTAATAACTTATCTTTTTTTTCTTTTAAACCCTCCTTTAGGAACTGTCCGTTAAATTAACAACCAATACATGAATAACATTCAGTCCAATCACAGTGCTTCAAAAAATGACACTTTAAAAAATCCTTCCTTTCCATTTTGAAAAATGCAGATTACCAGTCATCTGTTTTGCCTCAATGGAAACCTAAAATGGGAGTATTCCTACAACCTTGAAAGTCTCACGAAATAGCAGAAAAAGTGATGCTTATTCCATTTGCCTGAAAAACTAAATCCTTCACTTCTCACATATCCAAAATGTGCATTAATATGCATGGAAATTTTTGATCTGTGAAAATTGTAGGACAAGGCCTGATGTGCACTGTTATTTTGAATATGAGGGTTAACTGTATGCCTTAGAGAGTGTCTGACCCAGTATTTGCCACTCAAAACCAGAAATAAAACAGCTGTGTATTATAATTTATAACACAGAACAAATTGTTATGGGCATTGCTATATGTTCCTTGAAGAGGCCTGGAGTAAGTTAAACTAAGAGACCCATGGTTTTTTATATTGCTTTTTAAGAAAGTATAGAAAAGAAAAGAAATCAAGTTTGTAAGCCCCATCTTCCCTTCTTTTTTCTCCTATAAGATAAACCAGGGTACACGGTTAAACTAAGATAACTGACTGGTAGAGGGTCTAGGGAGCAAAACATTAACTAGAAATGAGACAGCTAAGAGATGGAGGAGACAGGAGACAGAATAAACAAGTATGCAGAACATGGAAGGACAAGAACAGGCCGCTGGATCAGCTAGTTGATGAGGCCTTGAAATATGACTTCACTCATACTGCCTTAACTTAAGCAATGACATATGATACTTTTCTTTGGAAAAAAAAAGTACTGGAACAATATCTAGGGGGCCCTCAGTTATGAGCACACAATCTAATCTGGACAAAGATCAACACAATATATTGTTGCTGGCAGGAAGATTTTTGCTCAGCAGGATGCTCACAGCGTCTGGCTTAGTGAGATACTCTAGATCTGACTTAGATGCTCTGAACAGTCCTCTGAATGGCCATATATTCCTCCATTGACTAAATAAGGAGCCCAGGGAGACAAGCTTTAACTTGTAAGAAAAAAATATGGAAATGGGAAAAAAAAGTTATAGTTTTTTTGCAAACTCTGTACCTCACTTCCCCTTCAGAGGTTCAGTTCTTCTCTTCCTTCCTTCACTCCAGCAGGGAGGCAGTGTGATACACCCTTATTATTCATGGCACAGCAAGTGTTTCTTGATGAGTCAGTAAGGTTATACAGACTAGCACATTCAAAGGATGAAAGTCCAGTTATTGCCAGTCCACTTCCTTAACCAAGTTTGCAGTGGAAATGTAACAGCTCAGCGGGATCTACTTTTCCTTCTCATACTAAAACTTGTGTAAGAACAGCTTCTGTAGGGGACAGATATAATACAGACTATATAATGGGAGCAGAAGTACTAGAAAACTAATGCTTTTTTAGTTTTTTTTGCTTTTAGAATTTTGACAGCATTGTTGTTGCCATATTAAATATTTTTTTCTGTGTTTGAATTTTCTTTTCCTTTAGAATGCGATTGAAAAAGAAAGGAAAAATGAGTATCATTTTACATTGCTGGTACTTAGATTATTCAGTGTTTTATGTATCTATTGTACTAGACCAAGGTATATTACAGCTTAACTCAGTTTAGAAAATGCAAGATAGGCAGATTCTTATTTTTAATTTAATGAATAGCTCAACATTTGGTATTGTAAAAGGTTCTTAAGTTTTATATATACTTAAAAAGAGCTCAGTGTGGAATGGCATTTAAATAAAGTCCAGCCACAGAAGTATTATGGCTTTTTTATAGGAAATTTGCATCTTAAAAACAAATGAACAGCTGTTAGAACACTTGTAAATGCTAAAAAATATTTTTCTGCTTTTATATAGTCATTTCTGAGCCTGTACAGCCCTGGACATTTGTATTAGCTCTTGCTTGAAATTTGCATAAATCTGCATTATTTCATGGTTACAGTAATCATCAGAAATAATTCTTGTCTTATAAGGGACAGAACACTTTGAAGGAGGATTTTATAATTTGCCAACAATTTATAGATTTTAATGATGTCAGATATGTAAATTTGTGATCTGAAATTTAGGCTTATAGACTCATTTAGCTATTTATATTTGCTATCAGAGGTACAAAAAAAAATGTATAAATATGCATCTAGGGCCTACTATATTTGTTCTGGATCTGCCACCTTGTTCAGTGCTTCTTAGATTTACCAGTCCTGGCCTGGGTACTGTAATAGAGACTGAATGGAGATAAGATTCCCTAGAGACTTCAGTAGTTTAGGAGTATTGTAGGTAGACATCCTTGTTGATGGTGAGCACTTCTAAAGTAGCGTCCACAAAACCACAATGCTTCATCATGGAAGACAGCAATTTGGCCTTTCTCATTCATGTCTTCGCCACCTCTTGGCTGGCCTGGAGAGATAGAGTGTATTTGGAAAATTTTAACTTCAGTGAATGCCCAAAATGATCTAATTTTCCATACCCTCAGTTTTATTTCCTGCTTTATTTCAGGGCCTGACCACCTTGAACTTCCACACTGTGCACATGTTAGTTTACTCCTGGATGTCCTTCCTTCTTCACACAAAAAATATTTAGATCACAGGGTCCTACACGAGGTCCAGAGGAGATAAAAGCCAACTGACAAGTAGTGTGGCTACAATGATGAGAGCAAGGTGAACACAAACAGTCCTTACATCATGGCAGGAGGGGCACAGTTTTTTTCCTGGAGGTGATCCACAAAGATGATATAAAGCCTACCTTCTTTGCCAGCACTGACTTTACATCGATTTTATAATCAAGGACCAATATATTAAAAACAGTGCTTGGAGTTTTCAATGTCTACATCACCCTGTGGCATACTTACTCTATAGTAAGGATAAAGAGTATCTTTGTGGGACAGGTCTGGATTAAGGTATTATTTCTTCAAAGAGTTAAGGACCATCAACATAGTCCAGCCCAACTGCAAGGTGCACTGCAGTTACTATTTTCCAACTAAGGTAACGTAACTTATATAAAGAAAATAAAAAAAGAAACAAGGCACTCTTTCCATAGACAAGGGAATCGGAAAACAAACAGGAAAAGTGTCTAGTCTTATTTCTTACCACCTTACTGGAAGAAGCTCACAGTCATTACTTTGATATGCAAATACCTGTGTAAAATAGAATAGTCCTACCATACTGTGCTCTTTGATAAATAGAAAATCACACAGCTTGAATAATACTGTGGAAATTTGTCTAAAAATCACTGTTTGCTTGTAAGAAATAGTATATCTGTGGCAAATACTCATGAAGTCAATTGGAGATTCCAAAATAGCTTTCACATGGCCCAGAATCAAATCTCAAGTTTGGATTTGTCCTAAGGCATTATAATTCTCCAAAACTGTAAACCCCAGTTTATTCCTCACAAGCATTAAAAACAAACAAACAAACAAACAAACAAAACCCAAACCAAAACAAAAAAAGAGTGAGAAAGCACAACGGTGAGATTAAGAAGACAGTGGTACGCAATTATACAGGAAACATCTTCTATTTCCTTTCAAACTGCATAAATTACTTGTCATTTGGCATACACTTTTTCAAGTGTTATTTAATTAAAATAAATGAGAAACATTCAAGTTAAATTTAGCATAACAAATTATATTAGCCTCATGACATGATAAGAACATATATTACTATTTCCAACACTTTTTCCAGTGGATTTATTCTATTTTGTGAACATTATTCTTCTTCTTCATATTAGGAAAGGAATATATCTTATTGCTATTGAAATCCTTTACAGATAAAAGAGAACATTTGGATAAACATGTTATCATGTCTCTATAACCATATTTTGCTATGCTGTGCTTCGTGAAGTACATACAATCAAGGCATTGTAAGGTTTATAACTTTGGAGAGGTTTTGCATATGTTGCCTGGTCACAATTAAAATATGTGTATATTTTCTGATTCTGGGAAAGTGTGATCTATATTCATCATGAGAATAAAGGAAGAAAAACATCCACGGGTTATTATTATAGGAGTAATTTATCTGGATTACAAATCAGATTTTTATTCATAAGTGTAGGACATGCTTTTGCAAAATTGTTATAAACTATTCTCATAGCTGCAGGGGTTTTTTTCTTATACTTTTATCGCTCCCACTAGATGTATGTCAAAATTTCTTAGTATACTTATGAAAGTAGATTGCACCTGCTTAAAAAAAAAAAAAACAAAAACAAACTTGTGAGATACAGAATTTAATGTAACCTCAATAGAAATTACCTGTTTTTCAACTCTAGCATCCCAAATCAGTATTTCCTATTTATTTTTAATAAACAGATATTCCTAACTATAGTAATAAAGATAAATTATTTCCCTTTTTAAGGTATTTTTTTTGAAATTTGTTGTATGGAAAATGAATACATTAGCTTAAGACGAAAAAATAAGCAATAGCATGATGTATTTTAGCTTATCTATCTGAGAAATGTCAACTGGATAGAGGAAAAATACTGCTGAAAATTCATTAGAGTTTTTAAAAGGTAAAAGAATGATTACTTGATAATGAAAGAAAGTATTTTTTTTGTTTTTAAATTTGACTTTTTAGGGCAAATATATGGAATGCAAACCATGCCTAAAAATCAATACCTGTATTGCATAATGTTACAATTATATGTTGTACATGTTGATTTACATTCATTAGTTATAATATATGTCTTTGTCATGGTTTGGCCGGATTGGCCAATCAGAATGACAGATGGCCCTTCCCCCCTGCTCCAAAAAGAGGAGAGGAAGAGATAAGGAGATTTACAAGTTTAGAAAAAGAGCTAAACTACTTTACTGAAAATAATAATAAATAAGGAAATAGGAAATAATAATAGAATAATAAAAATAATAATCTTAAAAAAGTATACAATATATACAAAACCATAACCAGCTCCCAGGATGATGATTGCGTTACCAGCAAGCACAGGGAAAGTCCTAGACTGGAGTCAACAATGGACAGGAACTGAATTACGGATCTGGAGTCAGGAATGCTCGGATCGGGATTAAAGGCAGATGAACAGACAGGGTCCTCCTCAGACATTGGACATTGAAGATAGAGACTTGACCCTTTGATACCTTAGCTGTTACACTGAGCTTGATGCATATGGGATGGAATACCCTGTTGGTCAGTTTTGGGTCACCTGTCCTGTCCGCTCCTCCCTGCAGATGGGACCCTTCTATGCTTTTCCGCTTCCAACCCTCTAACGGAGCAAATAATGAAGTTAGCTGATCTTGGTTGTTATAGCAATAAGTATAAGCAAGGGCCTCTGTGCACACCATTCCTTGGTATAACCAGGTCTTATCACTCTGAGAGTGAACAGTTTCTGAACAATATGCTGTTAATTTCAGAGTTTAGTCAGTTAGAAGAGGCCCAGCTAAAAAGTAAAATTACAAAACAGAAAATTGGTTCTGTTTTACCTCAAACCAGGACAGTCTTAATGTCTTCAAATGGCTTAAGGTTTCTAGAGAGCACACCAAGAGGTGGGTGCTTTCACTGGCTAGGATGCTGTCAGGAGCTCTCTTTACAGAAGCTTTAAAGATACCTTTCTTTCCCCACTGTCTATGTAGAGAATTTAGATGTTTAGTCCAGAAGAACTAATTCAGCTGCTGCCTAAAATTTAGGCAAATGTTAGGAGTCTGAGTAAGATAGAATGACTCCTAATAAGTAAAAGAGGGCACTTAGTAGCCCAATTCTTAATGAGAAAATAAAACAACAAAACATCTTTGACACTGTAGGACAGTCAGGTAAGTGTTGCCTGTACCGTGTCAGATGAGAAGGTGAATCAGGCAAAAAGTCTTTTGGCCATTCTCTTAAGCCCAGAGCAACTGCTTTCCTCGAATCCTGAAAACATCCATAAAAGTTGCATGTCCTTGGTAAAAAGTTGCTGGGAAGCAACCTATTGGATGAAACATGTATGTGCCTGCCATTCCCCTAACACGTGACAACACTGGAAAAACAGGTATCTTCAAGCACAATATGCAAAACTATGCCTAATGGGAAACCAGAAAGAAACACAGTAGCAAACTGAATTAATAAATAAAAAGAATAACTATATCCTCTAGACCTACCAAAACTGCTATTACAGTTACTTAACAGTAATTAGAAGGAAAAAAGTGGGTGTCAACAAGCAGCAGGGCCCTAGCTAGGATAAAGAGAAAGCTGAGCTCTTTTTATTTTTTTGATATTTAGAAAGATAATGAGATGGTTTCAAATGCAAGTAATGTAAGACAAGGTAAATTCCTTTTTCTCAAAAATGCAATGCCAAACATCTAAATATCTGTTGAATAACATATCTGAAATAGTAATTTGTTTGCTAATAAATATCTGAGAGTTCAAAAATCAATATTTCACCATTTCCTTTGTTTTTTAGAATGATTCTAAATGTTGATGTTATACCCCTGTGGATCTCTTGTAAAAGAATTCAGTTATTTGAATAGTTTCTCATCTGGGGAATCCACGTATTTGTGGAATTGCTTTATTAAAGTTTTCTGAGTAGTTTTTTTCATTTCATTTCCAAGTTGCCAAAGTCTAAATTTATAGCAGAGGTGGTCGATTAAGAAGATAATCCTCAAAGATTCAATTTCTCACAGTTATGTAAAGAACAGACAAAACAGGAAAAGAAAGATTAGAAGTTGGAATTGTCCAAGCTCACACAGTAAGTGGAGAGAAAGATGAGGAGGAGTCCATAGGACTCCACAGGATTTGCAACAAGCTGCATATTTGTTACGACATGCTATTTTTGATATTGGATAAGTCACAGGAATTTCCAAACAACAACATTGACCTTTTCTCTTTCTTTTGGAAAGCAATAAATTAGGAAACAAAATCTCCCCAGTGCAGCAGATCCTTAAGTGATCAGGAGGGTGACCAAACTGTGCACAGCAAGAAAATACAGCATCTTAAAATTCTGTCATTAAAATTTCAGAATAAATTTTGAATATGCAGAGATCATGGGCTTTTCTTTTGGCAATACTGGTTTTCTAAAGAAATTAACTCAATAAATTCCAATATCTTTTGAATATTTTAACAAGAACATTTGTGAAATTTGGGGTCATTTTGGAAACTATTTTCTTTCTGTGGCATTATATTTACCTCTGAGATAAAGCACAACTGTACAAATATTTACAGCCAGAAAAAAAAAGATAGGTAGAGAAAAGTAATGTGATGTTTACTCAGAAAATGTTCAATAAACACAAAAAAACTTTCTGTGGATGTCTCCAAATAATATAAATATACCAATTTACTTTCAACAAAGACAAAACCTATGGCAGTGGTGTTTTCAGCCATAGACTGTTATACAAAACGTATAGTATTACTTACCTGAATTAATCAAAAGAATATGAAATAGAATAAAAATAAACATTAAAATAAACTGCAGTCAATAAAGTTCCTTAAAATTGTGGTGTGGTATCTTTCAGGTCTGAAACTATTAACAAAGCCTACATTACCACATTTGATCTCACATCTAAAAAAATTATCAGAAATAATCCCATGCTGCCCAGTCCTTTTCTTGGTTATGAGACAGGACTCCTAATCAGCAAAGCACTTACTGCAATCAGACTTTGTTCAAAGTCACTAACCATGCCACCATAAGTAGGCAGTCCATTTACAACAGCACAAAAGGCAACTTTATATTGTCTTTTGAAGGCTGTTCTGAAGATGCTCTGAAGACCAAATTTGCTCTCTGAACAAGACAGTAAGCCTCAGCAAGACCCAAGAATTGCCGGAAGATGTTCCTTGCTGCGTGAAACCCATGTGCTTAAGTATGCCTGTTGGCTCTGAATACACTGCTCAAGACAGCTTTTTGGATTTAAAGCGAGCTTTTCAGAAGACACAACAATACTGAAGATATATAGCTGCTCCAAAACTTCTGAAAGAACAGAGCAGTTACAGCCCTTTCTCACCCAATAACAAGCCTCTGTCTGTATTATGACCAGCTGGAGTGCATGGAGTTCCACCTGGGGATAGACAAGGAGCTGAGTGAGAGCTTATGGGGCCTGTGGGGAATGTGCAGCTCAAGAGCAGCCTTGGCTGCAGTGACTATGAGATGGTGGAGTCCAAGATCCTTTGGGCAGCGAGGAGAACGCACAAGTAAGCTCACTGTCTTGGACATCAGGAGAACAGACTTTGGCCTTTACAGGGATCTGCTTGGTAGAATACCATGGGATAAAGCCCTGGAGGGAAGAGGGGTCCAAGAAAGCTGGTTAATATTCAAGGATCACCTCCTCCAAGCTCCTTCCCAACAAAGAGGAAGTTGGGCAAAAACATCAGGAGGCCTGCATGGATGAACAAGGAGATCCTGGAGAAACTCAAACAGAAAGAGGAGGCCTACAGAGGGTGGAAGCAAAGACAGGTAGCCTGGGAGGAATACAGAGATATTGTCTGTTCAGTCAGGGATCAGGTTAGGAAAGTTAAAGGCCAGATAGATAGAATTAAATCTGGTCAGGGTCATCAAGGGCAACAAGAAAAGCTTTGTATGTCAGTGACAAAAGGAAGACTAGGGAAAATGTGGGTAGTCTCAGGAAGCAAACAAGAGACCTGGTCACCTGGGACATGGACAAGGCTGAGGTAATCAATAACTTTTTTGCCTTGGTCTTCACTGGCAAGTGCTCTAGCCATACCGCCCAAGTCACAGAAGGCAAGGGCAGGGACTGGGAGAATGAGGAACCTACCACTGTAGGAGAAGACTAGGTTTGAGACCATCTAAGGAATGTGAAGGTGGACATATCTATGCAACCTGATAAGGTGCATCCATGGGTCCTGAGGGATTAGCGGACGAAGTTACTACTATCCATCATATTTGAGAAGTTGTGGCAGCCCAGTAAAATTCCTGCTGACTGGAAAAGGGGAAACATGACCCCCATTTTAAAAAGGGAAAAAAGGAAGACATGGAGAACTACAGGCCAGTCAGTCTCACCTCTGTGCCTGGCAAGATCAAGGAGCAGATCCTCCTGGAAAACATGCTAAGGCACATGGAAAATAAGGTGAATGGTGGCAGCCCCAACATAGCTTCAGTAAGGGTAATCGTGCCTGACAAATTTGGTGGCCTTCTATGATGGGGTTAGAGTGTTGGTAGATAAGGGAAGAGCAACTGACATCATCTATGTGGACTTGTGCAAAGCACTTGACACTGTCCCACATGACAACCTTGTCTCTAAATTGGAGAGACAAGAATTTGACCACTTGGTGTATAAGGAACTGGCTGGATGGCTGCACTCAAAGAGCTGTGGTCAATGGCTCAATGTCCAAGTGGTGACAACGTTCCTCAGGGGTCGTTACTGGGACTGGTGCTGTTCAACATCTTTGTTGGCGACATGGACAGTGGAACTGAGTGCACCCTCAGCAAGTTTGCCAATGACACCAAGCTGTATGGCACGGTTGACATGCTGGAGGGAAGGGATCCCATCCAGAGGGACCTTGACAGGCTTGAGAGGTGGGCCTGTGTGAACCTCATGAAGTTCAATAACGCCAAATGCAAGGTTCTGCATCTTGGTCAGGGCAATCCCAAGCACAAATACAGACTGAGTGGAGAATGGCTTGAGAGCAGCCCTGGTGAGAAGGACTTGGGGGTGTTGGTGGACGAGAAGCTGAATGTAAGCCGGCAGTGTGTGCTTGCAGCCCAGAAAGCCAACCATATCCTGGGCTGCATCAAAAGAATTGTGACCAGCAGGTTCAGGGAGGTGATTCTGCCCCTCTACTCCAATCTTCTGAAACCCCACCTGGAGTACTGCATGCAGCTCTGGAACTTCACAGGAAAGACGTGGACCTGTTGGATTGAGTCCAGAGGAGGGCCACAAAAAAGATCAGAGGGCTGGAGTACCTCTCCTATGAAGACAGGCTGAGAGAGTTGAGGTTGTTCAGCCTGGAGAAGAGAAGGCTCTGGGGAGACCTTTTAGCGGCCTTACAGTACATAAAGGGGGCCTACAGGAGAGATGGAGAGGGACTCTTTACCAGGATTGTAGTGATAGGGCAAGGGATAACAGTTTCTCTAATTTAAATTAGATATTAGGAAGACATTTCTTTACTGTAAGGGTGGTGAGACACTGGAACAGGTTACCAGGGAACCTGTGGATGCCCCATCCCTGGAGGTGTTCAAGGCCAGGCTGGATGGGTCTCTGAGTAACCTGGTCTAGTGGAAGGTGTCCCTGTCCATGGCAGTGGGGTTGGAACTAGGTGACCTCCAAGGTCCCATCCAACTCTAAAGTTTCCATGATTCTATTATGATCTAACACTTTACCGGGCAAACTGATGGCATAAGAGCTCCTCTCCTCACCTAGGCATGTGAGGCACCTAGGCACCTCACAGCCATGGCTGTGTATGATTTTATCTTGCCCTATCACTATTCTGGTTTAAATACTTGCTGTTCTAATCATAGTAGTTTAAATGGAAAACATGTTATGCTATGTGCAAGAATAGGGATAATTTTGTCAAAGAGAAATACTTTCTGAGATCAACACTCAGAAGAGTAACTTCTGCTTTGCACTTAACTTCCGTATTGTCTTTAGCCTAGAACATTTTGTTTTCAGTTGTCTTGCTGATGATGATATTTACAATGTTCCCAGCCTTTCATTTTTGTCTTTCCTGTCACAGCTACTGCTTACATTGCACCCTGTAGATTCGCTATGTCTTTCCCTGATGATGTATAATGCTATACGTAGTTGTGATTATCACCTACACATACAAGTAATATAAACTTTTTCTTTTATTTTTTCTATTTTTTCTATTTTTGTTTCTTTTTTCTTTTTCTTTTTCTTTTTTTTTTTTTTTTAAATGCAGTAGCATTTGCACCATCTTCCAATCATATGTACTACTTTCTCCTCCTTCAGAACCAAGCTGGCAATTCTCATCTTGAATAGCTTTAAAATTGCTCATAGCAATCAATGACAACTGAGGCATCACTAAAGAATTTCTTTTATCTCCGAGCTCCAATTTAGATCAGTCATTAAGCTTGAGTAAGCTTGAGCTGTCAGAACATTGTCCCTCATCAAATGCTTTAAGCACAAAAAGTCAGCTTCAAAATCAAATTTGTTCTATCTCTTACTACATTTTGTAATGGTCTAGTACGAACAATAAACTTTACTGAAATAGTACTGTCAATCTTTAGAACTCAGATAACTATACAGGCTTTTTATCTAAGGAACGCTGCTGTACCTCAAATATGATCCACACTAAATCATTTCCTTATATTTCTTCTTTTATGCTGTTTGATCTTGTTAGTGATGTATACTACATTGCTGTGTAGTGACTTTTTTTTATAAGCGTACATTTTAAAAATATAAAATGCAAGTATAAATTCAAATATGAGAAGGAAAACATCTAAGTATCTGATATATCAAATATATAAAGACCCATAGATATTCTTCTGCAATGTCTCCATATAAGCAGTGTTTCTTTCAGACAGGATTCAGTCTTAAAAGTGCCAATTTCAGACCTCTGCTTAGGTTATATTTCTGAATTTACCCTGGAGCCCTTTTCAACTGTCTCCTAAAATAAACTCTGGTAAATTTTAATTCTTTATATTCACCTGAAAGCTTCTTTCATGAGCAGATTGAAGCTGAAAACAAAAATCTGGCTTGAACAGGTTGTTTGGCTTTCTGACAGTGATCTGATTTTTTTGGTTAAGGCCTAGTTTGAAAAAAGTGCTGTGTGGTTTACAGTATATAAATACCGCAATCCGCTTCAAATGAAATTATTTACATGCATACAGCATCAAGCTGAGTGGTGCAGTTGGCATGCCTGAGTGAGAGGATGCCATCCTGAAGGACCCTGACAGGCTTGAGAGGTAGGCCTATGTGAACCTCATGAGGTGCAACAAGGCCAAGTGCCAGGTCCTGCAAGTGGGTCAGGGCAACCCCAGGTAGCAACACAGGCTGGGGAATGAAGGGATTGAGAGCAGCCCTGGCAAGAAAGACTTGGGGATACTGGTGGATAAAAAGGTGGATATGAAGTGGCAATGTGTGCTTGCAGCCCAGAAGGCCAACTGTATCCTGGGCTCCATCAAAAGAAGCATGGCCAGCAGGTCAAGGGAGGTGATTCTGCCCCTCTATTCTGCTGACATCCTACCTGGAGGCCTGCATCCAGCTCTGCAGCCCTCAGCACAGGAAAGACATGGACCTGTTGGTGTGTGTCCATAGGAGGCCCACAAAAATGATCAGAGGGGTGGAACACCTCTTCTATGAGGAAAAGCTGAGAGAGTTGGAGTTGTTCAGCCTGGAGAAGAGAAGGCTCTGGGGAGACTTTCTTGTGGCCTTGCAGTACTTAAGAGAGGCCTACAGGAAAGATGGGGATAAATGTTTTAACAGGGCCTGTTGCAATAGGACAAGGGATAATGACTTTAAACCAAAAGAGGGAAGATTTAGGCTAGATATAAGGAAGAAATTTTTTACAGTGAGGGTGGTGAAACACTGGAACAGTGTTTCCTGTTCCCAGAGAGGTGGTAGATGCCCCATCCCTGGAAACACTGAAGGTCAGGTTGGACGGAGCCCTGAGCAACCTGATGTAGTGGAAGATGTCCTTGCTCACTGCAGGGGAGGTTGGACTAGATGACCTTTAAAGGTCCATTCCAACTCAAACTATTCTACCATTCTGTACTATTCTAAGGAACTTCTCAATGTGATTAAGGGCAGAATATGACACAATAACATACACTTCTCACTGAAGAGAGAAAATTGAAAGACTATTATAGGATATTGTCTAAGATAGTTTCCCCCACTCTTGTCTCCCACTAAAGAATTTAGTTAATAATATTGGCTGTGATTTATAAATCATCTCAGAATGCTCAATATTTGCTTGGAAAGAAAAAAAGGAGCATGCAGGTATGGATAACAAAGGTTTCTAGATTTCATCTTTTAATGTATATACTTTAATTTTTCCATTTATCATTCCTTACATTTCTTCTTTTTGTTTTTATTTTGTTTTGTCATGTTGTGTTTTGTTTTGTTTTGTTTTGTTTTGTTTTGTTTTTAAATGGAGGTATTGTTGCAACAAGTTTCATCCTTTCGTAACAAATGAAAAAGAAAAAGAACATGGCATTAGATGTAAACCTAACCAGACACAGATATTTCTGATTAGCTGCTATTCATCTGCAGTTATATAAAGATGCATAAATAAAAAGTGAGAGAACTGAAGAGCTTTCAGATGAATACATATCGTTATATAAGCACGTTGAATACAAAGCTGCCAAATAAGATGTTGGTTCTTAACTGTAATGTCTATAACCTAGCCCTAGTGACTGAAGTGTTCATTCTTCAGCTCTCAGACACTCAATTGTCAATCGTAAGGACATAACTCCTTAGGAGATGTATGCAAATACTTTTTAACTAAGGTGCAGGGGTAGGAACAAAAGTAAAGAGAGGCTAGTAGAAAGAAATAACAGCAGACTTTGAAAGAAAACACAGTAACAGTGACTAGCCACTCTCTTATAATGAAGAACGAGTCGTTAAGTAGTCTTCATATGCAGAGTGTTCTTTAATTCAAGTGCACAGACACATCAAATATATTTCTATATGAGACTGCATGCATTTATAGGTACTCATCTCTTAGGTAGGCGCCATTTTTAATGGCAGGAATCTAAGGCAAGATTTTAAAATGTAGCCAATGATTTTGGGAAAATTGCTTGACAAAGAAGAGAGAATATACAGTGAACATTGACGACTATTTTTTGTCTGTGACCCTTAAAATCATTAAATACTTTTTCAGATCATAGAGTTTTCCAGAGGTGTCATATGACAGAAAATTTTGCTTTAAGTACTGAAATGTTATACTTTCTAGCTAGGTGAGAAAAAAGTGATTCTTTTCTTTTACTTAGAATAATTTATATTCAAAGAAAGATAAGGTGGAAAGTAAGGTGTTTAGTTTGGCCGAAAGAGCAGAGAAATCCACAATATGATCCAGTCTTTTTGGAAATAAGCAAGAGGAACTGATGGGTTATGAACTAGAGAGTTTGAGCTGCTGAACATATTCTGCTGTGAAAAGGGAAAATTGGATCAGGACTGGCCTGGGAAGTGTTAAGATTCATGTCTAGAAACTGACTTACTAGGACAGTCATGTAAATGACAGAACACAAGGAAGACAAGCTTAAGAAACAGGATTTGATCATTGCTTACTGAAATAGTTTAATGGAATTTAATTACATGATAGATTTGGATTTAGTAATAACTGTTGGAATCCTTGGTACAGTTAAGTCATCCAAAATATTAAATGGATTCCTGTTACTGCTACCTCCTGCGCTTGGAAGCTGCAGCTCCCTGTGGGTGCCTCTTGTTTCCCAGTCACTGATGCTGCTGCCTTCTGATCCTTCTCCTTACTCTCCACATCAGTGAAGTCAAACCAATGGTGCTGCGTAAACATACATAGTGAAAATAAAATGAAAATGACAAAACTATGCCTAAAATGGCTTTGCTGATTTACCACACTTTCTGTCACGAAAAGGTACTTGACTTTTAAAAATCAGGCTTTTTTTTTTTTTTTTTTTTTTTTAATGATCACGGTACATGACATGTAATGGCAAATACTATATCACTAGTTATTAGTGGTGGAGATTGTGAACAGTATTTTAACTTCACCTTTTACACACATATTACAAGCACTTTTAAACATCCACAAAGGCTCATAGATTCATAGAATTATAGAATCGTAGGGTTGGAAGGGACCTCTGGAGATCATCTAGTCCAACCCCCCTGCCAGAGCAGGGTCACCCTAGAGCAGGTTGCATCCAGGCGGGTTTTGAATGTCTCCAGAGACGGAGACTCCACCACCTCTCTGGGCAGCCTGTTCCAGTGCTCTGCCACCTTCAAAGTAAAGAAGTTCCTCCTCATGTTTAGGTGGAACTTCCTATGCTCAAGTTTGTGCCCATTACCTCTTGTCCTGTCATTGGGCACCACCGAAAAGAGCCTGGCCCCATCCTCCTGACACCCACCCTTTAAGTATTTATAAATGTTGATAAGGTCCCCCCTCAGCTGTCTTTTTTCCAGACTGAAGAGACCCAAATCCCTCAGCCTTTCTTCATAAGAGAAGTGTTCCAGTCCCCTAGTCATCTTTGTAGCCCTTTGCTGAAACCTCTCCAGCAGTTCTCTGTCCTTCTTGACTCGGGGAGCCCAGAACTGGACACAGTACTCCACGTGTGGCCTCATCAAGGCAGAGTAGAGGGGGAGGATGACCTCCCTCGACCTGCTGGCCACACTCTTCTTGATGCATCCCAGGATGCCATTGGTCTTCTTGGCCACAAGGGCACATTGCTGACTCATGGCCATCCTGTTGTCCACCAGGACTCCCAGATCTCTTTCCACTGAGCTGCTCTCCAGCAGGTCAGCCCCTAACCTGTACTGGTACATGGGGTTATTCCTCCTCAGGTGCAGGACCCTACACTTGCCCTTGTTGAATTTCATAAGGTTCCTCTCTGCCCAAATCTCCAGCCTGTCCAGGTCTCTCTGTATGGTGGCACAGCCTTCCGGTGTGTCAGCTGCCCCCCCCAGCTTTGTGTCATCTGCAAACTTGCTGAGGGTACACTCTATCCCCTCATCCAGGTCATTGACGAATATATTGAACATGACTGGACCCAGTACTGACCCCTGGGGAACATCACTCCTCACTGACCTCCAACTAGACTCTGTGCCCCTAATCACTACCCTCTGAGCTCTGTCTTTCAACCAGTTATCTATCCACCTTACTGTCCATTCATCTAACCCACTCTTCCTACGCTTCCCTATGAGGATGCTGTGGGAGACCGTGTCGAACGCCTTGCTTAAGTCAAGGTAGACCACATCTACCACTCTCCCCTCATCTATCCATCCAGTCATGCCATCACAGAAGGCTATCAGATTAGTCAGACATGATTTCCCCTTGGTGAATCCATGTTGAGTACTTCTGATAGCTTTCTTTTCCTCCACGTGCCTTGAGATGACGCCCAGAACGAGCTGTTCCATCATCTTTCCAGGGATGGAGGTGAAGCTGACTGGCCTGTAGTTCCCTGGGTCCTCCTTCTTGTCTTTTTTGAAGACTGGAGTGACATTGGTTTTCTTCCAGTCCTCAGGCACCTCGCCTGTTCTCCAGGACCTGTCAAAGATGATGAAGAGTGGCCCAGCAATGACTTCCGCCAGCTCCCTCAGCGCTCTCGGGTGCATGCCATCGGGGCCCATGGACCTGTGAATATCTAATTGATCTAATTGATCACTCACTCGATCCTTCTCAACCCAGGGGAATTCTTCTTCTTCCCCCATTACTTTCCCCAAAGCATGGGACTCCTGAGGGCTGGCCGAGCAGTAAAGACCAAAGCAAAGAAGGCATTCAGTAACTCCTCCTTCTCTGCATCCTCCATCACCATGGTTCCTGTCTCATTCAACAGTGGGCCCACAACTTCTCTGGTCTTCCTTTTGCTTCCAATATACTTGTAGAAGCCCTTCCTGTTGAGCTTGACACCCCTAGCCAGGTTTAATTCCAAGGCAGCGTTGGCTTTCCTTGTTTCATCCCTGCATGCTCTGGCAGCATTCTTGTAATTCTCCCAAGGGATCAGTCCATTCTTCCACTTACTGTAAACTTCCTTCTTCCACTTGAGCTTTTTCAGAAGCTCCCTGCTCAACCATGCAGGTCTCCTGCATCCCTTGGCCGATTTCTTGCTCTTAGGGATGCACCAATCCTGAGCTTGGAGGAAGTGGTCTTTGATTACCAACCAGCTTTCTTGAGCCCCTTTGTCTTCCAGAGTCCTAGCCCATGGGATCCCTCCAAGCAGTTTCTTGAAGAGGTCAAAGCTAGCCCTCCTGAAATCCAAGGTTGTAATTTGACCTCTTAACACTCTTTTAACAAAGGTTTATATTTGGATTAAGGCAGATCACTGGCATCTACTGTTTGATTATTATGACAACTAATCAGAGAATGGCAATAAAATTTCTTTGTAAAATACCTTAAGAAAAGGCTAATACTCATGCAGCAAGGCCTCAGTGTAATACAGAGTGTATTACAGAGGAGGAAACCTTAACTGTGGCATCTGTTGAAATCCCTCAGGGACAAAGGAACCAATGAATGTTCATTCCAGGATGACTCTGGCTATGTCCTTCTCCTAAGGAAACTTATATCGTCTCCATCTCATTTAAAAGGATTTGTTACATTAAAGGAATTTTCAGGTTGGTAAGATTATATTGTACTATTAGAGACTTAGCTGGGACCACACTGTCTGTAAAACAACATGCTCAAACTTACAAGTGACTGAGAAAGAGACGTGGGGCTGGAACTCCAGAGCTATCATTTCAGAGCTTTTGCAGTAACTCCTAATGGACATACTCAGCTTTTTCTACATAGCAGAATATCATCAATATTTACTCTTTCTAGGAGTCACACTCAAGTTAGCAGTCCTGTTCTGGCACATAGTCAGTGTATTGGTCTAAGCTGAAAAGAAGAATGTCCCACCAAATTAATAAAATGCTTGAAGGTGACTAAATCTTAAAATCACTTGCTTATTCAAATGTATAACTTGCTTTCTTGGCTATCTCTTAGAAAAGTGGTATTAGTGGCATGGAAATGACTAATATTAGACCAAAATGTTTGTTTCTGTATACAAAACAGCTCAGGTACAAGGAGCTGGGATTAACATATAAACATATAGTAATTGTAATTTAAACTGTGATTTCTGTGTATTAGAAGTATCAAAAATACCATGGGAACCGTTCAATTTTTAAAACTGAAAATTGAAATCTGTAATTTGAATGTGATTATTTTTCTATTTTATTAAGAGAAACTTCAATATTTTAAAAAATTATATTAATCTTAGGCTTTTCTTGACAAAAATATTGTTAATGTAATGTGAACTCAAAAAACCCCAAAAGATTTGGTTAAGTAAGTTGGTTGTGTTAAATCTACTCACTGCATAGACATAAAATGACCACCTAGTGGGTAAAAGTGAAATAGGTTTCTGCTGGCAGTATTCCTGCAAAAATAGTGCTGCTAGCATTGCTAAACTGTACAAAAAGCTATTCTACTCAATATTTTAGAATATTTGACTTTTTACTGAAGATAATTTTTAATACTTGTGAACTTGATCCCATCCATATAGATTATATTTTCCTCTGATTAGTATCTTGATCTGGATTTCCTAATCTATTCTAGCATAGCTACATAATTCAATTAACTAGAACACAATGATTTCAAAGTATACATGCACACAATCTTGCTTATACAGTATAAAACAACTTGCAAGCGATCCCTTTTTAAGCCCTTACTTCTAATTAACTCATAAACAGATTTGCCCCAAGTGGCAGGCTGGATCTTGCTGAATCAGTATGTCTCTGAGGAATTCCAAGGTTTGGCTTGAACCCTTCACTATAAAGTAACAAGCTGTGGACAGTAAAGCCGTAACAGAACTGCATGCACAGTTCAGCTTCCATATCTCTGTACAATGCTTCAGCAAATGTTCTGGCTGGTCACTTAGTAACATTCCCTATCGCCTGATATAGTCACTTTTACCTTGTGTACTTAGTTCACAGAAACATTGGTGGAAAAATCTGGTTTGGTAGCAATCTGTATCCACTTTGCACAACAGTAAATGACTACACAAAGTGTAGGTCAGCAAAGATCACGCCTCAGACAGTCACACTGCTCTGCTGTCTGCCATTCATTTCAGTCTCAAATTCCCATACAGTATTACATGACTTTTGACTCCGGTAAAAGGTGCTTAACTGATATCCTCAGGAAAAGAAATTGAATGACCATGTCATTACAAATTCTTTCTGTAATAGAAAGAATCAAGATTTTGAATCTTGATTAGATGTAAGCCACTTTTAAATTTGAGAGCAAAGTAGGGATCATTAGTCCATAAAAAACCTTCAATTTATTATTAAAAAAAATAGACCACAAATAATGTAAATGTTTTTGGCTTCCCTTGGGCCATAACCAAACACAGTGGAGAAATAAATAGTTAACAGATCATTTTGGATTTTTTTTTTTTTTTTTTTTTTTGTGACTCCAGTGTGTTTCAGATCCACAGGCTAACAGTAATTAATACTGTATAAACAGGTAATAAAGAGATGTAGTGATATGAGTCCAGATTATCAAACTCCTAAAGAAGGAATAGGTCAATTTAACTATAAACGATAATCCTTTATGCTCTTAATTACTTATTTTATCATGTATTGTTATTCATGATTAATCTTAAAACACTTTTAGTTTATTTCAGAGCAGAGAATGCAAATATAATAATTTTTGCTGATAGCACTAAGGTAATTTAAAAAGTTGTACTTTTGTATCACTGGGAAAAAATTTTGTCTATGGCTACTACTTGAGTTAAAAAATAGGAAATAGCTTCCTTCTACATATGTATAATATACACATATTAAATGATATTGTCTGACTACCTTAGTTTAGTTACTGCATTTCTATAGTGAAATTTTAGAATATGTGTAAAAATAAGGTTACATAATGATATTAATTTTCAATTATTTTTAATTGAAATAAATTCTCAAATATTCTCATTTTCATTCTAATGCTATTCTTCAGTTCCAAAAGTACATGTGAATGAGATCCATGCCTAAATGAGGATTACTCACAGCTGTTTGCACATACTAAGAAAAGCCTACACATTACAGTTAATCTGACTGGCTAATACTTGCCGACAACGTTTAGTAAGGGATTAAGAACAGATTCAGGAAGTCAAACTCAGAAAAAAAACCCCACAACTTTAATACAATTCCTCATAGGTATGAAATATTTTAATTATTTATATTAGTGAAAGAAGAGCTAGAGCCTGCTAAATATAACAAGGGAGCCAAACTGAGACTGAAAAAAACCCCTGTGCTTAGAAATCTTTTTGCAGAAGCCATTCCAGGGTAGTCCAAGTACACGAGTGACTAACAAAGTTCAACACAGTCATCAATGCCCACCAACACTTTCAGCACCTTGGCATAGATAATAATGTCTGTTGTGTTTTAAATTGGTGGATTGGTCTTTCTAAGTGGCTGCATTGACAAAATGTAGGTGAGCAATAAAGAAATGAAGAGAGAGAGAGAGATTGTTTTTCCATTTTTTAATAAAAGGCAAAAAAAGTCTTTTTATAGACGTGCTTATGACACTCCTATTCTTTCATCTGGCAACTCTTGTTGCTTGTTTGTCAAGGCACAATTGATAAAGAAGAAAAGCGGGTTCCTTCTTTATCATATTTGTTTTCATGTGCTTTCCCCTGGCTTAAAGCTTTCTAAATTAGTGACCATTGTGTTTACACAGTGCTGACAGCTGCTGAAAATATTTCATCCCATATGGCACAAAGAAGAACACAAAAGGAAATAGTCATAAAGCATTGCTATTCTTTTTCAGGTTCTTCAATACTTCTACCTTCTTGGTGGTACATAACATTGCATTTTACATCAGAGAACAAAGTAAAATATACAGGAGATTGGACTTAAAGACAAGGAGACGTTTTAGGTTGTTCAGCATGTTTTTGCTGCCAAGATTAGTGGGCATGGTAATGAGTGGCAGCTAAAATTAAGGTACATTTTCAAATTACATTCTGTGCATTTGACTAAGAGGTTCCCATATGAACAGAATTTAGAAGTGAAAAGACATCCTCTCTTACTGAAAAAGCCCTTGTTAACATTGAATATAAACAACTGATGGATACGGATCTGTCCACTATAGAAAACACTTATGCAGTGTTTTGTGAAAGCAAGAACATATTAAATCTTAATCTTATTACAATGGAGACCAATGATGTGAAAAACTAATGTTTGACTGCATGAAACTCTTGTACTTCATAAGGAATATTCTCCCCTTAATTTGGACTATTACATTTATTTATAATGAATTATTTCACTGAAATTGTTTAAAATGGATTTAATTTTTATATGAGAAAATTAAATGAGAAATCTTTTGGACTCCTGTTACAAAAACTAATGCCTGGCAACTTCTGGCTTTTGTTATGTAACAAAAGAAAAAAGCTTTCAGATGTACAAAACTTATAAGCACACCCACCTGACCACCCAGCCACACATATACCTATATTCATTCTCGTTTGATTTTGTGTATATGGATATAGAATTATTTTACATGATATTATCTTTTTCACAAAATACTTTTATTTATTTTTTAATAAAGCTTAATAAAGATTTTTTGCAAAAGATGACATTTCTCAAGCAAATACACAAGAGTTTAAACAGATCATTCCATACAATTCATTTCTGTTCTAGCAAACTTTTCAATAATGTCTGATTGATAACCTTAGAACTTATTTTGGTTATGTTAATCTCAAGTTATATTGCTTATTTTATCCAGCATTACTTAAGACTGAGGGAGCAGCCATGACTTTAGAAATCTATTGTTAGTAACTTAGGTTCATTTCCAGGCAATCAACATATATGGAAATTAAACTATGGTTTCTCATAGTGTAGCAGACTTGATACAGCACCTTTATTTCCTCTGGGGATCAAATCTTGTCATACATTTTGCATAGCTGCATAGCTGTTCAACTTTGCAATTGAAAACTTTCACAACACAATTATGCATTCTGAGAGAGGGAAAGCTGAAAGTGTGGAAACTGTTATTATTAAATATCTGTATTTGTTCAATAACACATGGTATATTCTGGCCATATTTTTTTCCTTTTTTAGTATTTAAACAGCACCCTTTTTATTTCTGACCTAGGGAATCCGGACCGTAGCACAGCAGGCTCTACTGAGGGTATTGTAATGTGCCCAGTGTCTTATTTTACTTACCTTTTACTAAGTTATAAAAGCTGATGCTCACCTTGATATACAATTACCAGCAGGTAGTTGCTGTTTCATCAAGGAGAGCCTCCCCAAGACTTTTATCTGGCATTATTCACTGGTCCCAAATCCTCAGCCTCTCCTTACTCAGAACTCAGTTGCTGGATGAGAACTACCAGCTGAGAGTTTGCAGTTATCAGTATTTTGGGAATTCCAGGTGGGCAAATGAACACCTGTCTCCAGTAAGCTGCAATATACTTCAGAGGTCACTGCTGTCTGAATTGAATAGTGTGAGTGAGCTCTAAGATAACAGGAGTAGCAGGCACTGGAAATCAACAATGTTGTTCTCCTTGACTTTGTCTTGTAAAAAAAAATAAAAATGTGCATGAACAATCTTTTGGATTAATAAAAAGTGAAAAAGATTTAAAAAAGAAAGGAAGGAAGGAAAAGAAGACAATTTTATGTCACAGATAAGTAATCAGTGGTATGAGAAATATAAAATCATTATATGTTTATTATTAGAGATTCAGTATCTTAAGTAGTCATTTAGCTTTTAATGTTTTCTAAGCTAATGGTAAAGATTTGCAATACTGGCAGATATGTTTACTTCACTTCTGCGTGCACACATACGCATAAGAACACACCATCTTGTTTGTAGTCAGTATTTTCTGTCAGAAATCACACATCAGTAGTTTCAGTCTAGTGGGCAGGGAAGTAAAAAATAGATACATTGCAGAAGTATATTGCAGACTAATGTGTTGTGCCTCCTTTGGAGGTAATACTGAACTCTATTGTGTAATTCAAATTATGTATCTTTATAAGAAGCTACTAAATAAACAAAACCTGTCATTATATTGGAATTAAAACCGTAAAATGGAAAAATATAAATCACGGATCTCTTTCAAGTTGGTTATCACATAAAATGTTGCTGAACAATTGAATATTTTCATATAATATCTGTCTTACTCAAAGGCTGCAGAATCAGAGGAACAATAGCCATTCTTCCTGCATGAACATGCAGAAATGATATTGGTAGTAAGAGATTATATTCTTCTTTGTAGTCAAAGCACTCCGAGACCTGTCTTTAAGGTCATCTCTTTTTACTTCAAGGATCCTGCTGCTGCACCGTGTATACTTATCTTCTGTGTGAGTTGTGTAAGAGAGGACCCACGCCATCTTTGGGAAAGAACAGAAATATCAGCCTAACTTCTACAGATGTTTCAGTGCTATTAACCCTAGCTGGAGACAAGTACCTTCCTGAAGTCAGACTGTGGCTTCATCGAAGAGTATTGCTTGAGGCACCTGTGCATCTACAGACTAATTTATGCAGGTTTTGCTCAGTGAGTTTTTTGTCTTTGTAATTTTTGTGGGGGCCATTCATAGGTACCTATCTCTCCATCTACCTTCATCCCCTATATTATTTATGGAATTTTCGTATCCAGTTGAGGTGTATGGACTTCACCAAGTGGCTACCTGCTGTTAACTGCATGGTCTCAGAGTTCTCACGATATTTTTTGTTTAGAGATGGGCCCTCTGGCACATTATGGCCAGAGTGTGCGCAGTCATGGAACTGTCCCCTTTACCTTATCAAAGTAGTTTTTAATTAGCCCTTTATGCATATTTTTTTCATTTTACTTTTTTAACTCATCAGAAAGGATGAATAGCTCACTAGATGTTGCTATTATCATGGATTATAAAAAAATGGTAGAATAAAATTCTGAAAATTCATCTGTTCACAGGTAGTGTAACAATGTATAAATTATATCAGTCTGGGCCCTCTGCAGGCAGGTATGTAGTATTTCCATTTCTGCTATTCCACTGAGGTTTTACATAAGTAGGGACAATTTTATATTTACTCCGTAAGATTCTGATTATGGGGGACTAGCCACATACAGTTTCTGAGACAATGTCTCCAGTCAGTCAGCAAAAAACTTGCAAATGTCTAGTCACCAAATAAAGGATCCAGGCAAAGATGTGGCCACTAGGACTTTTTGGAAAGTAAGAGGTGTTCAGAAGCAGGTACAGACTGGACACTAATCAGTAGCCAAATTCTCAAAATATCTTTCAGTGCTCTCAAACTGACAGCCTCAAAAGGAAGACAAATATGTGAAAACCATTATTTTCTTCCTCTGCCCAAAAGACCTTATCAGTACATAATTAGCCTTGTCTGGTTAGCTGGGATAACAATTTTTTCTCTACCTTCCTCTTTTTAAAATGTACTTCTTTTTTTTTTTCCTTTACTCTCCCTACTGCACTTCTAAGGCATCCAGACTGACAGAAGGTAAGAACTACTAACAGAATAAGAAAAATTTTTCAGCAACTCATGCAGATCAAGCAAACACTCTCTGCAGGTAGTAGGAGGTGAATGTGCTATAACTTCCCCAATATTTAATATCATGCCTGACCTCTTACAACTTTGGAAAACTACTGTGTACCTTAGCTCTTCTCATAGATGTGTGAAGATATCTGTAATATTAATTATAAATATCTTTAATTTCAAATCCCTGAACCTATGTGTGTTTTCCCTCATCGCAGTTTGTTAATAAGATAGACCATACTCACCCGCTTACCCCAGCATCTGCGTCCTAATCATCAGTGGTGTTTAGCTGCGGAAGACTGTATGTGGCCAACATACGACGATATTCTCTCCCTACTGTCTATAAGCCTACAACAGTCTGTGGCCTTGTATCTTCCCGAACTGGAAGTCGTATTTTTCTGTTTAAAAAGAACATAAAATCTGTTCTTTTCATGGAACTTCAATAGCTCGATAGTGGTAACAAAATGGATATATTTACCTGAGGCCTAAAACCTTGCAAATGTAGTCATATTTGCATTTATCCCAAGTTTCAATCTGGCACTTACTGAGTTTTTGGGGGAATCTAATTCATAGGTTTCTGTCTACAATAAATACATTATTTGCTTAAGACCTGAAGATTATAAAAGAGCTAATAGGATTGTAACAAAGACCAGAGTGGGAAAAGCAAAGAGGGGAGATGGAGTATGGTGCTGAGCGTCCGCAAATATACAAGAGACAGTGACTCCTGGTTTATAATTCCTGCTGAGTTCAAAGCTGAGTGGAAGCTGAGAAACTTTGTCTCTTACCCATATCACCACTGCAACGGACAGCTGCTGCAGGAAGCAAGAAGACCCAAAGTTAACATGTGACACACTGAAGTGTGTTTCTATGGCTTTGGGAGGTATATATACCTTTTATTCTCACACAAAGTTCTTTTTATTTCCTGGTATTGTAAGCCTGCGCAGCTACATGGAGCAAATATTACTACACAAACATAAAACGGGTAGAACTTGGTCCTTTAAGAAATTTCCTGGAAATACTAAATTCTGTCAGAAGATTTCATTCCTACCCCTTAACCAAGAAAAAAGTTTTGAGCACTTTTCTTCCAGTCACATGTGAATGTTCCATCTTTTTGAAATGGTCATTAATATTTGAAAACTGACCCTTCTTTTTCTACATCCTCTTGACATCCTCAACAGCAGTAAAGACCACAAAGCAGTGGAAAGTAAGAGGATAACCAGAAGCAGCTAAACTAAATGAAATTCAGATTGCTGCCAGTTCTTCTGCCTCAAATTCAATACAATGTTTGACATGCAAAATGAGGGTCAGCTGGCAGGTATAGCAAATCTGCGCCTGCTTGGAGCTAGTGGAAGTTGTCCAAACTGCTTTATTTCCCTATCTTTCTGGATGATATGAAAATGGAGATGTTTAGATTACACAAGTCATTGAAGAAACTGAAACTTCGTAAACTCTTCAGTGAAGTAGCATAAAGGAGGATGCAGTATTTTTACTGCAATTTTACTGCAGTGTTTTCCCACTGTAAAGAGCAGAATGGTATGCAGCACTCAGTGTTTTTCATCTTAAACAATGTAATTCTTTGGTACAGCAGCAATTTCTAACAGTCCTAAATGATCACAGACCAAAAAATTCTGTTCTTTCAGCCAGCACATTGACAGAAAAAATTCTGAGCAGAGTACTGACTTGCCGCAGAACAGTATAATCAAAATATTTTAAGAGACACTTTACTTGCTACTGCACACAGTACTTTAAGTAACATGGCTTCATGTACAAAATTTTTTAAGTACTTTCCACCATATAGATGCAAAGACATTTTGTATGCAAGCAAAAGAATCTAATCTTGAGCACAGCCTGAACACTTTTGTAACCCTAGCAATTGTTTTATCAATTGTTCTGTAAATGCCCTGGAATTGTTTGCCTCAAAACTTTCTTATCTCAATGAAAATTTGTATCCTGCCTTTATTCATGAAGTGGAATTTAAACTAACATGCAAACAAAACTCCAAACTTCTTGGATACGTTACCATTTTAATGAATAAATGTGTTGATTTTCAGTGATCTAACATAATTTATCTGGAAAACTGAACCATAACTTTGATAGGAAACAGTTTTTTTAATCGAAAAATTGAAGGTGGAAGTAAAAATCTGTATAAAGAACTCTCACTACCTCTGTAAAAATTCTTTCCCCTTTTCAAGACTGTTTTTCAAAATGCAGAGCAATCCACACTGCCATGAGAGTCAAAATACTCAAAAACACCTCTAAAAGTGAGATTCTTTGATATTGTCGTTGTCAGGCCAGGTGTTAGTATATTAATCTGTATTAGTTTAATTGTTATCCTGCCACTCCTTGTCTCAACTATAACAGCTGCTAACCAGTGTTCCACAAGAACAAATGATGGCTTCACACAACACAGATGCCTTAATCAATGTAATCAATAAATATATGTGAAAAAGTAGAGAAAAGACTGCAGGTCAAATGGATCCCAGTGGGATATGTCTAAACCTAATGAAAGTGATGCTTTCATATCTCTGAACAATGCTGCAGTGACTGAAGAATCAGAATAAATGGCACAAAAATCTATTGCCCACTTTATTTGGGATTTCTAAGGTGGACTTTTGTCTAGTAGGCTGGACACAAAACATTTCCTTGAGTTCCACCTCGGATTCAGTAGCAGCTTGAGCTTTGGATCATTTAATCTCTGTATGTTCCAGTTTTCCCTGTAGGCAAACTTTTTGGTCATTTTCTCACTAGAGTTCATGAGAATTAATATAAAATCATGTAAAAATGACAATGAAATCATAGAAAAATAAGAGTAAAATTGGAAGAAACCTTAACTGACTATCTAGTCTTGAAGGTAGTCTCAGCTGCAGTTACATGATAAGGAATACATGTTTGTCTAAGAGGCTCTTAGAAACACCTGATAATGGATATATTGCAACCTCTCTGTGCAACCTACTCATCAGAAGAATGTATACGGAGCTCTGGTTAGGGACAGCAATGAAGGCTGCTTCTAGAGGCAGCAGAGCTTCTTCCAAGTGGATATTGTATGAAACATTCTCATTCTCATCCAAGCCTCTTTACTGAGGTTGGCAAAGCGTATAGGATGATGACATGTTTCAGTTGGAAATCTCAGTTTACCTGCACACCAGCGTGTTAAGCGCAGGACACCTATGGATCAAGGGTCAGAGTCAACTATCTGCTAATGTGCTCGTGCTTTGATTTGCGTGACATCCCTCTGCCCTATGCAATCACTTTCAGTAAGAGGGGAGGACAGCAACATTAAGAGACATGAATCCTTGCAATAGTGTCTTTTGATAAATTTTCAATGTTTGAAGAATGTATGGATGACCTTCAGTCTGCTTCTTTAAGCTTGTATTTTGTTTTTTCTTAACAGAAATCTACCTATATCTGTCTATGTACAAATATAAAGTTGTACCTAGTGCCTTTTTTTGCACTTTCCTTTTTTGAATTTTCCAATAATCCACTCACCAAAAAAAATGTCTCCTTTGTTCAGAATTCACCATGGAGTTTATGCCCACAGACCTGTAAGTCTTTGATTTGAGGAACAGTTGGATGTCCTGTGCAGTAAAAGAATCAATAAAATAGTTCAGCCCAGGTAGTATTGGACAAAAAGGTATACTAGTCTGGTTTCATAACCAATGTGCATAAAATCTTGGATCTTGGAGGAAGACCAAATAGAATGATGAAGGCATATATATACACATAGAAAAAAATATCATATAAGGTACATTGTTATTAAAAGATTTTTTTAAAGAAAAAGAAAGTGTGAACAGCAGTGCTGCTGAGAAACTAGTTGTGCTTTGTATATATGTGTGTGTGCAAAAAAAGAGAGAAAGAGAAACAAGGAGAGAATGAAAGAAAGAAAGAAAGAAAGAGAGGGAAAGAAACAGAAGACACTTAGGGACTTAGGGTTTTTAGAATCCTGCAAGAAAAACAGTTCAAATTGCCTGTGACAAGCTAACTTTCTAGTACAACTTTCAGTTTTTACTTTGGTCAGTATTACTGTGCACCGAAAAATAAAGCACTTCCAAGAAACTTAACATTTTCGTTGGGAAAGCTTAAAATTTCAACAGCCATTAACAATCATTAAAAAGGTGTTTGCGAATGCAATTGATACTGCAAAAATGAAATTTATACGGTGAAAAACTCTCACAGAGTTCATTTTAGCTTTGATTTAGACTTTGGAAATTATCTAGTTGCTAGTAGCTGTTCACATATATTTAAAAAATAATGTATTTGAGACTGGTTGCTAAATCCTTGTTACACTTTACCTAGTAGGTAACTGTGATTTTGCTGTTCTCAGCTCCTCTTTTCTTCTTAAATTCCTATATGTGTTAAATGAAAAATCCCACCATATTCCATATGTGATAAAAACAAGTTTGGTGAAGACCAAGCAATTGATTCTTAACAACAAAAGCAGTAACTTCCATAATGATTAGGAAAGAACGCCCAAACAGCTCCCCTCCCCCCAAACCAAAAAAACTCAAACTCAGAAAGCACCAGAACTAAGAGATAAACCTGGGAAAAACTGGGAAATTGTCTTAACTCATGGGAATCCTCATCAAGTTTTAAATCAAGATGACTTCCAGTCGGGCTTGTATTAGGTTGCAGTACAGTATTAGGCTTTGCATGCAGTGTCCCAGGTAAGCCTCTAGGATTTTTTGGTGTGCTTTGATTCTTAGTTAGATACTGAAGACCAAGAAAACTAATCAAAACTACATGTTATCTTCCATTTTATATGGATTTGGGTTGACACAATATTTAAATAATAAGTTCTACATAATTTTTACTTCTTACCATAAATTCCTTCCTGTCATAAATGTTCATCTGGTTTATTTTTTTCAGAATTTTCTATTAATAACATGGCTTGATATCAACTTAAGGGAAGATACCACATGCAAGATCAGGGACCAGTATTCAGGATCAGACCAAAGATTTATAACTTAATTATTTTCTCTTTCCTATTCTTTCTTACCACAGGCAAGTAGGCATTAGTTCTCATTTCATGGGATGTTCTAATAATTTCAATGGCCTTAAATATGAGCATGGATGAGCTACTACAATTTGCATGTTTTTATAGCCTTCTATATTGTGTTGTGTATAATGTCACTTTTTATTTACCTGCATTCCATTTTGATCACAGCTATAAAATGGGGTTCTTAAATGTCAGTAATAATTCATACCACAAAGAATATGAAATGAAGGGCAAAGCTTACACAAAAGTATATTAACTGAATTTAAATCCTATCAGGGATGTGAGGAGGAAATGTTCTGCTGTGGGTATGATAGTGAGTTATCTCCCTTTTGCATTTACCCTTAAACTGTAGACTCAGATGGGATAAACTACATTCCATAATATACTAGGACATAAAAAGATACATTCTTCAATCAAGTTTGACTACATTTATAAGAAAGGCAAGCGCTTCAGTATCATTGTCTACAATGTCAGAGAGATAGTCCACGCAGGTACACCACAGCAGTCAACTCTGTAACATAATTAAAGTGCAGTAGGCTGCATGTGGCTACACAAATTATTTTGGGATTCAGCAGTGCTTGCAGTTTATGAGGGCTGGGAGTTGGTTTAATGGCCTACTTTGGAGGTCAGGTAAAAAGTCACGTTGCTTCCTGCTGTGGCACTGTTTCCAGCTACCAGTTTTGGGCATCACTGGCCAAAGTGCCTGTCTGTCCCCTGACATCTGTCACCATGCATGTCCCTGGTGTCGAGGACTGTCCCCCACTTCCAGCGTCTTTCCTCCAGGCAGGTTCTTCATCTTTTTCTTTTCATCCCCCTTCTTTCTGACACTACTTCTTTTTGGCAACCTTTATTTTCCATCCTCTCTTCTTTCTGGGCCCTCAACCCCCCCAGTTTTCCCAGTCTAAACAGTCTGCGTGCTGAAGCACAGCACATGATCAGCCTTGCAATTGTTGGTGCAGTCTTGTGTCCCTTTATTAATTGGAGGTTTGAAGGCAAGCCACTTTTGCTTAGCTTGGATATTACAAAAATTTACAACCTGCCTATACCAGTTGCATGAAGCAAGCAGCCAGCAGTTCAAAAATTCAATTTTGGACATTCCCACCCCATCACTCCTCCCACAGTTATGTGCCTCCTGCTAGTATTTCACAGTTTCAGCTATTGTTTTGGCCATTTGCAAAATGGTATATACGTTTCTGCCTTTTACTTTTGCTCGCCAACTGTGTTTCTGCAGCAAAGCTACTGCGAGGACAGAGAATACAATGCAAAGGCTTCATCCTCCGCACGTAGGAGTGGTTAAGCTTATTCTTTTGTTCAGTACAACACCTTTCTGATGGAGCAGTAGCAGTTTTGTCCCACTGGCTTCTTCTCAGGGGTGTCCAATCTGGGCCATTTTTTTTTGTGTTGCAAATGAGTCTCTCTTCAGAATACGTTTAGATATATAAAGTAGTTAAATTGTAATACCAAAAGCCTTGATTAAACCTCACTGCAGTGATGCCATAATACTCCATACGTCATACACAAACTCAGCCATCCCAGGTTTTTTTTCAGCTAAGATTGCATAAAAAGACAGTACAGTGAGATCTCATACAATTAAGATTTCACTGTTGCTGCATTGTGCTCAGTACTGTAAAACAATCTGCTCATTCTCTCTCAAGTATGGTGACAATTAATGTTTCATCACACCTGGAAAAATAACAAAAGAACATTTTAAAATTCCAAAGACTTAACTGCTTGTATTTTAAGTTATTTTCTATTTGTTGGCTTACTTTCTACCGGAGTGACTCCCCAAGCTGGAGATCTCTTTAAAATATGCAATCACTCAATATAAAACATGCAACTATTTTTTTTAAATTACAAAATAAACCAGATCATCTACTTTTAAAGGAAAAAGTATGTGTAAAAGAATACCCTTTTTCCTTTTTTCATCTTGTCTCCTATAGGGATATATAATATCTTAGCTCTGACAGACAAACACTCTGCAGAAGCCCATATCCACAAGCCACATATCCATAAGCCACATATCCATAACGTATCCCATGTCACAATAGTACAAAGTAACAGTAACTGTTAACTTTCTTGTACAATTTTATATTACAACAATAATGCTAATCATTGAGGTCTTGCAAATATCTCAATGTTTGTAATCCATCGGCAAAAGAGGAAAAAAAATCGATACAACCTTAATCAACTTTATACACCCAATTCTAAATAGGTGTACAAAAATACAGAGAATATACTCTTGTTTGTGTGATTATACTTAGTCAAAAATATGGAAAATCAGTTACTGGTAAAAGTGTAGTTTTAAGAACTCCAATTTTATGGCAGACTAATTTCCTAAGTATTGATGCTTTTTCCCAGGTCTATTTTACAGCTCATGCTGAGCTTCAGCCTCTTGCATGTTTACTGTTATTAACTTCATTCAGCTAGTTTAAAGCTAGCTCAGGCATTTCTACACGGGTTTCAGTCATCCTTTTTTGGCTTCAGTAGGCAGATTTCAGAGTCCTGACATAAAACTGCAACCTTAGACACTGTGGTTTTATTTTGCCAATGTAACTTTCCAAGATTCATTAAAAATATACCTGTAGATTGCAAAGCAGAGTCAAACATTTGATCACAGGATTACTACAATACCATGTGCTTCCCTTCCAGGTCAAAGCCCTGTGTTGACCTTATCATGGAACATAAACAGAATTATTATCAGTCACTGACAATTTCCTTTCATAATTTTGACTAGCGAGGAACTATGTTTTCCTTTAAATTTTGTTTTTCAGAGCCGAGGCAGGAGGTGTTGCCTTACTGATCGTTTGAGAAGAAACAAGTCAATGCATTGCAGATAACATTAATACCCAATATTAGTTGAGCAGAAAATCCCAGGCCTCTGCATATAAACTCACAATGGGCAGATAAATATTTATAAGGAATACTTACATGAATTATGCCTGTTTTAATGTAATCTTAAACCAAGCTCTACTCAGAAGTTATTTGATCTACTTTCTATACTGATTTTTTGAAGTTAGCTAACTCCCGGTCATCTACTAAGAGATGACACATATGCAGTTGGCACCCTGTTGTCCATTTTGTTTCTGTTACCTTTTTCTTCAATGAAGAATTTCACAGTACAATCAATAATCTGCATTTCAAAGACTGTTCAGAAACATATTGCTTTAAGAAATCAGCTTCAACAAACTATTTTTAGATTTCTCTCTTAAAATTTTATTATGCTGAAGCAATGAATTACTTGGGATTTTTTTCTCCCAATAGAAGCGCTCAGTTTGCTATCATGTCATTCTATTATCATGGATCATTCTGTTGTCATGGATCAAAATTTACAGAGGGATGTTATTGCATGTGAACCATTTTTGATACAAAGAAAATTGTAAAGAGATTGTTCATATTTCTATTCTATGATATCATAGTCTTTAATTTGACTTTCTTTTTATTTCTTTCAGGTTCTTCAGTGAGCAGTGGAAGAACTATCAATTACAACACTTGCACAGTTGACCCCACCAGAATCAATAGTCATTAGTATGGCCCTAAGTGTGTAAATACACAAATCTGTAATGTTAAACTATAGGTTTATGTTACTTTTGTAAATTTATGATAGACAAAGTTTTGCCATATGTACAATGTGTATTTCTAAAACAAATTAATTTTCTCTAGTTTTTCTGCACTAAATCCCCAAAGATGTAACTAGTCTATTTGATTAACTTCCCGGGCTAACCTCTGCACTCTTTGAATTAATGCTTTAATACAGAAACTTGGAAAGTCACATCAGCTTTTTCTGATAATTTCGTCATTTCACAATTTGTTGTTTATCTTTAGATGAAGTATTTCTGATAGGCTATGGCTCTTTAGCTGAACAACTAGTTATAGGGATCATCTCGTTAGTAACCCTGTGAAAGAAACAAACTAAATCATATTTACTCAAATCAGAAATATTCTGAGCAATTTTTTTTTAGTAAGTATAAGCACAAATGATAACATAATCCTTCCAATTAATTTATTTTATGCTTCATTTTTCAAAGGTATTGTGTCTTATAGAGAAAATGCTTGTCTTTCATACATAAGCAATCCAGGTAGAGTTAGTGATCATTAGAAACATGGCCCAGGTGGGAAATTAGTCCTTATAAGAGAATGTCTACAGGAATCATTTGAACTATAGCTCCCATGAGTTACAACTATTTGGACACAGATGAATATGGACCTAAAATTTGAAATAACTTGACTTTCATTTGAAATAATGCTTCCATGAATTGTTGATGAAAAAAGATTTTTCTGTGCTGGTTTCCTCTGTCAATGACTATAGAATGGTTGCTTCCAGTTGCAAGCTAAACATTTAATGAAATATATCTAAAACAAATTGCGCAATTTTTGAAATCAATATACCAGCTGTCTTAGGCATGCATAAAGTCTCGTAGTGAGTCTAAAAAAGGCAAATATTTTGTGCTCTACATGTCCTTTTCCCCACTAATAAGCTAATTTTAAATAAGGCGGACTAGACTTAGAGCTGGATTAACATTTTTTAACTTTAATTTCAACAACTTCAACAGTTTGTAACTCAGCTGCAAATTTTTTTCTTATGGTAAAACTTGACTTACAAAATCTTAGTCTAGCCATTTTTATTTTTTATTTTTTAAGAGAATTAGAGTCTGCTCAATTTTAGAGTAACATACATACAATTTTAAGAGAATATACATAAAAGAATGAAAGATGGAGAATTATTTTGTGAGCTACCATAAGTAAAATCCAAGACTTTAATTTATCCTACTGTAGATACAGCAATGATCTATCCTGATATGAACTACATGTGGTCTGGGAGGTGGAGGGGCCTACTCTATGTGGAGGTCTAAGTCATATTTCCTGCCTGATTCAGACTGGAATTATATCAGCAACACTTATTTCTGTTAACTAATACACTGTCCAGAAGCACTGGATCAATTTCTATGAGTCTCTTCCACGAACAGTTTGCTCATGAATCTTCTTCTTTCCTAGGACATGGATAAGATCTTTTGGATCTCCTTCACACCATGTCTTAGCTGTCTCCTACATGCTTTGTGTCAGCAGATTTCTCCTACTTGAGTTTTTTAGAGTCACCTTTCCCACCTTCAATTTCTATTCTAAAATAGTTAAAAAGGGATCTATATCTAGAGAAGGTCATGAAAGTACTTCTCTGTTTTTTCTCTGTATTTTAAACCATGCCATACATCTAAAAATGAATGCTGACCACTATGAGTGATATTCATTCACGCAATGAGGATACCATCCTAAATGTGAAATAACCACATTTTTTAGATTTAAAGCGTACTTACTTTATTGTACTATACAAATTTCCAAACAGATGTTAAAGAAATGCTGTTAACCCCAGGCATTAAAATATTAATAATCAAGCCCCACAGAATACATTCTGTTTTCTTAAAATGCTTGAGATTATAATAAATCTATAATAAATATTCCTGGGTCTTTGAGTTTTGGGATTCTTATTATTTTGTGGGTTGTATTTTTAGCTTTAATCTATAAGCATATATTAAATTTTTACATGTTACTGTTTACATGTTACATGTATCTGATGGATAGTATCATTTGCATGGTGTTGCAAAGCAAAAAAGAAAGATTCCTACTTAATTGCATGGTTATATAGACAGGGGTTTGAAGAAAAAAGACATGAAATTCAGTACAATCCATAAGAACAGAAGGAAAAAAATGAGAAGAATAGAACTGAAGATGTAAAATGAAGCAAAACATTTATGAATGAGCTGGATAAAATTCTATGTGTGTAACTGTCGTGGTTTGGCCTCAGACAGCAACAAAGAACCACGTGCCACTCTCTCAGGCTCCCCCAATACAAGAAAGAATCGGAAGAAAAAGGCAAAACTCGGGTGTTGAGACAAAGGCAGTTTAACAGAACAGCAAAGGCAACGAGAAAACAACAGTAACACGGATAGAGGAATGTACAGACATGGCTACAGAAACTGACGCTCACCAACTGGACCCAGGACACCCCTGCCCACTCCAAGCTGCGACTTCCTGACCCCTCCCCCGGCAGCTCCGAGTGGGCATGGCTCCCATGGCATGGAATACCTGTGTCCCTGCCAGCACCTGTGGAAAATTAACCCTATCTTTGCCAGAACCAGGACGGTAACTTACAAATGTTCTTTATTAATGATGCAATTTAAATATTTCATATTTTTTAAGTTAAAAAAAATATTTTAAAAGTCAGGTCCAAAACATGTATTAGTGAATGCTATGAATGAAAACCTAGGCCCCATGTCTACTACTATCATTAAAGTAAAATCTCTGTATTAGATTAAAAATGAAGGAAGATGAAAATCAGATTTCTTTTCTTACTCAACAATCAACTAGTTGCATGTGTGAGAAGTCAAAGATTTTATCTGGTCTGTGTGAAATCTTCTGGACTAAGATTCTGATTATGACTTGCAGGAACATGACTACTTGAGTGGAGCACCGCGAAGTTTGCTTTTTGTGAACATCAGCAGGCCTAAACCTGAAATGTTTTAATACCTGTGGAAAAAGAAACAGATAACACAGATATACAGAAATAGATAGATAGATAGATAGATAGATAGATAGATAGATAGATAGATGATAGATAGACAGACAGACAGACAGATAGATAGATAGATAGATAGATATACAGACAGACAAAGAGACAGATGCATGTATAAAATATTTTAAAAGCAATCCTCAGAGAAAAGGGATTCTTAGTTGTTGTAAAGTCAGTGGCAGGGGAAATTGTGTTTAACTAAGACAAAATTTGAATAACTTCTTTGACTAGCAACACTAAATGAAAAGAATAGAATACATTTAATGTTGGCAAGACAAAATATCTCAGTAATTTGGTTTTATGTGACAATTATTTCCCTACTGTTTTGCATACTTATAGATAAAGAAAATGTTCCTCTGATTTAATGTGAGCAACGCCTGGATGGCAACCTAAATTGAATGAATAAGAGAATAAACAGTGTTTCTTCTCGAGACTCTTTATGTGTGCATTGGTTGCCATAGGTGTTTTGGGGTCTTTTTTAATAGGTTTGTCAATAACGGTACTATAGAAATTTTTCTTCTCTTTTAGTTTTCTTAATCTGTTTATGGGATTTCACTTAATAGGTCTATATAACAGAGTTTATTTAACTTAGAAATATGGAAGAACTTGGATATTTTTCATAAACTCTCTTTTTAAACGCATGTGGGGTTTTTTTTATATGACAGTTACTGAGCTGGCTGTGTCAGGATCAACTGTATTCTTACCATAAGATTTTAATATAATAAGTAGGAAAAATGAGCGCTAAGTATTGCTACAAGCAATGTGTCAAAAGCTTTGTCAGGTTATTTGTAAGCCATTGCTTTACCTTTTTATTTTCTGGGCTTCTGATAAATGTGGTATTGTGGTATTCATGAAAATTAACACCTGAGTTGGCAGCAAGCGTGAATTTGTAAGGTAAGATGAGTTGATGAACTTGCAAAATGTGCGAGTGGAGAGATTATAGCCAAATATTTCTTCAGAGACTGTTCATTTACTCTCCGTTCTTGTTTCTTCAGTGCCTGAGGATGGGCTTAATTGTGGACTTGTAGCATATGGTTATGAACTGGGGAGATAAGCTTTCACTGAAATATACTGTGCATACAAGGACAGTACATTAAAAAAAAGTGTGGAAAAATGATTGTTGAAAAAGTACTAACTCGGATGTTGCATTTATAGCACTTGCTGTGCTGTAGAAAAATGCAGTGTGAGTCCACTGTGCATAAAAAAGAACTTTAAAAGGAAATAGCTGGATTACCCATAAGGGGTAGGTGAGCGGAATTTAGTTCATACTGGTGAGAGACTTTCTGAAGTTTACAGAGCTATGTCTCCATGAAGACTGTGAGATTTGTTGATATTGCCTAAGGTCTGAAGATCAAACCTTTGCTGGATTTATATAAGCACCTTTTACCATTTTCAAACAATTGTTTCTGTCCTGAGCTCAATATCTTATGCCTGACTGAGACATATACACTAGAAAAGTTCAAAGTTTGATTAGGAGGCAACAGCAAATGGAGCATCCAATAATATGTTCTTTTAGCAACATGTTTTATTTTTAATTTGAACTTGTTTGACTGCAAAATCCAGTCACTGATTATCATTAGATGACCTTTGTAAGCAATCACCACCTGATTTTAGAGCCAGTTTTTCAATGTGGAGGAGGCCTCAACAGACTGGAAACTCCATGCCAAGAATATCTGCAAGTGTCCAATAGTAACGTCAAACACAGGTTAACTACATTTACCTCAGTTTATGAATACTGAACATTATGATTGGTGTTCTGCATAAATTTAACCTAACATTGCTATGTCAGTAAAACTAATAATCAGTTAGGACATACATGGCTCTGTGTTCCCTTTCTTACACTGAGAGAATCTGGGAGCATGGTGAAGGCTTTTGAAATACAGTCCCCTGGTAAATATTCAAAGTATGCTAATTTTTTGGAACAACTCATGTCCAAACTTCCCTAGCTGTACAGAATGGTGGAAGGACAGATAAATGACTTAGCAATAAAGAATGGATTATAAGCAGTAATTTTCTATGTTAAATTTATGGATTTACTCCAGAAACAGAAGAAGCTGAGTTTGGAAATAGGTGGTAATTGACTGGTTAGACCAAAATCGCACCGTTAGAACTCGGTCAGGAGTAACATCCATGTCCACTTAATGACAGTTGAATACTGAAACAATAGACTTTTGTATTAATCCACCTGTTGTCAGGCTTCATATTGTAGTCCATTACCATTTTTTTCAACTTAGATGTATTTTGTGAAGATCTTTTGCAGAGCTTTCATTGTCAATGCTGTGATATTTAAGATTCCGTGTTTCTTGAAAGAATTTGAAAGCTGCTGAGGAAAATGGTTACTGCTATGGGCTTTTGTCCATGGCTGCTTTTCTTCAGTGGTACACAGGGAACGTGTTTACTTTTTTTTCTGTTGTTGTTGCCATGAAGACTGAAATCGTACCTGTTATTCACTAAAAGCTAGGACCTTTTGTTCAATAAAAGCTAAGTATTGCAAGCTCACAATAAAGCTGGCAGGGATGCATTCTACATGCATTTTTACATACTTTGACCTTATTGTTTCAAGCTCAGCAGTATTTTAAGCTTGGTTCTTATCTCAGTTATATTAATAAAGCTTATTATGGATGAGATCGAAGTTAATATGCTACCTATTTCATACAGTACTCTGGCAGTCATTGCCTTGTTTTATTCCTCACTTTTATACTGATTTACAGAAAAAAAATATCTTTCTGCAAAAGTGAACTTGTTCTACTTATTTAAATAAATATATATTTTTACTGTGGCTGTCTTAAAGCTATCTGGAACAGTGCTAGTTAGCGGTCAGCTAATCAGTATAGATTGATATGATAATGCTACTTATGTAAATTTGCACTCTTTGTACCCGCCTGCTGAAAAATTCAAGACAGTTGAAAATGAAGAAGAAAAATATGTCAGGAGAGAGCAGTGTAAGAGGATCAGGAGTGCAGGGGACTGTAACAGCCTGCTGGAGGTGATACAGTAGGAAAAGTTAAGTATATATGAGAGGTTATAGGAAGACAACTAGAGAGTTCTGAGCAGAACAGGAAAATGATAAGAAATACGTATGAAAACATTGCCACACATTTAATGTTAAATTTTCAACATATTGTGAAACATAGGTGATCTGTAAGAGGTGCTAAAAAGTCCTCTCGACTTTTAGGCCAATGTTCTGATTTCAGGGTATTAGAGTTATGATTTTTGATCTGTTTGTGTTAACAAGACTACAGAAGTCTCATTTTACATGTTGGCTAAGCCAGGACAGTTTTTAGGACTCAAATTTGTGAATAGATCATTATTTTTGTTTGGTTTCAGCAGCCAGTGGGAGAAGGGAACAACAAATATCATTACTATACCACCGAATAATATACAATATTCAAGAGCACACTGTAGTATCCTCTGCAGCACAGGGAAGCTGAATTATGTCAGAGTGGAGAAAGGAGCCAAGAGGAGTTAGAGTTTTAAAATGAGAATGTTCTCTTCTAATTTTTTTTACTGTTTTTCCACTAAGATTATAACTGGGACTGCTGCTATGAATCTTCCTCTGGAAGCATGTATAATACCCCTAATAAACTCCTAATTTTAGTGTTGATAAGTATACACGAGTTAGATGGCCAGTATAGTCCAAGGCAAATGGTGTGACGACTTGCTATAAGTTGTCTTTGTGGCCCAAGACTCCTATGGCCTAGGTCAGGACTCAGAAGTTCACTGAAAGAAGGAAATAGTCTCATCTTACAGTTTTGAATTCACTCTTCTGAATGAAATTTCTTTAAATGAAAAGAAGTTGTGTCTTTATATGAAACACTAATGAGGACACATATTTTAAAGCTTCTCTCATTTCTTCTTCTTCCAATGTTCCTTGAAATACATTCTGAAAAAAAAAATCATGTACATATTGTAAGATGAATCATTTTCACAGACTTGCTATCCCATGACTCTTGAAAGAGTCACATTGCTAGAGAAGACGTTCTGAATCTATTGACATTTAATCTGTCACTATCTGGAGGAGAAAAAAGAATTGCCCAATTGTAGTTACAAATGAGACAATAACACAGAGAGGCTTCAGGTAATGTGTGATTAAGACTGCTTCAGAGATATGTTGAACTATGTTAATGTATGAAAGAGCCCTATATCAGTAACATGATAAACCATAGGTATTAGTTTTCCAAAGGTATTAGTTTTTGGAAAATAAATATAACAGTTTTCTAAATTAATTTGCACCACCTTTGCACAGCAGGAGACAGCAACCTGCTACTGTCTCCTCTATTTAGATTCCCAGAAGCTTGAAATTTGTGATGTATGTGTCATCTTTCTGTTCTCAACGATAGCAGCTCTCCATTGGTAAAGAATATAATCCTTCATTTTACTGGGTATATTCCATATTTAAACATTATAAAACTTTTCAAGAAAAAAAAAGTTTGTAATCATTTTTCATGTTTTCTATTTAATGGATAAAAGCACAGAAATACCAATACCATCCTAAATAGAAGAAAGTCTAGTGTAATAGGAAGCAAATTCTCAGAAGTATTAAAATGTAATTAAAACTTATAAAATCCTATAAAATAGTAATAGACGTTTCATGCATAAACCAGTATAAATCAATCTAAAAATTGTAGATTAAAGAAAAATTTAAGAAAAAATGTTTGCAACATAGTATGTCAAATGAATTTTATACCCTCTATTAAATTTCTGCTTAATAGAATCATAGAATAGTAGGTTGGAAGGGACCTCAATGATCATCTGCTCCTTTCTTGGCAAAAGCACAGTCTAGACAAGATGGTCCAGCATCCTGTCCAGCTGAATCTTAAGAGTGTCCAATTTTGTGGAATCCTCCACTTCCCTGGGGAGATTATTCCAATGGCTGATTGTTCTCATTGTGAAAATTTTTCCTCTTGTGTCCAAAACACAAATTTTCCTTTTGTGCTTTGGAAGAAGCAATATCACACCCATGTGATGTGGTTATTCTGAAGCTGTAGATGTTGAAAGACATCCATGGGACTTTCAGCTCCTAAATCCCAAATCTATTTCAGGACTACTACAGCAATGAGAATATTGGTTAAAACTTCCAGCTCTAGGAGTCAAACCCTAAACGAAGCTCTGCAGTGCAAGGGGAAATAGACAAGAAACACTTCCTTAATTATGCAGAATTTTAAGTACTTGGAGCATTAATTAAATAAAACACTGAATAATTTTCAAAGTAATATTGTTTTCCATGTAGGTCATTCTAAAATATTGCCTGTTTTGATTATTTCTATTGTACCAGCCATATTTCTGGTGAAAAACTGTTAAAACATAATTAGCAAATCATCTTAGGAACAGCTATGCCATTACATCTCAAATGTAAAGTATTTGTACCTTTTCAAAATCATATAATTAGGACATAAAAATCTGGAAATATCTAGAAACACAACAGGTTTTTTTTGTTATACATTAATTCTTGACTTAATTCAGGTTAATAGCAAACAGTGCTTTCAGTATAAGAGAATAGGTTTGCATCAGGTATTATTTATAAATTAATATTTATGCATCAGGTTTTCATCAGGTATTATTTATGAATTAATACTTATGCATTTTCTGTAAGCACATATGGTTATTGCACGTGAAAACACCAAAAGAACAGCGCAGTGCTCTCAGTTGAACGCTGATTGATTTACATCAAGAATTGGCATAATTTCAGTGCCTCAGGCTGATCATTATGGCTTAATTGATGAAGTGGAAAAGAAAAGGTTAGCCCACTAATTTTACCAACGTTCTCATGGTACTGAATCCAGAACTCACAGTGGAAAATCTTTTCAAATGGCTTCCAATGGGCTTTGCATCAGGCCAGTTGGACAAGTTTGAAATGTTTCTACAATTGTATAGGGGGATGTTACAATTAATCTATCTACATAACTTCAAAGCACTGTTGATTAACCTTTTATTAAACCTTTTATGAACAATCAAAACCTTCAATGAACCACAACACCCATGCAATCCTTGCCACTAAAATCTGTCAATTTTGCTGCTGTGTGAGACAGTGGAATCTGACATTCCCTTAGTTTTTACAGCTAACAGTAAAAACATGTTTGACAGTGAAGCAGACAAATATGATACACAGGGAGAAACGCTAGGAGCGCATATAACAAATAAATGTGGCATTTAGCCCTTTTTACATAATAGCTTTATTGACCGTAGTGGCAAGACAAAATATAAGAATTATAAGGGGCCAGCTCATCTGGTGTAAGTCAACATCACAAATCAAAGCTCATATGAGGACATTGCAAACTTGTTCTGAAGAGCGCTGATATATATCTACTGAGTTTGGTTATTTTGGAATGCTAGGGGAAAAAAAGGAAAACAGGGACATTGGGCTGAAACCATTCTAAATGTCTGGAAATATTTCCATTTTCTATTTATAAAATAGATCCAGCTGAATTCTATTGTGCTTCAGATATCAGCAACGAGATTGCTATTTCTTTATTTTCTGAGATAAAGTTGTTTAACTTTTACAGAGTAAGTGGAGTTAGCTGCTAGAAAATCCTTAAGTAAACAAAATACTAAATCCTTTTTTACCCAGTCCTGTATTCTTTAGGCATGTGTAAGCCATGAATGGATGTGTGCACTTATGACAAAATCAGTAAATCAGAAGTGCTGTAACTGTAAAAGTAAAAGCAAAGGAAAACATCTGAATATTTTAATTTAAAAGCATAGTCTAATATACAGTATTTTGCATACTTTTTATTTTGTTTTTTTTTTTCTTCTAAGTTTTCTAATTCTGAAATCAAGTGTGAATAATAGTGAAGATGATTTGAAAAAAACATCTTCAACACTCAAATTTAAGGAGATTAAAGGAACCAGTTTCTGTTAATCCCTGTTAAAGTACTATATACATATATATGACTAGAATCAGACATTTCAGAAAAAGTACCATTTTATAACAGAATGTGGAGTAAATTGTGAAGACCTGTGTAACAGAACCAATTTATTTGATCTTAAAATGGAATTAATATAGCATTTCATACATAGGTAGCCAAAAGCACTGGATTTTAAAATTTTTGATTTGGCTTCAGTGACTAATTATTTATACTGAAGAACTGATATATTCTTCATATTGAAGAATTGTTTTAGGGATTTATTTAGGAATTTAAAAATCTTCTTTGACAAGAGATTAATTTAAAAAGAGGTATTATTTTACTAATTCGGAGATATTTTCAAAGACAGGAATAGCTGGAAATTCATATAAATTAGACATCCTTTTATATGAGATTGACAGTATTCTGATAAACATTGATAAATTATTTTCTAAGCTTGTTTTTTGGCACTGAGATCTGTTTTGGGGGAAAAAAAAAAAAAAAAAAAAAACAAAAAAAACCCACACACCAAAACCCCAACAGTAACAAAACCCACACGCCTATCTAATCCCTTACTCTAACATCTTTGTACCAATTCCTTTTTGCGAGGCTCTGTGGAAATCAATGCACTGACATCATTGGTCTTTGCCTCTATCTATGAATTTATTAAGCAATAAAAAGTGATCCAATGCCATATATTTTCACTAGTGTAATTATTGTTTTCTTTATTAAAAACTATAAGGTAAGCTAAGTAAACTACCAAAAAGAAATATGAAAACTCCTAATCTTACCTGTTACAGGTAATTTTATTACAGTTAATAAGTAGCATAATATTGAAAATGTGACAGTATCCTTATTAACACATTACCAGTTTTAGCACTTGCTTCCTCAATAATCTCCTTTAAAAATTTTCACCCCTTGAAATTACTTACTGTATTCCCTCAGTTTCATTAAGAGGAATTATAGCTCTCACAGAAAGAAACGAGGAAAGAAAGGAGTGCAGTAGCAAGAGACAAACACTACAAATAACTACTGTAACAATCAGTGATGCTATGTTTATAACTTCGTGGTGACTAAAAAGGTGAAGAATGAAAAATATTTGGTACTTACATTTTTCAGTAAAAGACAGAAGGCTATAGTGATGTGCATGGTATGCTATTTCAGGAAAGAATTAGTCATACAAACATTCTTTCTCTGCTTTCCCTTTTTTAACATTTGTATTTAATTACTGTAGATGTTTATTCAGTGAAAAGACGTAAGCGTTTGCAATCTTCTTTCTTCAAAGAAACAGAAGAAAACAGTTAATTTCTTATTTATTTATTTTTTAAAGAGGTCAAAATGGAGACCAGTGTGACAAAGTTTGGTAAGTAATTGTGAAAGCTGCTTCTAGTAATAATTAAGACAGTTCCTTAAAGGTTTGATTCAGGTTTTCTTGGATTCTGTGGGAAAATCTCCACTAACTCAGTGATGAGTTGCTGTGATGATCAATGCTAATTTGATACCAGTGTTTCAAGGATTACAGTTTAGGCAAGGGCCATACTGAATAAACTGACTAACAGCAGAAAGAATTTTCTAATTCTGTTATAATAATAAAAAAAGGCATTCTGGAGGAGAACATGCCCACCAGCTACTGGTAGAGAGAATATGCTGGATGGCACTCAATACAGTTCAAGCATTATTGGAGACTCAAACACTGTACATCTTGTCTGAAATTAATTTCTGAAAAATGAAGTATCACTGTCTATGCATATTAATCAGCTGTGTCCAGTCCTGAAGTAATATATTAAAATTGGTTTATATAGACTTCAAGAACTGGAAAATAATTGCAAGAAATATTTATTTCAGAGTATAGCTTTGTATGGTCTGATTACTGCATTCCCACACTGGCTCTTGCAGTTGCGTCGAAAAGCATGAATAAGAACTATGAAATACTCCAGTTCTCTTTACTACTGAATTTTTACTGTTACTCAGTTTATCTCGACTGTACCCTTAGCTTTGCCAAAAATTCTGTGTATGCCACCATCTCTGAAATACCCTGACATTTCTTAAACAATAAAAACCTTTGGGAAGGGAACAAGAAGAATTAAAAAAAATGACTTTCTAAAATAAAATAAGACAAAGAATGCAGCAATACAAAAAGTATAAACACAATTAAAAAGGCCATTACTCTTTGGCAGCTGGCATTCTATAAATTTGTGCAAAGAAATAAGTATAGGTATTATCTGTCAAGTGGGTCTCAGTGTGGAATCACTGGAAGAGAAAGCAATGAAATAAGGAATATTTTCTAATGCAATAAAAGCTGTCATTTTAAAAGGGACAAAGAGAGTAGTTTAGAGACTTTGTAAGAATCATTAAAGTTGCAGTTTGATAGGATGTATTGTAGAAAGCAAGCCTAATTCAAGGGTTCCTAAAAGCCTAACAGATTATAATAAAAATTCAGATTTCTTCTAGAATAACTTGCCCTCTCTTCCTTCCTGTTTCCCTTTTCTTTCTTCTCTTTTTCTTTCTTTCTTTCTTTCTTTCTTTCTTTCTTTCTTTCTTTCTTTCTTTCTTTCTTTCTTTCTTTCTTTCTTTCTTTCTTTCTTTCTTTCTTTCTTTCTTTCTTTCTTTCTTTCTTTCTTTCTTTCTTTCTTTCTTTCTTTCTTTCTTTCTTTCTTTCTTTCTTTCTTTTCTTTCTTTCTTTCTTTCTTTCTTTCTTTCTTTCTTTCTTTCTTTCTTTCTTTCTTTCTTTCTTTCTTTCTTCTTTCTTTCTTTCTTTCTTTCTTTCTTTCTTTCTTTCTTCCTTCCTTCCTTCCTTCCTTCCTTCCTTCCTTCCTTCCTTCCTTCCTTCCTTTTTCTTTCTTTCTTTTTCTTTTCTCTCGTAGATCTCTCATGAATCTCTGTGATCTGTGTCTTCACTGCTAAAAACCCTTCTTCCTGAAGCCACTAATATCTACTCATACCCACTTCCATTTCTAAGCTATTCCGTTATTTTTCAGGCTTCTGAATGATGGGACAGAACTGTTAAAAAATGGGTTGTATCTACTAGAAATTACTACACCAAAGCAGAGGACATGATACTGTTTTTTCTTATGCTGAAGACATAGAAGTGACAGATCTCAAACCACAGAGTGTTTGTTGTGGTTTTGGCCAGATTGGCCAATCGGAATGACAGGTGGCCCTCCCATCCCCTCTCTTCAAAAAGTGACCAACCAGGACAGTGATATATACTGACTTTGATGGTTAGTGTACCATAACAGTTTCCTTTCATCTGGTGTATTCACCTCCCTTATTCTCCATAAGAATTCCCTTATCTAAATAATTTCACCCATCCTGATGACCAAATTCCCCAAAGCCAGTCCTGTGTCTTTTCCACACAAAGTCTGCTGATCTTTTGAAGGTTTTGGATATTGATGACTGACTCATATGTCTCCTCAAATTAAACTTACCCAAAAGAAAACAAATAAAAAAACCCCTAATGAAATATTTTCTCCATCTTTCATTTCACTCCCTGACCATTAATACTTCCATTTTCATTGAAGGTGGGCAGGCTTGCCACTTCATTTTTTTTTTCAACTGTCTCTTTCCAAGGCTATACTAGTTCATTAAATCTTCCTACCTCATCCTTTATGACCTTCCCAGTATTCACTGCTAGTAGAAGTCCTACTAGTAGTCTATTCATATCTCACTCATTGCAGAAGTCTATTAATTTGTGTCATTGCTGTTTGTTTTCTTCCATAGCCTCTTTAGCACTTGCATCGTACACAACAAATTCATCCCCTATGTCTCTACCATCATGGCTTTTCTGACTGATTGTTTCCCGTTCCTCTCCTTACATCCTTGTGTTATTAATTTCAACTCTATTTCATTTTCAAAATTAGGGACCTGCCTACCTTCCAGTTGTGCTCTGTCTTCTGTCAACATAGCATGAGTCACTTCTGTGCTGTTAGTAACTAGACTCCTTCCCTCATGCTGATCTCCTTTTAATGTCATGCAACTCGGGCATCAGCCATGCAACTTGGATGTTCCGGAGTGCAGAGACACAGAACCTGAAATGTCCCAAGGCAAAGTGTTTAAGGCAACAGCTTTGCCAGCTCTCTGCCTTTCTCCATGGTGCAAGTGTTTGATGAAGAGAAACAGTCTGTGTACCCTCTCAGGCAAAAAAGGCAGGTTGTTACTCTTTGTGCGTGACAGCAGAAAAGGCAGGAATCACCTATCCTGTACAGCAGCAATGTGATATGGAGTAAACTACTACCACAGGATCTCCATGTGTTTCTAGAGCGCCTAAAATACTCTGGGCAACCTGCTTTAGCTTACCCTGCTTCAGTAGGGGTTGGGACTAAATGGTCTCAAGAGGTCTCTTCTGATCTAAATGATTCTGTGATTCAGTTACTTGTTTTTTTAGAATTCTTTTTCAAAAGTCACTTCCAGTTAATTCCTACTTCTTCTCTCCACTGTACTTTTTCTACTCTTTTACTTTATTAAGCAAATGATATAATACATTTATTTATAAGCTAATGGAAAAATAAAAAAAACCCTCTACACTGCTGAGAATATCATATTAATAGATTGTGATTGCACAATAGCTGATTTCATGATTTCTTTTCCTTAACCTTAACCTTAACCTTAACCATCTATTCATATTCCTTTCTTCTTATTTCCAATGTAGAATAGGGAGCTCCTTTTCCTGTTTGTGAAAGTGCCACGCATACCTGTAGCTCTGAAAAAATAATGCATACTACCTCTGAAAACATCACTTCCTCACTGTAGAGTGCCAAAACCTTTCTTTTTGACTTAACAAGGCTTTTGTATCAAATGAACATTGCTGGCTGATGCCCAAATGCTAATCAAATACTTCTACATCAATTGCACGCTAAGGTCATGATTCAAAGTCTGATTCTGCACTATGATTCCACCAGACACAGCCCAGAAAGTACAGCATTGTAAAGTAAGTTTACACCTGCAAAATCCTAGACTTCTTTGAAGGTCTAAATGTTGCTTCATTAAAGTGGTTCCTGACCACTACAATGCAGAAAATCCCATTTTCAGCTCCTTGTAGACTTACAAAAAGAGCTACTGTAAAGCTGTGAATCGTAGACAGTGATTCCAACATTTTCACAGTAAAGTCTCATTAAGAAAATTGTCATTGCTGTGTACTCAGTTGTTTAGCTTTACCACTTATTCTTGGGGATTGCTGCTGCTGCCTGTTCACCACTATGTCTAGCACAAGTACATATTCAGAAAGGTTTATTATTCTGTGTCCTGTGATTTGCTTGTACTGCACTTATGAAATGTAACTCACAAGTGGGAAGCATTATTATAACTCAATCTCCATGATTCTCATTGGGTTCCTTAGGTAAACAACAAATGAGGGTACCCATTTTGCTTTTAGCAAGTGAACAAACATTTTGTCAAATGTTTTATAGTAGTGCATTGATGAGCAAAACAAGAGTTATGATTTTTCATTTGTTTTTAAATAAGGCAAGGATATTTAGTGTTTCATGTTAGATTATTTTTTTTTTTTTTAATCACATTATGTATCTTGTCTAGACTAAAATTTCTAAGCAGTTTGATAATGTAACCAGCAAGATTGCTGGTGGGGACTTCCACAGTTGCAAAAGCAACTGTGAAAAAAACCCAAAATGTAAATTCTCTCCAGCTTCATGAACATCAAGGTGAATTCAGTTTCAACGTGCACAAGATAAAGCTGACTCTTTAGAAGACAGTCTAGAGGTATGCTGATTCAGAAGGTTAAGACTTGCTTGTTCAGACAATACAGTGTTTTTCTCATTGGTCCAAGTTATCACAGAAACTAACTCTCACAGAAACTAAAACTCATGGCAAATTTGTGCCATTTTCTTCTTCAAATACCAGTAGAACTTCTCTGATTTTGTTCCCTGTAATGTAAAGAATTTACAGCTTACACTGAAAACAAAGTACTTCTATGGAACACTAATACACATTCTAATACAGTTCTTTCCCCCATTACAGAAAAAAGAGAAAGAACAAACAATATGACTAAATTTGAAGCTATTATGAATGCTCATCCTTAATCTCAGTGAGCTGTAAGCACTTCACTGAGACATCAAAATTAGTAATTGTATAGTATTTTACAGTACTGTCAGTGATAAAAAAGTATTTAATGATTCATCCTCTCATGAGAAAATTGGCATGGGAAGTGCCTTCCTTTTAGAGTGAGACTAAACACATGACTTCCATGAAACAATTGAATGTATAAGCTGGGCTCCACTGAAGAGAATTCAGTTAGCACAGCGGTGAAAGCTTTCTAAGAAACCACATAACACAGCAAATTAGAAAAGTTTGTACACCCAAGTGATATGGTTTTAAAAGAACTACTGTATTCCTGTGACATTCTGGAGTACAGAACAGATATTGATAATGTATCATCCCAAGGGACTGTGTTTAAGGCAGCAGCTTTGACAGTTCTCTTTGCCTTTTCCATGAGGCAAGTGTATGACAGGAGAGAAGCAACTTATGTGCCATCTCAAGATGAGGGGAACAGCATGGATGTCATCTATCTGGAATTTGCAAGGACTTTGACAGGGTTCCTCACAGCATCCTGCTCTGTAAATTGGAGAGGTATGGATTTGATGGGCGCACTGTTTGGTGGATGAGGAACTGGTTGGATGGTCATGTCCAGAAGATAGTGGTCAATGACTCAATGTCCAGATGGAGATCGGTGACAAGTGGTGTCCCTCAGGGATCCATATTGGGACCAGTACTGTTCAACATCTTCATCAGTGACATAGGCAGTGGAATTGAGTGCACCCTCAGCAAGTTGAGAGACAACATCAAGCTGAGTGGTGCAGTTGGCATGCCTGAGCAAGAGGATGCCATCGTGAAGGACCCTGACAGGCTTGAGAGGTAGGCCTATGTGAACCTCATGAGGTGCAACAAGGCCAAGTGCCAGGTCCTGCAAGTGGGTCAGGGCAACCCCAGGTAGCAACACAGGCTGGGGGATGAAGGGATTGAGAGCAGGCCTGGCAAGAAGGACTTGGGGATACTGGTGGATAAAAAGGTGGATATGAAGTGGCAATGTGTGCTTGCAGCCCAGAAGGCCAACTGTATCCTGGGCTCCATCAAAAGAAGCGTGGCCAGCGGGTCAAGGGAGGTGATTCTGCCCCTCTACTCTGCTGACATCCCACCTGGAGGCCTGCATCCAGCTCTGCAGCCCTCAGCACAGGAAAGACATGGACCTGTTGGTGTGTGTCCATCGGAGGCCCACAAAAATGATCAGAGGGGTGGAACACCTCTTCTATGAGGAAAAGCTGAGAGAGTTGGAGTTGTTCAGCCTGGAGAAGAGAAGGCTCTGGGGAGACTTTCTTGTGGCCTTGCAGTACTTAAGAGAGGCCTACAGGAAAGATGGGGATAAATGTTTTAGCAGCGCCTGTTGCAATAGGACAAGGGATAATGGCTTTAAACCAAAAGAGGGAAGATTTAGGCTAGATATAAGGAAGAAATTTTTTACAGTGAGGGTGGTGAAACACTGGAACAGTGTTTCCTGTTCCCAGAGAGGTGGTAGATGCCCCATCCCTGGAAACATTGAAGGTCAGGTTGGACGGAGCCCTGAGCAACCTGATGTAGTGGAAGATGTCCTTGCTCATTGCAGGGGAGGTTGGACTAGATGACCTTTAAAGGTCCATTCCAACCCAGAATATTCTATGATTTTACCAAGACAGGTTGTTACTCTCTTTCTCTGTGCAGCAGTAGAAACAGCAGGATTCACCTATCCTATAAAGCAACACTATAATACAGGGTCTGGATGTGTTTCTTTCTCGAGTATTTAAAAGTCAAGGTTTATATCCTAGCATCTTCATCTTTTGGTGCACACTTTTCTCTTCAAAGGACTATAATGATCTGACTTGTGTTTCATCTCAGACACTCTTTTGGATGCAGTGTTCCACTCTCCTTTTTGCCTCAAGGCTTAAACGTTCCTTTTTTTCTGGTCTCATGTTTAACAGCAAATATAGGGGATGAATTCAGGTTTGCTAAACAAAAGAAGTCCATCGAGCACGTGGCTGAAGACCTAAGGGGATTGTATGCCTGAATTAGCTGGTGGAATGAACAGTGTGCTGCTTCTCATGCAAGCAAGACAATTAAGGTCTAGTTATGTTAAAACTCAAAAATCTCTACTATAAAATGTCTGCATGCATTTACTACACGTGAAATGAAATAGGAGGCTATATAGAAAGATTTGCTTCAGCTGTTGCAACAATGAAGAGTCTATCAGTCATCTGAAACAGAAAAAGTGCCTGTGGCATAAGAAGTAGGGCTCTGTTCAGGTGTGTTTTGCTTCACAGTACGTCAAAGTATTGTGATGAACCAGATTAATGTTATCCAAGAATGTCTGTGTGCAATACTGTAGCCTTCTCCTTTAGAGTTTTGAGTCATCTGCAAATTGGTGTATCATTTTTATTTAAAGAAGTAACAGAAGACATACCCTGCAGTCATGAACACACTCCAGAAGTGTTTTCAGAAGCACTCTAATGCAATAAATACAATGTTAATGTCCTCCATTAAAAAAAGAAAAAGGGGGGGGAGGGGAAGGGGTCATTATGCACTATATTCACAGATACTCTGCAGAAGTTGTAGAAGTGCTTAAAAGGAATTGGATGTAAATATGTATATATGGCATTCACTATATGGACCTATCTTTAGAATACATAATTGACTTACCAGTGTAAAAAACATTATTTCTATAAAGATGCTACTGCAAGAAAATAATTACATATTTGGAAATCTTGGTAATGTCTGTTATAGCCTCTATATTGGATGGAAAAAATTGTAGTTTATGTGCAAACTACTTCCTGTGTCCATGGTAGACTAATTTATCAGACAGTTCTGACTTGTTTTAAAAAGGACTGGCTTATCTTTGTTCATAGAGATTATAACTGCATGAAAATCCCCTGTAACCAGTTCATCTGTGATAAATCATGGACTGAAACTATCTAGAGGTAGTTGAGAGTTTTGGTAAACAGTCTGTAAGGGACAGAAAACCCTAGAGGTTGAAGTTTTTTCATTTCTTGACAGTATAGATCTAAAACAGATAACAGGAGTCCAAACTTCTCTCCATGTAATTACTGGTGTGCATCAAATCCATCATGAAAGTAAAATAGGATCTGCATACTTTTAATCTTGAGGCTCTTTTTCTTAGTAGAGGACATTGTTAGTGTCTTTGTGTCAGTGTGTTGTAGCCTGGATTAAGACCAGTTTCTTATTTTCACGCGGGCTATGAGACACCACTGAAATAGTAAAGGCTTTCACTCTGCACTGTCTTAGAATTTGAACATCTGCTCTAAAGAACAGATAATCTATCCTTTTCCCTATTTAAGCTACACAGGTGCTCAGCCAATTTTTACATCACATGTGCTTTGGATACACTGGAAGTGTAGAAGTTTAGCTATTCTGTTATTGTGATGTGTGCTTGATAACACTGATAGTTCTAACCATAACACAACTCAGATGGCTGTGAAGAGTGGTGAACTTTCAATAACTGGCAAACTGAGCAGTTTTTTATTTGATAATTTTATTGTGAAAAGCCCTTACTCATTTCCAGGAATTAAAATTGCCCTCAACTCTAATTTTAAAAGAAAAGTTGTCTTAAGAGAGATTTTTTTAACACAACCCACCCCTGAAGAGTTACTTGTTAATTTATTTAACTCTATTAAGTTATAAATTGATAAATTTATTGAATCATAGACTCGTATAATGGTTTGGGTTGGAAGGGACCTTTAAAGGTCATCTAGTCCAACTCCCATGCCATATGCAGGGATACCTGTCAGTGTTTAAGAGGCATTTGGACAATGCCCTTAATAATATGATTTAACTTTTGGTCAGCCCTGAAGTGCTCAGTCAGTTGGGGTGGGTGATCATTGTGGGTCGCTTCCAACTGAATAATTCTCTCCTCTCCTCTCCTCTCCTCTCCTCTCCTCTCCTCTCCTCTCCTCTCCTCTCCTCTCCTCTCCTCTCCTCTCCTCTCCTCTCCTCTCCTCTCCTCTCCTCTCCTCTCCTCATCAGGTTGCTCAAAGCCCCATCCAACCTGACCTTGAACATTTTCAAGGATAGAGCATCCACAGCTTCTCTGGGCAACTTGTTCCAGTGTCTCACTTCCCTCAAAGTCAAGAATTTCTTCCTTATATCTAATCTAAATCTACTCTCTTCTAGTTTAAAACCATTACCCCTTGTCTTATCACTACAGACTTTAGTAAAAAGCCTCTCTCCATCTTACAAGCCCCCTTTAAATGTTGAAGTGCCCCAATAAGGTCTCTCTGAAGCCTTCTCTTCACCAGACTAAACAATTGCAACTCTCTCAGCCTTTCTTCATAGGAGAGGTGTTCCAGCCCTCAGATCATTTTCATGGACCTCCTCTGGACCTACTCTAGCAGGTTTATGTCTTTCTTGTACTCAGGACTCCAGAGCTGGATGCAATATTCCAGATGGAGCAGAGGGAGAGAATCACCTCCTTTGACTTGTTGGACATGCTTCTATTTATGCAACCGAGGATAAGATTGGGTATCTGAGCTGCAAGCACACATTACTAGTTCATATCAAGCTTTTCGTCTACCAATAGCCCCAAGTCCTTCTCTGCAGGGCTACTCTCAATGCATTCATCCCCCAATCTGTATTGACATGGGGGTTTGCTTGACCCAGTTGCAGGACCCTGCACTTGGCCCTGTTGAACTTCTTGAGGTTCATGTTGACCCACTTCTCAAGTTTGTCATCCCTTCCCTCAAGCATATCAACTGCACTACTCGGGTTGGTGTCATCTGCAAGCTTGTTGAGGGGTACTGAGTTTCACTGTCAATGTCATTAATAAAGATATTAAAGAGTACCCATCCTGATATAGACCCTTGTTACCGATCTCCGTTTGGCTGTTGACTGCAAGTCTTTGGATACAGCCATCCAGCCAATTCCTTATCCACTGAATAATCCATTCATCAAATGCATTTCTCTAAAATTTAGTGACAAGGATGTTGTGTGAGACCTGTCAAAGGCCTTACAGAAGTCAAGACAGACAATACCAACTGCTCTTCCCTTAGGCAGTCACTCCATTGTAGATAGCCACCAGATTAGTCAGGCATGATTTACCCTTTGTGAGGTCATATTGGCTGTCTCTAATCACCTTGTCATCCATATGCCTTGACATAGCTTCCAGGAGGATATGTTGCATTATCTTATTGGGCACAGAGGTGAGGCTGACTGATCAGTTGGGGTGGGTTGACCTTGGCTGGACACCAGGTGCCCAGCAAACAGCTCTATCACTCCACCTCCTCAACTGGACAGAGGGAGAAAAATACAATGAAAGACTTGTAGGTCGAGATAAGGACGCTCACTAATATCACTCACCAAATACCATCATAGGCAAAACAGACTTAACTTGGGGGAAACTGATTTAATTTATTGCCAATCAAATCAGAGTCAGATAATGAGAAATAAAACCAAATCTTAAAACACCTTCCCCCCACCCCTCCCTTCTTCCCAGACTCAACTTCACTCCTGATTTCTCTGCCTCCTCCCCAAGAGTGGAGCAGGGGGACAGGGACTGGGGGTTGTGGCCAGGTCATCACACATTGTGTCTGCTGATCCTTCCTCTTCATGCTCTTCCCCTGCTCCAGCATGGGGTCCCACCCACAGGAGACAGTCCTCCATGAGCTTTTTCAATGTGAATCCTTCCCACGGGCTGCAGTTCTTCACAAACTACTCCAGCCTGTGTTCTTTCCACAGGTTGCCGTGCTTCAGGAAGAGACTGCTCCAATGTGGGTCCCCCACAGGGTCACAATCCTGTCAGTAAACCTGCTCCAGTGTGGGCTCATCTCCACAAGTTCACAGGTCCTGCCAGGAGCCTGCTCCAGCATGGGCTCTCTATGGGGTCACAGCCTTCTCTGGGGGCATCCGCCTGCTCTGGTGTAGGGTCCTTCATGTCCTGCGAGGGGACAACCTACCTCACCACGGTCTTCACAACAAACTGCAGGGGAATCTCTGCTCCAGCACCTGGAGAACCTCTTCCCCTCCTTCTTCACTGACTTTGGTGTCTGCAGAGTTGTTTGTCTCTCATATTCCCACTCCTCTCTTCTGGCTACTGGTGCGCAGCAGTTTTTTCCCCCATCTTAAATATGTTCTCACAGAGTTGTTATCATTTTCACAGGTGGGCTCAGCTTTGGCCAGCGGTGGGTGCATCTTGGAGGTGGCTGGCATTGGCTCTATTGGACATGTGGAAATCTTCTGGCATCTTCTTACAGAAGCCACCCCCACAGTCCTCCTGCTACCAAAACCTTGCCCCACAAACCCAATACGTCATCAGTTCTCAGTGTCTTCCTTTTTACCATTTTTAAAAATGGGTGTGATGTTTTCTTTTTTTTCCAGTCACTGGGGACTTCACCTGACTGCCATGATTTTTCAGATATGATGGAGAGTGGCTTGGCAGCTACATCTTCCAGCTACTTCAGGACCCTGGGACGCATCTCATCAGGTCTCATGGACTTGTGTATGTTCAGGTTCCTCAGCTGGTCTCAAATCTGATTCCCCGAGTCCCTGTCTTCTCATTCAGGGACTAGAGACACATGTGAAGAACAATTCCCAGTGAAAACTGTTGAGTTCCTCAGCCTTCTCAATGTCAGTCATCACCAGATCCCCTGTCTCATTTATTGGTATTGCTTTAAAGTACGTGGTTTGGAACATATCTCTCTCACATCCAATCCTAAAAGGACCATTTGCAGAAATAAAACCGCAACTGCCTCTTTCCTTTTGTGCAAAAGCTTCTCTGTTTTGTAGTGGTAATACTGCAGAGAATGTAATTAATTTTAACACAGATTAAAAAAGGGAAGTACAGCTAAGCAAAGGTGAGGCATCAACTATTTCAGATCTGGTTCTCATCATGGACTAATTCCTTGTGGATTTTTTTATCCCCTTCGCAAAACCACCATATAATTTGCCACAACTTTCTCTGAGACAGACACACATCTGAAATAGCTGGGATATTGCAGGTCAGAAAGTCAGATGTATATTACACTGGCAGAACTTACATCACATGCTTATCCTCAGCAAGGACCAAATACTGCCCTTAAATGTGCATGAAAAAAAATGCTATTAAATTCTGTGAGAACTGTTAATTCAGATTTAGGAGGACAATATTCCCCCTGTTTGTCTGGACTTTGGAAAATCAATTGTTTTTATGACCACTACTGATTATTTAGAAAAGAAGAAAACTCTTCCTAAGGAAACTTTCCTCATCTAAGATGCCTCAAATCAATGGAAATTAACCCTAAAGATATCATAGCATTGACTTTGACTACAATTCTTTAACATGTCTTTAACACAACTCTTTATATAGTGCCTGGTATTAGAACTTATGAATGCAAAATGGTTTATAAAATCAAAGAGATGCAGCAGAAAGACATGGGGGTTCAGAAAAATATGAATTTCATTAATTCCATTAAATGAAACTTTAGGGCAGGTATAAGTATAGATATAATACATCTGTGTGCTTATGACTTTTGATTTGATAATAATGAAGCTAATTTAAAATGTCTACTGGTTTCCAGAGTACAATTTTATTATTAGTCAGAAAATAGTGAAACATTAAAATTTGAAATAACAGTGAAGGAACTGGGGAATAAATTGGTATTTGTTCAATGTTAACATGTATTAATGCATTTATCTAGGACTGAGAACTGTACAGACTGAATTTCATCCCAGACAGAGAATCAATACACCATTAATATCTGTTCCAGGAATTTACATGGCATCTCAGATGTACACTGATATTTTGCTGGTCCTCTGAATAAAATAAAACGCAGCTCATCAAGGTCTGGGTCCACACACATTTCAGTTTGGGCTTAAATTTATGCATGAGAGTTCTCTTGGTGGAATTCATAGCCATAACTACATCCTTTACCTGTAAGAGATTTATGCTTAGCACCTTGCAGGTGGCATCCTGTGAGATAAACAGAATCATCCTACTACCAGAAGTCACAGTAGGCCAATGTGGGCAACCTCTGAAAAAAAAAAAAGTATTGAATCTTCAGTTTAACCTGCTACACACCCACTAGTTTCTATAGTCCAGTTCTTCCATCTGCAAATAAAGAAAGTGCTATTCATGTCCTTTGAAATCCGTGCACAGAAAACTGTGATAGGCAGCTAAGTATGCCATTAATTTAACAGTAATCCATTTATTCTATTTTTTTCAGGTCAAAACACTAGTTGTTAGGAATTATGCCTTTTTACACATTAATATGTAACACAGGTTTTCAGATATTTTAATTAATTTTACTTTGGAATTCATTTTATCTCTTTTTGACACAATACAGCATGGAGATTACATGTAACTGCAGAAGATTAACTAATTGGAAATAAAACATTACAAATGTTATTAAAAGAGATTGATCAAGTAAAATACACATTCACAGAAAGATTTTTTTTTTGTATGGGTACAATAAAAAACACAATTAAGAATACTTAAAAATATACTTTCAATTGTGAAGAGAACCTCAGGAGAGTATTCTGGGTAATATTATAAGAAGGCATGATGGTCCCGGTTGACTGGAAGTTAGCAAATGTGATGCCCATATACAAGAAGGGCTGGAAGGAGGATCCAGGGAACTACAGGCCTGTCAATCTGATCTTGGTGCTGGGGAAGGTTACAGAACAGATCCTCTTGAGTGCCATTATGTGGCATATGAAGTACAAGCAGGTGATAAAGCCGAGTCAGGACATGTTCATGAAAGGCAGGTCCTGCTTGGCTAACCTGATCTCCTTCTATGACAAGGTAACCCGTTTATTGGATGAGCGAAAAACTGTGGATGTTGTCTACCTAGACTTTAGTAAAGCCTTTACCATTTCCTACAGCATTCTCCTGGAGAAACTGGCTTCTCAGGGCTTGGACAGGCATATGCTTTGCTGGGTAAAAACTGGCAGGATGGTCAGGCCCAAAGAATTGCGGTGAATGGAATTAAGCCCAGTTGGTGACCTGTTACAAGTGGTGTTCCCCAGAGCTCAGTATTGGGCCCAGTTTTGTTTAATATCTTTTTCAATGACCTGGATGAGGGCAACCAGTTCAACCTCAGGAAGTCTGCAGGCAGCACCAAGTTGGATGGGAGTATTGATCTGCTTGAGATTAGAAAGGTTTTGCAGAGTGATCTGGACAGGCTGGATCAATGGGCCGAGGCCAACGGTATGAGATTCAACAAGGCCAAGTGCCACGCCCTGCACTTGGGTGACAACCACCCCATGTAGCACTACAGGCTTGGTTGGAGAAGAGTGGCTGGAAAGCTGTCTGGTAGAAAAGGACCTACGGGGTGTTGGTTGACTGCCAGATAAATATGAGCCAGCAGTGTGCCCAGGTGGCCAAGAAGGTGAATAGCATCCGGCTTGTACCAGAAATGGGGTGGGGAGCAGGATTAGGGAAGTGATTCACAGAATCACACAGAGTCACAGAATGGTTCAGGTTGGAAGAGACCTTAAAGATTATCTAGTTCCAACCCCCCTGCCATGGGCAGGGACACCTCCCACTAGACCAGGCCGCTCAAAGCCCCATCCAGCCTGGCCTTGAACACTTCCAGGGATGGGGCATCCACAGCTTCCCTGGGCAACCTGTTCCAGTGCCTCACCACCCTCATAGTGAAGAATTTCTTCCTGATATCCCATTTAAATCTACCCTCTTTCAGTTTGAAACCATTACTCCGTGTCCTATCATTACACTCCCTGATACACCCCCCTCCCCATCCTTCCTGTAAGCCCCCTTTAGGTACTGGAAGGCTGCTATAAGGTCTCCTCAGAGCCTTCTCTTCTCCAGGCTGAACAACCCCAACTCTCTCAGCCTGTCTTCATAGCATAGGTGCTCCAGCCCTCTAATCATCTTTGTGGCCCTCCACTAGTCCCGCTCCAACAGGTCCATGTCCTTCTTGTGCTGAGGACTCCAGAGCTGGATGCAGTACTCCAGGTGGGGTCTCACCAGAGCAGAGTAGAGGGGCAGAATCACCTCCCTTGACCTGCTGACCACAATTCTTTTGATGCAGCCCAGGATGCGGTTGGCTTTCTGGGCTGCGAGCACACACTGCCGGCTTACATTCAGCTTCTCATCCACCAACACCCCCAAGTCCTTCTCCTCAGGGCTGCTCTCAAGCCATTCTCTGCCCAGCCTCTATTTGTGCCAGGGATTGCCATTACCCAGGTGCAGGGTCTTGCACTTGGCCTGGTTGAACTTCATGAGGTTCTCACAGGCCCACCTCTCAAGCCTGTCAAGGTCCCTCTGGATGGCATCCCTTTCCTCCAGTGTGTCGACCGTGCCACACAGCTTGGCGTTGTCGGCAAACTTGCTGAGGGTGCACTCAGTCCCATTGTATGTGTCACCGGCAAAGATGTTAAACAGCACTGGTCCCAGTACAGACCCCTGAGGAACGCCACTCATCACCGGTTTCCATGTGGACATTGAGCCATTGACTGCAACCCTTTGAGTGTGGCCATCTAGCCAGTTCCTTATCCACCGAGTGGTCCATCCATCAAATCCATGTTTTTTGAACTTAGAGACCAGGATGTCATACAGGACAGTGTCGAATGCTTTGCATAAGTCCAGGTAGATGACATCAGTTACTCTCCCCTTATCTACCAATGCTGTGGCAACATCATAGAAGGCCACCAAATTTGTCAGGCATTATTTGCCTTTGCGAACCTCATGAAGCTGGGCTGTCACCACTCACCTCCTTATTTTCCATGTGCCTTAGCAGAGTTTCCAGGAGGATCTGCTCCATGATCTTGCCAGGCACAGAGGTGAGACTGACCAGCCTGTGGTTCCTGGGTCATACTTTTTTCCCTTTTTGAAAATGGGGGTTATGTTTCCCCTTTTCCAATCAGCATGAACTTCACCAGACTGCCACAACTTTTCAAATATAATGAAAAGCGGCTTGGAGACTTCATCTGCTAGCTCTCTCAGAACCCATGGATGGATTTCATCTGGTCCTGTGGACTTATGCACCTCCAAGTTCCTCAGATGGTCCCAAACCTGATCTTCTCCCACAGTGGGCAGTTCTTCGTTCTCATAGACCCTGCCTTTTCATCCTGCAACTTGGGTGGTGAGGTTGGAGCCCTTGCCGGTGAAGGCCGCGGCAAAAAAGTCATTCAGCACCTCAGCCTTCTCCATATCCTGGGTGACCAGGTCTCCTGTCTCCTTCCTGAGAGGGCCCACATCTTCCCTAGTCTTGCCTTTACCCCGACATACTTATAGAAGTTTTTCTTGTTGTCCTTGATGCCCCTAGCCAGATTTAATTCTATCTGGGCTTTAGTTTACCTAATCTGGCTCCTGGTCAATTGGACAGTTTCTCTGTATTCTACCCAATCAACCCGTCCTTGCTTCTACCCTCTGTAGGCCTCCTTTTTGCTGTTGAGCTTGTCCAGGAGCTCTTTGTTAATCCACACAGGCCTCCTGGCACTTTTGCCTGACTTCTTCATTCTTGGGATGCACCACTCCTGAGCTTGGAGGAGGTGATCCTTGAATACTAACCAGCTCTCTTAGGCCCCTCTTTCCTCCAGTACTTTTTCCCATGTTACCCTGTCAAGCAGGTCTCTCAAGAGGCCAAAGTCTGCTCTCTTGAAGTCCAGGGTAGTGAGCTTGCTGCGTACTCTCCTCACTGCCCGAAGGATCTTGAATTCAACCATTTCATGATCACTGCAGCCGAGGCTACCCTTGAGCTTGACGCTCGCCACCAGGCCCTCCTTGTTGGTAAGGACAAGGTCCAGCAGAGTTCCTCTCCTTGTTGGCTCCTCTACCATTTGAAGAAGAAAGTTGTCATCAACACAATCCAAGATATTTCCTGGATTTCTTGTGCCCCACTGTGTTGTCCTTCCAACAGATATAAGAGTGGTTGAAGTCCCCCATGATGACCAGGGTCTGTGAACGCAATGCCACTCCTATCTGTCTGTGGAGGGCCTCATCTGCTCTGTTGTCCTGGTCAGGTGGCCTGTAGCAGACCCCTACCGTAATGTCCCCTGCCCCTGAGTTCCCTTTAATCTTGACCCATAAGGTCTCTTTTGGGTCTTCATCCATGCCCAGGTGGAGCTCCATGCACTCCAGCTGTTCATTGACATAGAGGGCAACACCCCCCTCCTTGTGTTCCCAGCTTGTCCTTCCTGAAGAGTCGGTATCTGTTCATTCCAACCATCCAATCATAAAAGCCAACCCACCACGTCTCTGTGATGCCAATAAGATCGTAGCCCTGGAGGTGCACGCACATCTCCAACTCTTCTTGCTTATTTCCCATGCTGCATGCATTCGCATAAAGACATTTCAGCTGGGCACCCAATGAAGCTGTCTCACTGGCTGGAGCGTTTGCTTTTGCTTCATGCTACTCTTCAGGTGGTCTTCCTCTGGGGTGATTGTCCCCCTGTACTCAGCACTGATGAGGCCACACCTCAAGTGCTGTGTTGAGTTTTGGGCCCGTCACTACAGTAAAGACATTGAGGTTCTGGAACGTGTCCAAAGAGCAATGAAGCTGGTGAATGGCTTATAGCACACAAGCCTTATGAGGAGCATCTGAGGGACCTGGGATTGTTTAGTCTGGAGAACAGCCAGGAAGCTGAGGGAAGACCTTATTGCTCTCTATAACTTCCTTTCAGGTAGTGGGGGCTGGTGTCTTCTCCCAAGTAACGAATAGTAGGACAAGAGGAAACAGCCTCAAGTTACACCAGGGGACATTTAGACTGGATATTAGGAAACATTTTTACACTGAAAAGGTTATTAAGCATTAGAAGAGACTGCCCAGGGAAGCGATTGAGGCACCATCCCTGGAGGTATTTAAAAGACAGGTAGACGTAATGCTTAGCAATATGGTTTAGTGATGGTTTTTGTCAGAGTTAGGTTGATGGTTGGACTAGATGATCTGAAAGGTCCCTTACAACCTAGGCAATTCTATGATTCTATGATTCAATGATTCTGACCTGCTTGCTGACATTCTCTAAAATATCTCTTTCTGGAGAAGCGTATTTCTGTTAACTACATACAAAAAATAGCAAGAACACATAAAATCTCACAAAAAGCAATGCCAGACTTAACCCTAGTTAACTGCGCTTATAACTATTTGTGCTCAGTCTATGTGGCTTGATAGGTAATAAAGCCCATGCTAGTGCTAGGGAGAAAGGAATGATATGGTCCCTCCCCTGCTAAAGAGCTAGTGTACATCTCACAGGTTTCCTGCCCTGGTGTTTCCCAGGTAAGCACAGGTAAACTCATTTCTAGTCCCTGGAAAGGATGGCAGCTGAAAATAAGCTGAATTACAGTAAACAACATACTGGGGAAGAGCTGTGGGGATTCCCTCTCCCTACCCCTTCTGCCACAAAGGAGACGTTCAGGAGCAAACTGTAAACCAGATGAAATTATTCTGTAGGATCAGAGCACTGGTTGAGTATTCTCGATAACGAAAAAAACTGTTACTTGTTGCTCAGGTTGCATACCTCATTTTGAGTTCTGTGACTACTTTCTACATCAAGTAGTATTCTTCCCAAGCAGTCTTCTTTCCATACAGGTACCCTGCCATGGAAGAAAATAAGCATCTTCATACAAAGAACTGCTATTTTTATACACCATTGAAAATACAATGTCCATGTACATACAAGTTTGCCTGTGAAGGGATCACAGGCAAGGCTGAATCTCAGAGTCAGTGGCAAGCATTACCTACCTTCTCCCAATTATTTCTGAAATCTTCACACTTCTCCCACATCAAGTGTTTGTATGATCTCCCAAATGAAATCAATCAACTAAAAGGTAGAAAAGCACTTTTTCTCCTCTCAGTTGTACATCCTGTATTGCTCCTTATACTGTTCTTTTAATCCTGAAAATGAGAAGGCAGATTCCCTCTGCTTTTTTCTTACTTCTCTTTCCTTTGCCAAGTGATAGGTTTCAATTCTCAGCCAGCTTGAGCACCCCTCTTGCTCTTCTCCATTTTATATTGCACTAGAGAAAAGACAAATGTCATAAAGGGTTGAAAATGCTTAGCATTAAGAAAGAGAAACATCAGGCCAATGTCTCTTCATGGCTCAAGGGTTATTTGTTTTACTGGGCTACAAGGTGATGCACTTCCTTAACTTCTTTTGAAGTAGAAGGACAGCCAAAGAAAGAAATTAAAGAAGTTCAGACAGTGGGGATCTTTTGTGATTTTGGTTGTATTTGGTATTATATGTGAAAATCTACTTCAAGATTGTGTGCTGTAAGACTTTTCAAGATGTATTATGATGGTTTTTGTGTATTGTCACAAAAAAAAACCCTAAATGGTGAAAAATATACCTAATTTACAGAGTTCACAGAGCTAGACTCTAGTCTACTTACAGAGTTTTGCTAAGGCTAGCAGGTTACAGGATGTATCCTCATTTACTGACAAGACACTTCTACTAGAAAAAATTTTCCTCAGTTGACTACAAACTTGTTAGTCTCTCCAAGTTATGATATAGAAGAACAGCTGTTTAAGAAATGTTGGCATTTGAAGTAGCTCTTCTAAGCTTTGCCCTAAGTCAAACTTACACTTGAACACAGTTCTGTTGCTGATTTCACTGTCATCAAACACCATTGGACAAACACAATTTTCTCAGGTAGCAGAAGTGTAAGGCTGAAAAAGAGTGATTCCTAAGGCATTTCAAATTTTTATTTCGCTGTTCCTCTGTTTCTTTATGGGCAAAGGAAGAGTAAGAATACATCCCTGTCCTCTGAAGACTTGCTTGCACTGTGCATTTTAATAGGATGCAGAAATCTCTGGTTCCAACCAATACTGTATAGAGAAGCACATAAGGGAGCTCTAGCGTGGCGATAAAAGCTCAGATCTGAATGCAACAGCTCAGTGCTGGAGTGATGTTGCATTTGCAGAAATATGCCAGACCACTCATAAATGCTGAGTGCACATAATCACGCTGATGCAATCAAACTAATTCTAATTTTGGAACAGACTTGGTTAACACTTAATGCTAACTTCTCTACACTATTCCATTTCACTGCATGGATGTGTAACCTAGCACAGGCATCCCCAGGAATATGAGAAATAAAGATTTAATGCTTGAAAATGTCACATAATTCCTGCATGGCACCAGATTATTCCAGGAAACAGTGAGTCAAGAGCCTTTTTTTGGCCATTGTAGCCATAAAGAAATTATATTTTAAAAAATGCCATATACAAAAATAAAGCATGATAATAGGATTTTTGAGGACAACACATGTTATAGTAAAGCAAAAGTGTCAAAACAGCAAATATGTTGCATATTCCTTCATAAATGTATTAAAATTTGTAAATGACCAGTGTTGAAGTTCCAAAGCATTTAAAAATAACCCAAAATGTAAGTACTTTAAATGTAATACTTCCAATATTGAAGCTGAGAGTCTCATAACTGCTGAACTCCCAGACCAGCAGAAAGAGCCTTGGGAAAGTAACTTCAGAGGAAAAGAAAAAAAACACTTTATACTTAGTCAAAGTGTGGAAAGGTTACAGAAGAAAGGATATTTTATGTTGTCAGTTATACATACTCAAAGTATGGATGAGGTGGCCAACAGGGAGCACGTACTTTGTGGATAGGCAGCAAGGAGTAAAATAGTAATGGCTTGCAGCAGTGATTCATTGCTAAGCTAGAAAGACTTTTCTATCGCTGAAATGTTTGAGTTTTTTTACTGAACTAATTCATAGCTGTCTTAAACATGCATGCTGTGCAAGAATGCATCCATTGTGACATAGACCGACTCTAACTTTGTTGTAAACATTAAATATTGACTGTTGCTTACATTTATGATGTGGCAATTTTTCTCACACTGAAAATTCATATGAAAGATGTTGAGCTTTTGTTGGTTGATATTTTTTATTTGATTGAGGTAATATTTTCGAGTTTAAATTGCTTTATTTTTAATAAACAAATTATTGGCATTGCTTTTGCTCTGTTTTCTGCTGTTTTAAAGCAGAAAAATAATTAATAATACATTTCTTCTGTGAGTTTTCAGATATTAATGTTTGATTTTTCTATCCTGAAATTTAAGAATTCAGAGAGGTTTTTATGAAACAGTCATTATCTTAATATTTTTAAATAACATAATTACCGTTAATATAAAACTCATTACATATATTTGTGAAATGTTGTAAGCAATCTTTATTTTCAAAGAACATTTTTGGCCTATTTTAGAGGCATATTTTTTATTCAAATTACAGAAAATTGTCTGGAATTTTAAAGATTTCAGATCTATTAATCCTTCTAGCAGATGTCCTCTAAAGAAAAGAGAAAGAAAGGATTAGAACTGGTGTGAGGACCCTGGCAATGATCTGAAGATGGTGCAGGGTCATCTGCACATCATCACTGACAATATTCCTGGCTAATAACATTTTACATATACTTACCACTACTATCCTTACTACTTTACTTTTGGCCCATTATAGAAAAATCTGAAATTCCGTAAGAGTTGGATTTCCCATATAAAATGCAAAATGAGCTGCTCAGTAATGAACAATGAGAAGAAAATTGGTAGTACAGTAAATTTCATTAATTTCATAAGTTTTTGGAATTGTGACCTGGTTCATAATTTACCAGTACATGGATTTTTTTTTCCTTAAGGCTGCTAGGGTTGCTGCTTACTGTCTGCAATAGGTCTTATTCCTGCAAAATATCTTGAAATATCATATGTAGGGTAAGCCTAACTGACTATTTTGTAGAATCTCCTGTTTTGTGCTAGTAAAGCCCCACAAGACATTCTCATTTTATTATACAAAGTAACAGACATACTAGAATTTAAAAATAACTGAGACAAAACATAACTTGAAAATCCAAACCAGATTTGTTTATTGTACTCTCGCCTTTAATAAAAACCCGAATTATTCTTTACTCACAAATACAGTAAAACCAAGCTTTTAGCTGAGCATTTAGTGGAACATCTACCCAGTAAGCTTTGCTTATGTTGCAGACAGCTACCCTGAGGAGTGATTTGAATTTAAATGTGATTCCCTTATTAGTTTCTGCTAACTGCAAATATCCCAGGCTCTTAATTAAGTGGCTGAGTAATGTATGAATGCTCACTTCTGCTTGTCATGCAGAACAAAGTGATGTATTCAGATTCCATGCACAATATGAAATTTAATGACACAGGCAACAGTAATTTAGAAAACCTTTTGGTTTTTATTATCCTTGGTTTTGCTTAGCCAATCTCCTTTTTTTTTAAGTATTTGGCTGCTGCAAAATTTACCCAAACACTGGCTGTTAGCTAATGAATTTTTAGATTAAAAGGTAATGTGTTACTAAATGCATGGTTACCAAATGCATAATACGTTGTTTATATCTTCCCCCCTATTTTTTCGAAATAATATGTAAAAAACAAAACAGACTTTGATGAAATGTTCTTACTTGGTTTGGCACCGAATCTAGTGTCAGATTCAGAGAGATTCTGAATGGACTAAATAGTGCTCTGTAAGAGGTTTTACAAAGAGGAAGGAAAGAAGAAACAAATCAAGCTTTTCTTCTGGTGCTGATGGTTCCTGAAAGCTCCAATGACTTTCTGTAGTCCTCCTGATCTCTTTATAGATTTTATAGCTTATATTCAGTCATCAAACCTCTCTGTTTCTGCTCTGGTATTCAGTAGTTTGCATGTATATTTTTCCCCAGAGGTATGATGCTAATTTTTCCCTGTCCTGATTTTTTTCTGTTTACCCTGATATTTTCTTGTGCTCACAGAATCCTCTGCAGACTCATAATCTGAATGTACGTGTGTGAGTTTGTAAAAATCAGAGGAGCACATGTGTACAGTAATTTGGACAGCTGTTTAAGTTGTCAGATTTTCATGTTATTGTCATGTATAACTAAATGAATTAATGTCCTACTGCTTTTGCTACTTCAGTCCAAGCTCTATAACTTGGCTATCCCTTTAATTAGAGCTCTAACCATCTCTCATGTCCTGAAATTCTCATTTAAATTGCCCAAGTACTTTCCTCAACAAAACTTCAGCTGTATTCTTGGCAAATTGAATGAACGACGTCAGATTTTAAACTGCATGTATCCCCAATCAGTCTCTAGTATTGAAATGTTTGCCAAAAAAATTAATCTTAATACTGTTGTTCTCCGTTAAGTGTAGAATAAATTTAAATAGTTGTGATTTCCTTTCTTTTTAGGACTAATAGTTGATACTATTATTTGTATTGCAGTACTTTCTATCAGTCCTGAGTAGGGCCAGGACAGTGTGTTTTAAATGGTATATTTAGATTTCTATCTATCTGCTTTAGGCAGTAATACCTACTCAGACAGTAGTCTCCAAGCTCCTCTTCTTACAGCTCTAAAACTCGTATTCCTATTTTACAGAAGGGTCCTATATACAGAAAAATGGATTGATAATATGATTTATCTCATTTGTCTTTAGCCATTTTATAAATTAGACATGCATTCTAAGCTGGTCATATGAGCACTTCTAAAGCCAAAGGAAAAAAATAAGATGTTCCAAGATATGAGTCATCTCAGCAAATTTGACACATATTTTAGAATGGCAGGAATTGCCCTCTGGAAGTGCCTACCTCTCCATGGGCCACAGAGACAGCTTGATTAATGAATTCAGGCTAAATACTTTTTATATGAAACTACTTTGGCATCATTTGTTCAGCGTTGTTGCTACTGAGTATTTGAAGATGGTAAAAAATAGATGAAATGCATCTTCCCCTTCCTGATGAATTGAGGTCAAACAGGAGATATGTAACTAAGGTAGAAATTATATGTAGAACACTGTCACTGGACCTCATGCTGTCAGTTAGAAAAAAATTGGCTGCCTCAGAGACTTTGTACTCTGACATAGCTGTCCTTAATTCTTGTCTACGTAAATAGCCTTTGGCCTTTGGCCATAGACAAGCTCCTTAAAAGAACTCAGAGGAGCAATTTTCTTCCACCATGTTTTCTAAAAAAAAGACTAATAATACCTAAATAGACCAGTCAAATGAAGAGTGGTAGAACAGAGGTTTCATTTTGTATGGTATACAAACAGCTATAGAAGATTATTGAAAACTGTTAACTAAATACTGTTAGTTGCATATTTAAAATAGGTTCATCAGAAGTGAAGTGTTTGAGGGTTTGGATTTTTTTTTTTTATTTTAAGGGTTAGATTTTTTTCATATTATTCAGCCTGCTCTAAACCTTGACATAATTTGGGACAATGTTATAAATCATGATCTATTTGTTTCTTTCTAGAAAAGCAATGATTAAATATCCATCCCACATATTTTCTTTGCCTTGGTTTCCACCACAAATTGCTCATCATTATAAAAAAAAAAAAAAAAAAAAAAAAAAAAAAAAAGAAAAGGTGCACAAGTATGAAGATTATATTGCTGTAAAATTCCATCTAGTGAGAATTTGTTACATAATTCATCCCAGATCTATTTACATAAAGAATGTTAGTTCTTGTGTATCTCATCTCTCATTATAAGCTACACACATATCACTGAGCTTGTAGGATGATTTTCTGCACATACTTATTCTCACAGTCTACTGTTTAATAATAGAACCCAGGAAAAGTGTTCCAACTCTCCTGTCCTTCATTACTGCAAGGAATTAAGGCGAGCAACACAAATTTCTTTTCAAGCTAAGATGAAATTAAATCTGCAAAAAGTTAAGGGCTTATTTGGATCAGAAAACATGAATCACTGTTTGATTGCACAGTTCCTACAGAACTTGATTTCTTCAAATATTTATATTCTTTCTGGAGTCAAAAGTGCCCTACCACTGATGAACTTCTGTAATTGACCATGAAATTCCTGACATAGTCAACTCAGCAGAAGAATTACAAAGAGTAGGGCCTCAGAGCCTATCTGACAGCACTCCTTGTAGATATTTTCTTTTTTAACTGGTCTTCTTTTTGTTTGACTATGGCTAATTTGCACTGTGTCCCCTTGAAGTGTTAGTTACAGCTATGGTGGATCAGAAGTGTTGAAAAGAACCTGGTTTCACCCAAAGGAGCACACAATTCTGACAAAATTTCGGTAGATTTTTCCATCTACTTCTGACAATCTTAAATTCTGAAATACTGTCCAGCTTAATCACAGCCTCATTATAGATGGGACATTTTGTTATTCTTACATTTTCTTCTACAATGTCTAATCATGGCAGTTTTTCAGTTATAGTTCCTTTAGTCACAGTATATTCTAATGTGGTACAATGAACAGTTGCATAGAGCTAACTGACCCCAAATGAGCTATTTCAGGTATTAAACCAGTAAAGGTATGTTAGCCATGTGCCCCAGTGGAATTAATTTTTTCTGTTGGGAAGCACTGCCATGAGATAAAGGAGTGTGCTAATAAGACTATCCTTTATTTGGTAGCTAATTTAGCATTGAATGCTAACGAATACCTCGTCATTGGACCTCACTGTGCCTCTAGTTAAATCTCTTTAGACTGACTGCCTGGAAAGTGCTGATGGGAGAAAAAATCACTAGAGAATATCAGTTCTTTATCTGTGAAGTCAACTGTTACGTACTGCATGTGTTTTGAGGGTTCACGCTTCTAAAATTACTTTGAGTTGTTACACCTTTGAATTCAAGGTAGTCTGATGAATTTCTTCTACAACTCACTTCTAGCTCAACTTTTATTTTGAAATACTGAAATATTTCATTTCAAATGTGTCCAATATCTTTGTTTTAATAGAAAATAACGTTAAATGCACATGAACATTTCTCAAGATCTCTTCCAGTCCCCTCTTACTTGATTCTGCGAAATGTATCAAAAAGTTAGACTTGAATTTATTTGTTTGGATTTTTCCCCATGAAATGGAAAGCCCAGAGGGGTACATTTCAGTAAGACATCCTGAATCTCGTTACTGACACTCTTATGTCAGAATTAATATTTGTTTCATAATTCCTTACTGAGCAATACTGCATACTGTTATCAACCCAACTACAGAATATATAGGCTAATATATATGCATGAATGTTTTAAGATAGCATATGACATATCTGCTTATATGCTTAAAAAGTCATTGAAAGTTTGATCCTGATAATAGCTGTTGTTAAAAAAAACCCATAAAATAAAGTAGCAAAATGCTGACTTCTGTTTTTTAAAACACATGCTTTTCTTTAACTGCACTTTGCTGGGCAGAGACTCTGTGAACTGAAGCTTTCTTCTTTCAGGTAAAAGGCAAAGCAAAACCCCAAGCATAACATTAGTCTTTAGCCTGCAATTTTTTTTGTAAGAAAAGTGATCTGAGTCACAATATTTTCTTATATCCTGCTTTGAGTCTTGGGACTTCCTAATTGTGTTATTAAAAGAGAACACAGAACTGTTAATAAGAATGAAAAAATGTTGTTTTTTCTCCTCTTCTGAGAAGTTCTTTCCTATAGATCTGAGATATGTGCAAAGCACTTATGTTACATATTTTTACATATTTTATAGATGTTATATGCATATGTAGTAATGTGTTATAATGAACACATCAGCCCAAGGCCAATCCTACACAAAAGCATGAGTTGCTATTTTCTGATATGTTAGATTAGGAAACAAGGCTGGTTTGTGCCAGTAAGTTTGTTTCCTGCTGCTAAACTTAGTAGAGATACAAAACATTGCAGAAATAACTGGGAGATGATCCTGAAAAACTAATCTAAAGGAAGAGCTTAAAAATATGTGTGTATGCATTTGCACATACAGTAAAGCTAGTCTACTCCACCAGCATGATCCAGAACAGGTGGAAAGTCATGGTTAAAATTCTGCAGTGCAGCATCACTTGCTGCAAGAGCTGAAAAGATAAAATAAGTGTTTACTTCATTTAATCTCTCCTGTCCTTCATTTCCTGCTGGTTCTTTGAGCTGCAAACTTAATGCCTTGATTCTTTTTAATTCAAAGTAAGAATTACTCACAATCCAGTGATATAGGAACAACAAATATTCTGGTCTTATTATATTTTAGATGAATAAGTATCACATTCATTCTGCTGGTAAATAAAACAGGTAAACTAAAGTAAGATATAAAATTGCTTCAGCTTCTGCAGTTATGCACATAAAGCCATAGAAACACTTATGTAGATGTGTCACTTTACTCACACTAGGAAACCCATATTACCTCAAATAAAACGTCATATGGTTGTTTAGAGGATCAAAATAAACATGTCCTTTTACCATTGCTCTCCTGAAAATGTTGAGAATATTATGCTTTGTGCTCTTTTTAAGTCCAGGAGCACTCATTTTGTACTTATATCATCAAAGGACTGGTGTATGTACAGACACCTGCACACATCCACACACGCACCCATTATTTGGAAAGGATTCTCACAGGGCTGTGATATAAATAAAACATATTTAATTTTTTGGATAGTTTATAAAACCTGTAAGCTTAGTCCTGCTGAAAAGAATGTCCAACAGTCTCTTTAGTAAGGTTGGTTACAATTTCTTTAGCTTTTTTCTGTTTAAAAATTAAAAAATAAAATAAAATTAAATTATTATATTGACACAACATATTAAAATATTCTGAATTAATATACCAAATAATACTACTATATTAAAAAGTTACACTTTAGTAATTAGCCCATTGGCACAAAATTTCTCATAATATGTGAGGCTTTCCAATGGTTGCAAATCTTTCTTCCATTTGTAAATCACAAGCACATCAGTACTATGCAATTTTAAAGACTATAGTGAAGAGGAGAGAAAAAAATATATTGTGGAAGCATGCCTTTAGCTGTACTAAATGTCATTTGAGTCATTCAGTAAAGACCATGGTGAATATGGAAAAATCTGTGTTAATTTTTTTTTTTTTTTTTCTAAAAAGGACATGGATTTTGTGAACTCTCTTGAGTATTTTAATCCTAAATCAACTAGCCACTATGTTTAAAACTGGGTTTTATTTAATGTGTTAGTGCAACAAGAAGATACGTCAAATCCCTACAGCTGACGTTGGAGACAAATACATTTTTCACCTTCTTCAAAAGGCACAATAATAAATGAATAGGTGGCTACTCACAGGAAATAAGTTTCCTTTCTCGATTTTGCAGTGGACTCTCTTAATCTATTTCCAAATCTATTTCCAAAGAATACAGAGTCTTTGACCTCAGCTGAGAGCAAGAATATAGTGAAGACTTTTGTTTGTGTCTTAAATGGCTATTTAGACTTACATCTCTCATCTGGACTTTGGTTCTCTACTGCCTTTTGAGAACACAATTCCACTATGCGTGCTGCTATCAAGAGGCATAGGAATTTCACCTCATGTTGTGGTTATATAAAGGCAGTCCAGGAAGTATTTGATTAAGGAGATTGCTAGACCATTGCATACATATTTAAGAAAAACCTATGAGAACATAGTAACACAGGCTTAAGAAATATCCACACTGATACAAAAGTATTCTTCATGTTGCAATACCACCTGGTGCAGGGTCTATTCCACTAACTCGTTCGGGTTACTCATTAACACGTGCCATTAGTGAAGATAAATCAAGAGAAGTGATGTCCAATTCTTTCCAGGTGCATGGAATCAATATTATTAAACACATTTCAGGTGAGAGTCTTCAGGTTAGACTCGAAATGTGCTGCTGGAACTGAAGAAGTAGTCCTGTTAGAACAGGGTTAACTGTTCCCCTCTCAGCTCTAAGACCTTATAGCTCTAATCTTTAGCCCCATTATGGCAAGCTGAATATCACTTGAACTCCCAAACACTGTCAGAGAACATAAAATAGGGAGCTTAAATTTTATCTCGGTTAAGAGAAGTAAGGATATTTTTAAAACAATTAGTTAACCACTATTGTTCAGATAATGTTCTCTGTGGTCTCCTTAATCACACCAGCACAGGAAGCAATTTCACAGAACTGTCTTAATTTCACATTTCATTTTACATATATGGTAAAGTTTATTTGAAGAGAACAAAAAACAACAAGACCTCTGCTCAGTTACAAGAGAGACAAAAGGAGCCAGGCAATAATATTAAAGTGGTAGCTGTCCAGGCTCTCTGAAGTAGCATCTGGTACAGAAGAGAATAAAAGTATCCTGGACTCATAAACAAAAGGTGAATTCAAGGTGGTTTTTATGGAGCAAGATGCATATATTTCAGAGTTCAGCAGGTCATTCTGCAGAGTTGTTGCCATTAAATAAAAATAGATATTATGTATATTAATGTTTAAGTTTCACCACAGCAGCTGTTTTAAAAAAGTTGGTAACAGATGAACTAGCTTGTAGTCTTCTGTACTGATAAATCATCCAGTGGCTGATCCAAGACGTGGATTACCTTGGTCATTTAGGTGACTCTAAATGTTGTAAATATTAATTTTCTTAATAACATATGCTTTTAAAAAAGTTAATAATAAATGTTGTGTCTCAATTCTCATCTACTATCAAGTCAGTTATTGCCTTTTGCCTTATGTTGCATAATTAAAAAAAAAATTATGTTAACATCATATATTGATGAGTTATGTTTGATATACTACATGGAACAGTGGTAAACTTCTTTTAACTATTTGGTTGTGCTCAGTTATTACTCCAAACCAAAGTTAGCTGGTGAACTTAAAAATGCCTGTTTGCATTAAGCTGAGATAGAGCTGTTTTTTATAGGTTTTGAGGTAGACAAATCTACCTACTTTTAGAACTATTTCTTCAATTTATACCACTAGAGTAATGACACTCTGATATATATGGAGCTTCTTTTTTATAGGAAATGATTAGAAAATATTAAATTTATGATTCATCTGTGAATATATATTAATATATATTTTTGAAAAAAAGAAGTAATAAGAAACTTCAGTGATGGAAGTAATGCTAATAAGCCCTCTACAATGGAGGTTAGTGTTGTTGGACACTACCCAAAAAAAACCATTATTATTGCAATAATGTTAATAGAAAAAATATATTACTTTTGAATGCTATACACTGAAGTTGCTGTTCATGACAAACATGCAGAAAAAACTTGAAGTAGAAGTATGTACACATAAAATTAAAATAACAGAATGGATTATCTCAATGACTCATTTCTCAAAGAGCTCAGTTATTGCACTTTGTATGATAGCTTATCTAGTTATAGTTTATATAACTAGTTATAGTTTATATATTTTGGTGGACAAGGAGAGAGCAACTGACATCATGTACCTGGACTTGTGCAAACCATTTAACAGTGTCCCACATGACATCCTGGTCTCTAAATTGGAAAGACGTGGATTTGATGGATGAACCACTCGGTGGATAAGGAGTTGGCTGGGTAGCCACGTACAAAAGCTTCCAGTCAACGGCTCAGTGTCCAAGTGGAAACCAGTGATGAGTGGCATTCCTCAGGGATTGGTACGGGGACCTGTGCTGTTTAACATCTTTGGCAGTGACATGGACAGTGGGATTGAGTGCACCCTCAGCAAGTTTGCTGATGATACCAAGCTGTGCGGCATGATCGTCACGCTGGAGGGAAGGGATGCCATCGAGATAAGGGATGGTTCTAATACCTTAAAACTTACAGAACCAGATGTCTACCCAAGATGCATGTCTGTGAAGGAAATTGTATCACAGCTTGTTGGAAAGAAAATGGTGGAAAATTCTAAATGGTAAATGAAAGAGAATACAGGAAAATTCAGAAACTTGTCAGTTTTAATAAAACCTGTATATGCCGTCCAGTCAGTGTAGACAAATACTTGACTATATGCCTTGAATTTCTTGCTCTGTTATTTCTTGTCAGTTCAGATGAATTCTTAGATCTTTGCAAAGTTGGTACTTGTTTATTGCCATATTAGGCTGTGCTGGTGAACTAGGATGAAACTGTTGTTCTGGGTGTAAAAACTGAGTGAACTCTGAGTCATGTTCATAATAGCTGCGGCTGGACAGTTTGGGATTTTTTCAGTGTGTATAAGCATAGAAGAAATAGGCCTTAAAAAAAAAAGAAAAGCACTTTTTTCAATGCCAGCACCACTACTTAATCTCAAAGCTGCTGCTATTACAGATATTTCTAGTCCTTCATCCAAGGGTGATTTTGGGGGTTTGTCTGGATCCTTATTCTTTCTATGTACGTGTAATTCTCAGTGGTACCCACATGCAAAAAAAAATTCATGCTTTTACTTTTTCTTATCTACAAATGTTTGTCTTTTGAGCATTTTTAGTATTCTATAGAGGAAGCAGACCATCTCTTATGTTTTTACAGCATATAGCATGGTCATTTCTCTTCTAAACAGAAGTTCTTGTTCTAAAAACAAGTAGTAATAAACCAGAATTAGTGACTAGAACTGATGTAACAAAAGGTGTTACCATAATCAATACAATATAGTCAATACAATAAGGGCAAATCATGTCTAACAACTTTGGTAGCCTTCTGCGATGGGGTTGTAGCATTGGTGGGTAAAGGAGGAGCAACTGACATCATGTACCTGGACTTAACACTGTCCCACACGACATACTTGTCTCTAAATTGGAGAGACATGGATTTGACAGATGGACCACTTGGTGGATAAGAAACTGGCTGGATGGTTGTACTCAAAGAGTTGCAGTAAATGGCTCAATGTCCAAGTGGTGACCAGTGATGAGTGGTGTTCCTCAGGGATTGGTACTGGGACCTGTGCTGTTTAACATCTTTGTCAGTGGCATGTACAATGGGATTGAGTGCAACCTCAGCAAGTTTGCCCATGACACTAAACTGTGTGGTGCAGCCAACACGCTGGAAGAAAGGGATGCCATCCAGAGGTACTTGGAGAGGCTTGAAAGGTGGGCCTGTGCAAATCTTATGAAGTTCAAAAAGGCCAAGTGCAAAGTCCTGCACGTGGGTCAGGGCAAATACATGCTGGGCGGAGAATGGCATGAGAGCAGCCCCAAGAAGAAAGACTTGGGGGTGTTGGTGGATAAGAAGCTCAACATGAGATGGTATTGCACACTTGCAGCCCAGAAAGCCAACCACATACTGGGCTGCATCAAAAGAAGTGTGGCCAGCACTTTGAGGGAGGTGATTCTCTCCCTCTACTCCTCTCTTGTGAGACCCCACCTGGAGTACTGTGTCCAGCTCTTGGTATTCCCAACATAGAAGGACATGGATCGTTAGAGACGGTCCAGAGGAGGGCCACAAAGATGACCAGTGGTGTGGGCTACCTCTCCTATGATGACAGGCTGAGGGAGTTGGGGTTGTTCAGCTTGGAGAAGGCTCTGGGGAAATGTTATAGCAGCCTTTCAGTACTTAAAGGAGGCTTACAGGAAAGATGGAAAGGGACTTTTTATCAGGGAGTGTAGTGATAGGATGAGGGATAATGGTTTTAAACTGAGAGAGGGTAGATTTAGATTGGATATCAGGAAAAAATTCTGTACTGTAAGGGTAGTGAGGCACTGGAACAGATTGCCTGGAGAAGCTGTAGATCCTCCATCCCTGGAAGTGTTCAAGGCCAGGTTGGACGGGTCTTTGGGCAACCAGGTCTAGTGGCAGGTGTCCCTGCCCATGGCAAGGGGGTTGGAACTAGGTGATCTTTAAGGTCCCTTCCAACTGAAACTATTCTATGATATATATACATGTATATATGTTTATATGTATGTGTGTGTGTACACACATATATTTTTGTATATATATACATGTTTAGATATGTGTATGTAAAGTCTTTACTTTTCCACTTGTATGTAAAATTTGAGTATCTTCTCAGAATGAACACAATATATGTCAGGGAAGACAAGCTTCTCATGAATCTTCTAATTTCAGATTATTAGAAAAAGTTATAAATTCAAAGCCTGTGGGAAGGTTGCTTGGTGCTCTTCATTTCTTGCTATCTAAGGTTCTACCTTATATTACTGAAGCAAGAAAGTGACATTGTCTGTGTAGTCTATTTAAACTAGACACTGAAGTAAAGTTGACAAGAAAATATATTTTGAATTCAGACTTCTACTTAGGATGTCACTAAGACACATGTAACATTGTAGCTGTCAATGCAACCTGGGACAAAAATTATACATTAATTGGTAGGAGGTAGATTGATATCGAAGAAGTACAGCCTAGAAAAATACTGGAATGTCATGCAAAGGAATTAAGTAGCAGGCAAAAAATCTGCCCTCCCCCCTCCCCACCGCCGCCCCCCCCCCCAAAAAAAAAAAAAAGTTGATAAATTATACAAAATATGAGAAGGTTAATAAAAATAGGTGACGCACAACATCTAACTCATATAATCAATACCCATAGACTGAATATTACGGATGAAAATCACCCCCAAAGGTAACAAAACAGCATCTCATTTTATGGGAGGAAGTATTTTTTCAACAAATGCTGTGTTGGACAAGAAATGATTCCTTTGTTCTAGTCCTGACTCAAGTTTACCACAGAGATTTTTGGGGGAATAACAACATCACCCTTTCCATAGGTATTTATTAGGTATGAAGAATTAATGGAGTCAGAAGATCCACTAATAGAAAAAATGAAGACATTTAGCAACAAAAAATATCAGGCCATAATAATGTATATTTATACGTTTAGAAGGAAGTTGTGTAGGATATGATTAAATGGTTTACAAAATATCTGAACTCTTCAATTAAAGTGACTGATAGTGAAACACTTGGGAAGTAGTTTCAGGAACTTTATGGCTAATACATAGCAGAAGGTACTGATCTGGGTTTCATTTGAGAATCTAAGTGTTAGAGAACTAATTATTCACCTTGATTACTGTGCTGTTCAATAAAATAACAATACTTCCCATAGTGATGGTGAGAACTTGCTTTGTTTATTTGCACTTGAAAATTTTCTTTTATTAATATTCTTACTGGACCAAATTACCCATATATAAATGTGAGCTCTGTCAAGGTTCCAAAACAGTCTTTCCTGTCGAAGTTGCTTCACACATTGTAATAAATTCCCATGTATTTAAACCTAGCACGCTAACTGGAGAAGAGACTGGACTGGAGCTTCCCCTTCCACAATACCCTTGTTACTGACCATCAATGGCAGGCTCTTGCACTATCCTCCCCAGGCCAGCTTAGGCTCCTTAGAAAGCAAAGGATGCATGAGGCCAGTGTACCAGACTGTCCTGCAGTCTGGGAATCGGCATTCTTAGCTAAGAGGTAAGATGAAACATGATTGAATTCCTTCAAGTAAATAGTGAATCTCCCTCAGCTGTCATTCCTAAGAAAATGCCTAATTCAACGCTGTCATTTCCACCGGTAGCAAGATGCCTCAAGCCAAGAGCTGTAATACAAAACATTGCAGCATAAAAGTACTTTTGCGAATTTATTCCTGAGTGTGATCATTTGGAAAATGTTATTTATTCCCACTGGTGGCAAAATTAAAAAAAAAAAAAAAAAGAAAATGTTTAATAGTTTTTATATTAACTTGTTTATAAGATTTATTTTTTTAGGAAACTGTTCATAAAATATTAACTGCTAGAATTATTTTTTTCCAGGAATGTATTAACTCATAAGCACATGGAGCTATCATTGCAAATGTTTTGGAGCATGTGCTACAGTACTTATTCTCAGGAGACTTCTGAAGCAGAGTAGGAAGCTATTTTCTTGTGAATTATGACAGAAACTACAGAAAAGAGTAAACAACAAAACTCCTGTTTACCATTAGATGCATAAATAAATAAGATATTCAATATATTATATATGTTTTATAAACAAAATCATTATACAATAATAAAATAGTTATTAGACAAGTATATTATCCTAGCTTTTCTAACAAAGATTTTATTGAATAATATGACTAACAGAGGGATTATAATTTAATATGAGAGGAAAGTTTCAATATAAGATTGAAATGAAACATTAACTTTAACTATCCATTTGTGTGAACATATTGGACACAGTATGGGTTTCAGTAATATGTTCCCTAGCTTTTATTTTGTCATATTCTCATCTCTTTTTTTTTTTTTTTCTATATAGAGTCATTAGATCTAGCAACTGATTTCCCTAAATAATTAAACTTCTAAAATTAATACCCAGAATTTGACACAAGGCATCGCTTACCCCTGGGTCCAGTCACAATGATTCTCCCTGACTGATACTGAAAGGGCAAAATATGTGGAAATATGTGAAATCCATGGACAAGTTAAGTTCTGTTATAATCAGTCAGAATGAACATTCAAATTGAAGATCCTTGTCTAGAATGTTTCTGGATCAAGTTATTAGGGTTTCTGCAGAAATGAAAAATACCAAATAAAAATAAGGTTAGCTAATACTTTACGTCTTGAAGGCTGTAAAAAAGAATAATGTGATTATTGCTGTTATTTAATTATTATTATTATTATGGATATTTGCATTTGTTTCTGTTCATTCATTTCCCAGCAGGTGTCTCTATACTGCAGCTTTACTGAAAAAGAATGAGGAAGCAGGCTAATTGCATAAAAACATGTTGGGTTTTTTTTTTTTTTTTTTTAAAAAAAAAAGAAAAAAATAGGCAGATTAAACCTTAGGATGACATCAACCAACATCAAAGGTGTAAAAAAACAAACAAAAAACAATACTGAAAAAAAACCAACAACACTGAAAAGACTATAAAGAGAGTTATCTTATGAGCTTTTGGGTACAATCATACACACGTATATACGGAACCAAAATGGTTTATTAACTATTGATTCCAACAAAAAAGAGATGTTAAAAATGGTACAAAGCAATGGTACAAAAACTAAAGCCTGAGGGTTTTGTATGTTCTGGGAAGAACAGTAACCTCTCCTATTTCCACATACATAAATATATAACCTGTCTAACAACTGCTGGAATTTATCTTCAGCAGCACCTAGAGTGAAAATATTGAAGTCTCACAAAGAAAATGTTGCAACCTTTGCTGGGAACATAAATATGGAGGTTAATGAAGACTGCAGGGGTCTGGAAGAGTTGAGGGGAGAAAAGCACAGGTAGTAAAAGAAATTGTGGTTATGAATAAGAATTCCAGTTTGTCTTGGCGGAGGGCAGATGAAAGTAACTTTGTTTCATTTGCAACCAGATGCAAAAAATTTAACATTTTATCACTTAATTGGCAACATATAATCTTTTTAGCCAATTAAAATTTATGCTTTGATGGATCCCAGTTGTATTTCTGCACTGATCTAAGTGGAATGAAAAATCCTGATTTGCCATATAAAAGGACTAGGATTCTGTTTAGCATTTGATTTTAATTGCAGATTTCATGGACCAGAACACTCTGAGATGAATAACTGATGATGCTGAGAAACATCTGAAATTCCATGTATGATTCACAATCTAGAATTTAACCTCTGCAAAGTTTAAAGTCTTAATATTCACAGAAACAGTGTTTCAAGGTGAATAAAAGCTGATACTCCCCAGTTTGTCCATTAATCAATAGTTCACTGAGTATTTGATAAGAGCTCAATGAGCCATAAAAAGGAACAACATGACAAGTTTTATTGATTGTCTCATATAAAGGGTAAAGAAGTGACGGATGACAGGACCAGTTAGACCTTTACAGCAAGCAGTTACAGTATTCATGGTACATTAGTTAGAACAATTTCTATTATTGGCACAGGAACAGGAAGTCGTATAATACCACATGTGTCATTTGCATGAAATTTATTTCTCACACACAAAAACCCAGAAATTGATTGTGGTTTAGAAAAAAGTAATGGGATTAAAGAGTATTATATCTTTGCAGCTGAAATCAGACTCTGATCTAGAATTCTGCTTAAATAATGTTGTTTCTTGTACATCACGTACAAGGCATTGCATGGCATTTATGTTCTTGGCCTCTTCATTTTTTTATTTATGGACTCTCACTGTTCTTTAATATTATTTATAAGGATTCTCTCAAATCCCAATGTGTACTCAATTGTGAAGTTATTCAATAGTCTTTGGCCATAAATCATGGTGCTGTTATTAGTATTTTGCTGCCAGATGAGTTCTTAAACTTTAAATGTAAGGGCAGAGAGTGGAATATGGCAAGTTAATAAGTCAGAGAAGACCTTTACCTCGTAGTGCTGTCGAAATCCAAAAGTTTAAAAGTCAGGTTGAGGAAACAACATTCTCTAATACGAAGAAAGCTATCACTGAGAGGAAGTTTAAGGTATTAATCCAAAAGCAGTCACACCGACTTTGGACACTTGTCTCTAAATTTTTTGGCATTATTTCCTTTATGAACATTTACTGTGCCTTCAAAGTCTCTACTAAATTACACCTCTCCTTGCTAATTCATTCCTCTTTTGCATTTTTTTACAGAGTCCTGCCCCACTAAGGAATACTGCCCTGTTCACTGTTGCCTGTTCAAATTTACAGGACATAAAGAAGGTACATAAAAAATAGTAAGGTGTGCAAAGAAGAGTTTACAGATGTTTAGTTTGTTGATTCTGCAGTGAGAAGTCCTTCCTTCCCTCAAGATTGCTAAAGGCAAGCGAAGCAAGACTGAGTTTATTTTCACTTCAGTTAGGGAAAAGAACTCACTGACTTTTCCTCCTCCAAAAACAGCTGGTTCTTTGGTGTGAGAAAAAAATTACTTAATTAGTAAAGGAGAAGGAAGAAGGAGGGAAAAATCCTTGAGCTTTCTCCGGTTCCTTCTTTGTATAGCATTTCTTGCAGGACTGAAAACTGGCAGTGGGAAGAAGGCAAAGACAATCTGTTCTTTCAGATAACAATGGCCTAATGATGGGAGTAATAAAAAGTTTGTGGGTTTGTTGGTTTGTTTTTTTTTTTTACCCTAAATGGGTAATGATGAAACTGGATATCTGTGCCTTAAGATCAAAGGTGGGAAATATTAAAAGGGTTCTGATTTGAGATATTGTTATAGGGAATATTATTTTTTTTTCTAAAAGTATTGATAGGGTTTCTGGACTTTAAATAAATATTTACTAGTTGCTTAGCTGGACAGGACGTCTAAATGTTTTAGAGTTCATGTATGATTAAAATTTCAATCTTTCACACAATTATCTATCTTGTCCATATTATAATGCTCTTGGTCAATTTCCTTCTCAAAAATACTTTCAGTCTTGGGTAGGGGTGGTGGTTTAAATTTTAATTGAGTTATTTAATGAAAAAAAATGGATTTATATTTTTTTTCCTGCAAGGACACCTGTAATAACTAGTGTTCATTTGATAAAACTTGTTAGTACTCATCAATGCAACGGGGCTATTTCAAGATAAGTCAGAAAAACAAACAAACAAACAAACAAACAAACAAACAAACTGGGAAAACCAGTGTTGTGAACTCAGTTGCACAGTAGTTTTTATGATACTGAGCATATACTTGCCAAAGGTGACTTATTTTGTTACGCTATCATATGAAAGTTTTACTTTTGCTGTGTACTGAATAAAAGGTGTAGGGTTTCTCTCTTCAGTTACAACAATATCATCCCAAGCCAGCACTCGGGAGTATGCATGCCAAGTTCATGCCTAAGTTAAATATGTGCTGAAGTGCTTTTCTGAGTCAGAGCCATAATTGCAGCAATTTATTTAGATCATAATGTAGTTCCTTAAAGGAAAACAAATCCCAGAAGGAATGACATTTTAAAAAGCCAACATTTCTTTCTTAGAATCTTGTCTCTATGATAGGGTTTACTTCTGCCCTTTTTTTTGTATTCTGGCACAAGTAACTATATACAAGAGTACACAACATAAATGATACTCGGTTGTAAATTCTCTTAAAAAGGCAGTGGTTTTGCTGTCATTGCTGCATATCCTTCTTTAAATGTCCCATGCCACTACTAAGTCAAGATATTGCAGTCTTTGGAAGTGTGACCTGGAAGTTAGCCAGTGAGCAGTGGAAATAAACACTTTCCAGAACTACCATTCTGAGACTAGCTAAGTTTTCAAATATATCATCTATAAAAGTACAAAAAGCCAACCAGAGGTACTCAGTATCATAACTCTGTAGATGGAGTAGAGAAGGGATGTGGGATGGAATGACTGGCTGGCAGTGCTGGCAGTCACAGGGAATCTTCCCTCTGCGATGCTTTCTCATGTGTGTTTATTCTCTTTTGCCTTCATTACTGCGTCAGTGATTGAGCTGCTGGACATCCATTTGCCAGAACACACCATCTTGTTCTGTCTTACCAGTGAATGAGTAGGTGGCAGTGATTACACGGTGCCAATTTTGAATGCATGCTAAGGAGCAGGCTAGGGGCAACGTCACCTATTTGTTTTGCATAACACCAAGTCATTACAGAAGCTACCACACCTACTCAGGTACTTTTCAGAATAGCTTATCAGTCTCAGTCATCTGCCCTGGCTGACACAAATCCTGCAGCAAGTATCATCGAAGTGGTAATGCACTTGAATTGGTTAGAAAACCAAGGGGAAATGAAAAAGGCCAAGGGTGAAGAACAATTTTTTGTCATTGCATCATTTTTTGGCAAGAATGCTTGGTAACCGTGTTTGTGAGGAAGGTTGTTTCTGTTGTTGGTGGGATTTTTTAAATAAAACAAATACATGAACTCTGAAAATAGTGTTGAATGTAAAACTGCAAGGCACTTAACCTAAACTGATGGAGTTTGCACTTGATATGAGATTTCCCATAATGTGTCTTTTGCTTTGATAGAAGTAGACTACGTGACTATTAGTGGACTGTTTTAACACTACTTGTATACTTTGTAGCTGGACATATTTATCTCAAAGAATCCTTTTAACCTAGGGAAACGGCAAGACAATCTGTGTTGCACATGCACAGAATAGAAAATTACAGATCAGAAATGACAACCAGGGACATCTACAGAGATAAGTGATATTTCCTAGAATCAGAATATTCCTTGATATTTCTCTTCCTTTAGTTCCTTCTGAAACTTGTTTAGAATTGAACATTTAACTATTTTAAGGGTCTTTTGAAAAATTTGTCAATTACTGTATGGATTAAATATGCTAGCATTGCATTTTTAATATTGAATCTTTTTGTTCAATCTGCTTATTCACAGGCAGGCTGGTAAAAGTGAACTACTGGGAAACTGTGTAGTGGAAGGTGTTAAATGAAAGGTTATTGTATCCCCCCCCCCCTTTTTTTTTTTAATGTATTTGGATTGCATATGGGAACTGAACGCAAGGCTTGGCCACTGGATGTGACAGCAGCAAATTGGAGAAAAGAAAGCTCAACTTGAATTTTTGTAAGATGGGAAATATGAGGAGAGGGTCAGATTGGAGGGGAGTTTATCTTAAGTACCACGTCTTTGAAAAACAACACTTTGAAGTGTTTTCTCTAAACCTTTCAAAGGGATAGAGACTGAAAAAAGAGCAAGAGCTAACTAGAGGATAAGTACTGGGAGGATAAGCCAGCTGGAAGAGAAAACTCTCTTTGTAGCAACTGTGTGTGAGCCCTTTAAAATCTAGCTGATTAGATAGGAGGCACAACAATTGAAATGTTAGACATACAGCACATACAGTCTAAGCACCACTCCTGTGTGCTGGTAACGTGAAATGATGGCTTCTATGTGCTCTATACATGTAGAATTTTTAACAAAACATTTGAGAATAGTTATTAATAAAATGCCATCTGAGTGCTTTTTAAGTTGTATGAACAGGGATCAATTTATCAACTACTGAAATGCAGTCGTTTTTACAATGAAACCCAGTAACTCTTCCGTAATGCACAGCTAGAGACATAAATTTTATAGCCAATTGGAACTGTAGGGGAATTTAGTCAAAGGGAATGCAGTTCCTTATGGGACTGAGACAAACAACCATGAAAACCTAAGGGCCTGCTCAGCAATAACTGAGCTCGATAGGCATCATCAGGATTCTTTTTAAAGCAAAGTTGTTATAACTAGAAATAAAGAATAGTAGCATAAACCAAGAAACAACTGGAAAGTTTTCAAGTCTTAAATTTAAGCATGCATTAAGTGCTGAAGTATGAAATCAGATTTCCTAGACATAATTTATTTAGCCATCTTCCAAATTACCTATTTGTATTTTCTGTCCTGAACTGGAAAAACAAAAGACGGGGAAAAAAAAAAAAAAGACCTAAAATCTAGTCCTTATTCAGCCATGTCTGAGAAGTAATTGACACAATCTTGAAGGACATGCCTTAAGAAAACAGCAGTTGGGTTGATATATGACAAAAATGTAGATTTTGCATGAATTTGTCTTACGTTTCTCTTCTCTTTTTACCTCTCTATTTTCATCCATATTGACCTACCCTCTCATGCTAACATGAGAATGGAATCTAGCTTTGGAATCTGCCATCTCCTTTCTCCTTTTCAAGTTTATTGAAAAATTCTGTGTCATCTGTAATTGGAATCAACATGTTTAATGAATTTATCCTCATTTTTCTCTGAAAAAAAAACCCGAAAACAAAGACCTGATTTTTTGCAAAAACCTGAGTTAAATTTTTTGCCTCTGCTTTAATACACATAAACTGCTTCAGCTGCTGCCTGTGTTTCAACCCTGGCTCATCTTCCGGAAAGTATAGATTGCCTAGGCATTAAAAACCAATTTATTTGAAACTATCTTAAAGATCTGATTTATAAGATGAGCCTGATGTTTGTATGAAGTAAAGTGTCAAGTCTATGTGTAAATGAAGAATGAAAACTTTCTGCCAAGATGGTATTTTTCCGCTTGTATACGTGTGTGTGTTTCAAATAGTGCTTTGACAGCTTTGTGGAGGTGGAAGAGCTTGAGCAAACTGTGAAAGATAATCTGATGTATTTACTGTGAACAGGTTGCAACAATACCAACAATCAGGAAAGGATAAGAGGAAAGCTCAGCATGGGGTTTGGTGGGATAATAAGTTTTCTGATCTTTGAAAAAAATAGAACAGTTTATCAAAGAAAGAGGAGTTGAATTTTATGGTATAGAAAAAAAAAAAGTTTATAGTAAAATATGTGCTCTTCAATTTTCTATGCCTAAATTGGAACAAACAGGTTGCCAGAGTCATTTTATTCTTTTCTTACTTGTACTATCTCTGTTTTGCAAACAGCAGAGTGAACAGTTTGTGTCTGCAATATGATAGATTCTAACTTACAGTGTCTTGCTAGTTACTCAGATAAGTTTCATGGACTACAATTATTGCAGAATGACATTAAAAAAGCATTGTATTTTAATGTAGATTAACAGAACCAGAATTCAATTAAAAATACTCTTTATAGCATCCCTGATGTACTCTGCATCTTTTTTTAACTATACAGTCTGGGAAATACAAAGAAAGTAAAGTAGGGACATGTAGGTGACATCTTCTGACTTGATCAGGAGTAATAGATGTTTGTGAGTTCAGTGCAACACAGTTCTTGGACTACTACCCCTATGATACTAAGTTAGTGACAGAAAGAAAAGTGCCGGTAATAAACACAGCCAAGATACTTATAACATTATGTAATTGGTTGCATGTTCATGTTAAATTATTAATTTTGAACTAGTCGGTCAAATATTTTCATGAGCTTCAACAGGCAGTCCCTAAAAACCAGTATCCAAAGATAACAGTCCAATATCACTCATGTCACAGAGTCTTAAAAGCTTTGAAAAGTCTTCGTGAAGCTCAGAATGTGAATATTCCAAAGATGGAGAAAAAGTCTTGCTGATTTTCAGAACAACTTATCTTTCTTTTGATTGACCTATTAGTTTTTGTCTTATTTTTTTGTTGATATCTAGTTTATTGTGGTTTTGTTTGTCTCTGTAACCTCAGTGAGAAAATTTCACATATACATTTCAATCCATTGTTTTCAGAATAAGGAACATTGGCTAAATATGTGAATGATGTAAAAAAGCTCAGAAATCTGGGGGTGGATGTAAACAATCATTTTCAATCATTTTCATATCTTTTACTTAATCATTTCTTTAATATATATTAATGTATAAAATTAGGTTATTGTATAGCAGGACAATGTGCAAAACTCTCACCATAGCAGGTCAATAAACCTGTACTTCCTAGTGTATCTTCAGTTGCATTAGACTGTATTATATACACAGTTACTGATACTGATACCATCTATTCTGTACTTTCAAATGTTTTTTTTTCCCTCTTGTTTGCTAGTTACATTAACTTGTTGTTGAGTTTGGTGAAAACCAGATGCTGGAAGTTACATCTGATATTCAGGTTTTGTTGAGAACATCTTCCCTTTGGTGAAAAAAAAATAAATAAAATAAATGTGGACTTTATATATTTGTCTAACCTAACTTTAGATATCTGCAGTAAAGATACATGAGGTTGTCTTAGGTGTTGCTCTGTAAGGCACCTGTCAGGGAGCCTGTGGGAACCCTCTATGTTTCTCTATAGATGTCTTAAGCCAGACAGGCAAAGTGTATCATCTCAGCTATTGGTTCAAAGGTTTCTTTTTTTCTACAAAACACGTTTAAACTCTCAGTCTCAACACATTTGAGTTGAAACGTCTCAGTGTTGAAGAGAATCTTTGCTGTGAACCTTTGAGTCCATCCACTATTAAGCTAAGTGAATACAGTCTGTACTTTTCCTCACCTTGATATTACTGCATTTATGAGGTTACCACGCATCATTAAATTTCTGTTGAAATTCGTGAGCTGTTCTACCATATTAAACATTTTTATACCTTTTAGTATTTCAAAGTCTTGTCATAATTTTGAGCCCTCAATTTTACAAATGAAAAAATTTCAGATTTTTTTTTCTCAGTTGTGTTCTTAATATGAACAATATTTGCATTTCTACCTAGTTCTTTATGCTCTAGATGTTAGCAGTGATGAGAGAAAGAGAAAGCAGATACATTTGATGCTAGTCTTCATGTTCAGCTATGTTCTTGCCCTGAGGATATTAACAATTGTTGGGATTTCATATGACAGGAAGGTATTTCAAAATGTGGGTCTACTCCGTCAAACACCTTGGTCTATCAAACCAAAAATCTAACAAATACCTGCAATCTATCAATTGCCTTTGAGATTTAGCCCTGCTATTGACTGAGAATTAATTTGAACTACTTTTGTACCAGGGTCTTCAGAATAAATGTCCTACATAGAATCTAATGGTCCTAAATCCAGCTTGTTCTTCTTCAAGATTCATATACATCGTTTATTAGAGTAGTACGATTTCTTTTGAGCTTTTGAAATCAATGAGAAATTTCAGGATTATTACACATTTCCAACTATTACCATATATCTCTTTTCACACTGTGCTTTCACACTGCAAGGCACACTTGCTTTTCAGTGTTTTATCTCCTTTTATATTCTTTGCCTTTCCCCATTTTTTATTTTTCATAGTATTCTTTTCTAGTCTTCTTCTTTGGCTAGCTTCCTTGCCTTAGGCTTGAAGTATTGAAGTTTGAATTCCATTGTGCAGTTCATTTTTCTTCCATTCTAGTTTTTGCCTCTGTCTCTCATAGATGCTCAGTGCATCTTGAGATTTCTTTCTCGGATTTATTTTCAGTTTGGCAAAGTTAACATTGTGGCTGTTCTTGATATGACTGTTCAATGTGCTTTTACATTTGTTTGAATATAATCTATTTGATTTTCTGAATCACCATCTGGTGGGCTTGTGTTTGTTAGGTAACATGAAGTTGGAAAGAACTAGGTTGTTCACTAAACACAAATCAATGAGTTTCTCATCATTTTGATGACAATTTCCTTCCAATGCTTTCCCATTGTTCTATCCATTTCTTCATTGTAGCATCCTAAACTGACATTTAGAGGAGGTAAATCATGTTTTGCTATTCTTTCAAACAAGCAGTGGGTGAAAATATGAAAGACATCTTTGTTCTTTCTGGTTATGTTTCTGTGTAAGGGAATAGCATGGTTCAACTAACATCCTTCATAACCTGCTGTTGAATTTGGAATATATATTGTATTGGTTGAACAAAACTGATGGGAGCCTAGCTGAATGGCACTGCGAATGCAATTGTCTTGAAGATCTTTTTGTCACTGAAGCATATATAGATAAAATAGAGATAGCTGAAATGTATTCTGTCTACACCACCCCTTCATTATCACTGATGGCCTGGATTCCTACCTATAATTGTTCAATGCAGTTTCCTGCTGCTAACATCAATATTTTGAGGAATCTATTTTTTAGAGGTTTGTTTGTTTGCTTGTTTTGCTTTTGGGTGGGTTTTGTTTGTTTGTTTTGTTTTGTTTTGTTTTGTTTCTGGAGTTTTAGTATAGGGTAGGGATTGATTAGTTTCTTGTGAGTGGCCATATACTGGAATGGTAATCTATTCCCTCACGTGTAACTAGCAAAATTTTTACAAGTGAAGCCTTCATTTCACATTTACACACATTTACATTTATCCAAGCTTAGGAAAGCAGCTATTTAAAGTAATCCCATCAGCAGAGCAATTATTTTGTAATATTGTTGTATATTGTTGTAACATAGTTACATATTTAAAATATTTTAAAGCAAGTTTCAACAGCATTGCTTATGAGCTCATTCAGAAGAAAATAAAATTTTATACTACTTGCACATATCATATTTCCGTTTCAGAAAAAGGCACTTGAAAGTCCACTGACATTTCTTTCATAATATGGTAATAGTTTTCTCACAACTGTCAATGCTTTCAACTCAAGCTGAATGTCAGTGGGATTGTGGGCAAGAAATCTCCTGTTGAATTCTAATGGATATGGTTTGAGACTGCTATGTACTTCCCCCAGGAGTGTGTACTTAATGCAGTGGCCTTGTTTTACCTGTCCCTGCCTTCTTGTGGCATAGTCTCTTCAGGTAAAGAGTGGTGCCCTCAGGAATGCCTACAAAGCAAGTTCCACTGTGGTGAGTGCTAAAATAAAGCTTTGCAAATTTCTTGAAAGCAGTTTCTGAATCTGAGCAAAAGTCAAAGTCGTTGTCCATTGGTGTCCATGGAGACACAGAAAACCACTTCAAGCTATGATGGTCTCTAGTTCAAGTGAATTAAGTCTGTGAGAGAAGTGGATTTTTGTACCCTTTACCACAGGATGCTCATTTTGTGCTTATTCAGTTTTAAGACATGTTAAATTAGGGTATAAGACGTTCAGCACATAATATCACACCCTTTTCATTGAATACATTAAGACAAGTTGTTAACAAACAGGAGCAAAGAAAGGATGTTACCATAAAAACATAGAGGAAAGACATAAACTGGTCAGAAACTGTAAGGGCAACACCAACAGCCACAAGAAACCAAAACTAAGGGGTGAAAAGATCACTGAAAAAAATATTTTTAATAAGGTTTTATTAGAAATTCTATCAGTTACACATTATTAGCTCTATATGTTGCAGGAACACAGGAGGGGTAATATGAACTACTTTATTTATAATACGACAAACCACTATACCTCCAGGGTGTATATCATCCAAACAATTTCATTTTGCCACTCATTGCTACATTTCCTGAATGTCAGCACCTTGTTGCTTTACCAGCCAGATTGGTACAAAAGATCTTGCTATTCATATGAATCAGTCATCCTCAGAGCTGTTGACCTGGCTCCCTGTGATCTTCATTTAGCTGAAGGAGGCCAATCCAGCACAAGCCAATGTAGTAACTTCATAAGGGATAGGATAGCACTTAAAAAAAATTACTCTCTTCACAGGTCATTGACTCTTTTACAGTGCTAAACATCACAAAATTGCCTTTAAGAGACATAATATCAAACATTGCTTACAATTAGTGGTTTAGTAAATGCAATACATAACTAAAGGTGCGTGCTTTTTTTCCAAAGTTACTTCCTTTTGAATTTGGTTGTGCTAAATTTGTGTGAAAACTCTTCAGTTTCTGCAAAATACTGCTGAAATAAAATTCTAATTCCAATCTCTACAAAAAATTCCACCTTGGGTTTTTTTTGGTGTTTTATTTGTTTTGTTTTGTTTTGTTTTCTTTTGTTTTGTTTTTTAATGACAGTTCCAGCAATTGCAGCCCTAAAGGGGCCTTAATGAAATAATTATAGTCATAATAAAGAAAGAGTTATTTCCTTCTGGGAACATTTACTTGTCTCACAATCACTAAAAAGTGATAGTTTAAAGAATATATGTGTCAAGCATATTTTCAATTTCTCTTTCAGGCTACTACTTAAAATACAGAATACTGTGTATACATTAAAAAGCAAGACAATATTCCTCATGGTAACTCTGTGTTTAAGTAATTTTTCTGTCCTGTTAATATTCTTGCCAGACATTTTTTATTTCTTTAACCTTTTGTGGATATTAGACATATGCTAACATGTCCACACTTCTATACAGAGAAGCACCTTTTCCTTTTCTATTTACAGGGAAAATAAATCCTTCCTGAACTGTAACAAATACAAAATAATAATAATAATAAAATCAGTTAGGAAAATTTGATTTAAAGAACATAGTTCACTGGGTGAATAAGTAAAAAAGTGAGACAATGTTAAATATTTTGTGAAACTGAACAAATTTGCCATACTTAATTTTAAATATATATGCATCCTATTTGATCAGCTTTGTGAGCTGGATATATACTGAAAGAACATTAAATTTTAAATATAAAACTGGTGAAAGGAATTTCAGGTAGACCTAATCTCTTAAATCACTTAATTCTAAAAATATGTCTGAGGAAGGAAATAGGTATCTGTTTCTTGTATAACATATAACTTCACCAGGCTTATACTTTTCCTCTTATTTAGTCCACCCACAAAAAGTTGTACACTCATACATTCAATATCTCAAATTAATAATTATCTTTAAAGCTTGTTTTTAACATTTGTGTTTATTAGTCATTATTTTTTACACTAATCACATGGCTTTATTCTAGGATAGCTTGACAAAAGTAGCTGCTACAGTTAGATGGAACTGGTGATCCTACATTTCTCAGGAGGTGAAACTGACTTATGCCAAAGCAACAGGTAAACGTGACATGAGAATTTTACAACATTCTGAATCTTTTCCAGACTACAAGTCCTTGTACAGCAGACTGAGGAAAAAAAATACAAGGCTTATCTAGGATTTACTAACAGGGTGAAGACTTTTTAGTTTTTTCTTCAGTCACAGAAGACTTTCTTCAGTGTATGCGTGATTGAGCCAAGCTGTAAATAGTACAGCGAGAGCCCTGTCTGACTCGTTTAATTGCCTCTGTGCTGAAGTTCCAGTGAAGGACTTTGGGAATACTGTCCGTCTCCTGTCTTAATAATTAAGGTTCTATGCCACATATAGTATAAGGAATTTCCCATATGTGTGTATAAAACTTGCCATCTCAGATATCTGAGTGTGCAATCCTAAAAAATTTTTCTATGAGCATTAGTGCAGGTAAGATGACTTCTGTAATGATCTAAGATAGGTGACACTAGAAAAAGGGGATAAAGACAATTAAGTATCCAAAGCTCTATATTATCATTATTTCAATAATTAGCCTTAAAACAAAAAATACAAATCTTACAGATGAGACAAATATTTGTTTATAAGTCAGAGCTGAATGAATGTGATATAGCTGCAGACAGCAAGACACTTTAAGAATTTAGGAGGCCTTGTGGAAAACAGATAAAAGATAACACCTGAAGAACAAGGGGCTGATTCAATCCAATAAAGTCAAAGGAGGCTTTGGACCAAGGCCTAAGAGAATAAAAACCAGTATCTTATTAAAAAATCCATATTTTCTATGCCACAATATATTTTGCTAACATACATTTTGTATCTTAATGATAAGCTATTAATTCTAATCCTCAGATACTCTATTATTAATAATCTAAAATAGTGTCACAGTCAAGAAATTACTAAGGGAAAGAATTCAGTGCTCTGCATTGAATCAAGTTGTAGCTGAATTCAGATCTCTGCACTTATTCCATCAGATTGGGATTCTTATATTTCCCAGTGTTTTACCAGCTGTGTGGTTTGGACAACAGTAGACAGATGATACTCAGAGGTTATAGGTGATATTATTTGGATGTACAATTTATCGGGAAAAAAGAGGCTATAATAACAGACAGAAACTTTCTTTTTTTTTTTTTTCATAGAATATACAGCTTTTTGGATATATAAGTAAAGTAAGAGGAAGAATATTTCTTTTTCTTTTTCCCACAGACACTGGCAAATCTTTGATTCCTAAGTTTTTCAAACTAAACCAATTGCTCTAATGTTATGCTTCTGAGAACAGCTACAGAAAGGACACATTTCACAGAATCGATCTGTTTGCTAGGTGAAACCAGGATGGTTTGTTTTCTCATTGTACTGGAGTTCTTAAATTTTGAAAAAAAAGATCAAAGAAAATTTCCTCAAAAAAGCTGCGAAGCTGTCTCAGTGGAAATGTTATCTAGATACAGGGAAAATGCCTATATTAATTCTCTCTTTATCATTAAGAACTGCAACTGCCATTACCTTACTGGTTTGTTAAAGGTATGTAATTACTGTTATTGTGGAAATTTACTCCTCTGAACACATAACATGTTAATGTATTTAGTTACCTACAACTAAATGAAGAAAATATGAACAGTTGAGGTCATGCTAGAGATATTCAAGGTAGACTGTGAGAGAATCTGTACAAAGTGCATTCAATAATCTGAAGGGCTTATTAAAACTTTTCTGAAGTGATTGTGCATAATATCACATTATTACAAAGTGATCATAGCATCATAGAATCATAGAATGGTTTAGGTTGGAAGAGACTTCAAAGATCGTCTAGGTCCAACCCCCCTGCCATGGACAGGGACACCTGCCCCTAGAACAGGTTGCTCAAAGCCCCATCCAGCCTGGCCTTGAACACCTCCAGGGAAGGGGCATCCACAGCTTCTCTGGGCAACCTGTTCCAGTGACTCACCGCCCTCACAGTAAAGAATTTCTTCCTAATATCTGATCTAAATTTCCCCTCTTTCAGTTTAAAACCATTACCTCTCGTCCTATTGCTACACTCCCTAATAAAAAGTCCCTCCCTATCTTTCGTGCAGTCCCCTTCAGATACCGGAAAGCTGCTATAAGGTCTCGTCAGAGCCTTCTCTTCTCCAGGCTGAATAACCCCAACTCTCTCAGCCTGTCTTCATAGGAGAGGTGCTCCAGCCCTCTGATCATCTTCATGGCCCTCCTCTGAACTCACTCCAACAGGTCCTTCATGGATTTTCATATTCAAATCAGAATTACAGATTTTAAAAACTAATTCCTGAAGGACAGCGGATCAGGAGTCTCACTACATTACCTATTAGTATCTAATACTGGAAAAATTATACAAACCATCAAACTAAAGGAAAAGCTTCTTTATTAATGACCTTGTGTCTATCTATACACGCTCATTTAGGCAAATGACAGCCAGCCAAGGTAATTTAATAAGCACTTTACTTGACTGGTGTCTACGATTAAATTTAACTAAAGTTTTGACAAATGCATTCCTTACCTGTGTTATGTCCCTTCTACTCAAGAACTGAACATGGCGCTGAATGGACAGTATTTTTAACACAACATTTTACAGACTAAGCTCTGACCTTTCATTAATATCTAAAACAATTTCCCAAAGTCAGGAAAAAAAAAAAATGTATTAAAATAAGATATTTAAGCTTATTGCACTCCTTATTTCAGCTGCTTAAAAATTAAGTCACTCTTCAAACATCCTTCTAATATCTTCACTTGTTCTCTGCTGTCCAGCTGCAGTACATTGCATTAATTAGTATATAACATCATTTGGTCATACATTTATGAAGGACTTCAGGATCTGGGAGCTATAGCATGTAAAATTGCATCTTTTGGTGAACATTATAAAGAGTGACAATTTTAGTAGAATATGGCTGTCTAATTGATAAAAATATTCATCATTAAAATTCAGCATTTAATTCCATGCCCATCCCAGATTTTTTTATGTAAGGGTCTCTTTAACTTAGACATGTCTTTAACATGGTATGTTCTATAGTGAAAATATTCTCTTTGATCTTAAAAAAAAAAAAATCAAGGAAATATTCAGGCATATGATAAGTGATATTCATGAACAAATCACCCTGAATTCCATGATTCTACCTTTTTTTCCTTAAAGTTTTAGCCTACTGTACTTCATACCATGCAGCTGAAGAAGTTCTGGACCAGCCAGAATTGATACTCAGCTAAACTTTACAAAGAAAACAGTATGAACAACCAGATAGCAAAAGCTGTGCATTTCTGACAGGTGACTGGTGTCCATATGCGATAATGGTTCATGGAGATTCAATATAGAATCCCTCAAACTATTGCTTGCTTAGAAATATATGTATTTTCTGAAAATGTAGTAAACCGATATTCACAACAGCTAATATTTCTCGCAGCACTAGGTATGCATGGATGTTGACACAGGTGTATCTAACATCCCATGGAGACGAGGTTAAATATTAATCTACTTGAACTAACCGTAATCCGTATATGGTCTATCTGCTGCTTGTATCTATTCAATAGGTGAGAGCAAGACATCAGGTATTATTGAATAGTGACAATGTGATTAGCATCAAGGTCAAATTTTCTGAGAGGGCAAAATGAAACAGGAGCTGAAATATCATTCTGAAGTCAGTGGTGCCTAAAAGCATAAGTCATTTAAAAAACATTGTCATCACAAACCATGTGAGAATTTTATTTTTAGATGGACTAAGGTAGAATTATAGATACAAAAGTGACTTTAAAAGGTCACTTATATCGTTTTCCTGCCTTAAAGTCAACTGTGCTTATGACATTTCTGACATTTTTGGCCTAAAATTGAGCATCCAGTGACAGAAATTCCATAATAACTGGTATATTACAATAACTTATGGTAATTTTCTCCTTAATGTTTCACCCTCTTAAATAATGTATTCATGTCACAGAATCACAGAATGGTTCAGGTTGGAAGGGACCTTAAAGATTATCTAGTTCCAACCCCCTGCCCTGGGCAGGGACACCTCCCACTAGACCAGGCCACTCAAAGCCCCATCCAGCCTGGCCTTGAACACTTCCAGGGATGGGGCATCCACAACTTCCCTGGGCAACCAGTTCCAGTGCCCCACCACCCTCATAGTGAAGAATTTCTTCCTGATATCCCATTTAAATCTACCCTCTTTCAGTTTGAAACCATTACTCTGTGTCCTATCATTACACTCCCTGATACACCCCCCTCCCCATCCTTCCTGTAGGCCCCCTTTAGGTACTGGAAAGCCACTGTAAGGTCTCCTCAGAGCTTTCTCTTCTCCAGGCTGAACAACCCCAACTCTCTCAGCCTGTCTTCATAGCATAGGTGCTCCAGCCCTCTAATCATCTTTGTGGCCCTCCACTAGTCCCGCTCCGACAGGTCCATGCCCTTCTTGTGCTGAGGACTCCAGAGCTGGATGCAGTACTCCAGGTGGGGTCTCACCAGAGCAGAGTAGAGGGGCAGAATCACCTCCCTTGACCTGCTGGCCACAATTCTTTTGATGCAGCCCAGGATGCAGTTGGCTTTCTGGGCTGCAAGCTCACACTGCCGGCTTATGTTCAGCTTCTCGTCCACCAACACCCTCAAGTCCTTCTCCTCAGGGCTGCTCTCAAGCCATTCTCTGCCCAGCCTGTATTTGTGCCAGGGATTGCCATTACCCAGGTGCAGGGCCTTGCACTTGGCCTGGTTGAACTTCATGAGGTTCGCATAGGCCCACCTCTCAAGCCTGTCAAGGTCCCTCTGGATGGCATCCCTTTCCTCCAGTGTGTCGACCGTGCCACACAGCTTGGCGTTGTCGGCAAACTCGCTGAGGGTGCACTCAGTCCCATTGTATGTGTCACCGGCAAAGATGTTAAACAGCACTGGTCCCAGTACAGACCCCTGAGGAACGCCACTCATCACCGGTTTCCATGTGGACATTGAGCCATTGACTGCAACCCTTTGAGTGTGGCCATCTAGCCAGTTCCTTATCCACCGAGTGGTCCATCCATCAAATCCATGTTTTTCGAATTTAGAGACCAGGATGTCGTGTGGGACATAAGTCCAGGCAGATGACGTTCTGATTGCTACACTTTTCCAAATAAAAACACTCTGCAAAAACAGTGTTTATGAAACTATACATTTAAAAGGTTTACAGATAAGAGTTTTATTCAAGTGACTTCAGAGCAGAAGCATCTAATCCTATCTCGCATACAACATAGGTTGTGGAACATCACCCAGACACTTCCATCAGCCTGACAATTTCTGTTTGAGCAACAGCGCACATATTTCTGATTTAAGATTTTTAGTGTTACACCCTAGTTGTATATTTTTCTATAGTTTATCACCCTAATGAAAATTAACAATTTATTTCCAGGATGGATTTGTGACTTCCACTAAAAACCATGTTTCTGACAGAGAATGATATAAGAAGATTTGAAGAACAATCTCTTCCCCAAAAGAAAGTTCTTGTAGATCCTGACATTAACTGTTAGGCTTTAATCTGATTTGTCATAACAGGAAATATTAACAAATAGAATTTAGCAGGTATATAGGTTAACAGAATGCTTTATAGAACAGGTGGGGTTATTGAAAAATTTACCATTATTTTCCCGAAGTTTGTTTCCTTGGCTTCCTGCAACATCGGTGGAGGGATGGAAACCACCAGGGATCTGATGATTTTGGATTATCCTCACAGATAGTATAAGCAGAAAAAAAATATCTCCCCCTCCTCACTGGCCCAGGTCTAAAGCCTAAACCTCTTTCTTCTGCTGAAATATAAACTCCAGTTCTCACACTTCCTATTCTGGATCCTAAACCTATCTCAATCTCACTGAGGTCCTCTGGATGCTCAGTTCAATTTACTCATACTCTAACGATAGTTCTCCACTGTCCTTACATACACTTAAGCCTTAACTGCTTTCTTGCTATTCATACTGTACACTCTCCAGGACACTTTGCTGGGAAACTCACTGCGTGTGGCTTCATCACACTGCATAAGAGGAAACTTATGTATGTGTGTATGTATACATGTGTGTGTGTATAAGTATATATACAAAAATATATACAGTTGGCCTGATTGTTTTCATTATACAGATGAATCAGAAATTAATTATTGACTAACAACTCTACTTCCTATAGCCACCTAGCAAGGAATCACTAACTTTCAAGAGGCACAGAGTGCATCTTCTGTATGCTAAATTGTTAAACATAGGCTTTAATAATTCTATTTTACATATGTTTTATAATGGATCTAGATGGGAGGTCTGTAATTAATTTCACCTGACTTTAGACTTGTTAATAGTTGTCTGCATGTAAACTAGTCTACAAAGTTCCCATTTATAGTTAACAGAGAGAGATAAACACTTTTGGAAGTACGTTAATTGCATACCTTAGGGCAGGATGAACTATATTGCATAAATTCATATTCCACTTGACACATTTTAAAGGAAAACTACTCCCTGAGCTTAAATCCCACCCTAGGTCTTTTTCAGTTCGTATCTAGGTCATATCTTAACATATAACCTTAGCAGTAACAGACCTGTCCATTTTTTTCTATCTGCAGCTCTCAGCATTGCACTTTCTGAAAAGCTGACAATATCAGTGCGCTTTATTTTTTTTTACCATCTTGAGGAATGGTGAAACTGCAGCCCAGATATACAGATAAGGAATTATATATCACAAATAGCTTGATAAGTCATGAAAAAAGTTTCTGTACAGGGGCAATATGGATTGAGGGTATTGTTTTAAAGGCCAGTCAATGTCTTTATCCTTGCAATTGAAGCTACAGCTCTACAAATTCCGTACCCAGTAGACTGTTATTGCAATTGCAGAGGCAGAGATACAATTACAAAGATTTTTGGTACTCTTGACAGAGTTCTCATAACTTATGCATGTATACTTTATTGATCAGGTAGGCTATTAATAACATATTAGCCCCCCGTCTAAGCAGGCAACTTGCACTCCGTGATACTTAACTTACTTTTTGGTATATATCTGCCTGTGATGCGCGATTCCAATAGTTTCCTGCAACAGTTAGAAAGAAAATATCATCTGAAAGAAAATATGTGTAAAAATCATACCTTTGTTTAAAACATCATATTCAAGAATATAATCAAAGGTGGAGTAATATATCAGAAATATCACCAAAAGATCTGCCTGTTGGGAACTTGGCACAGAAATTGGCATATTTTCATATTATGCCAGTTGAAAAGCTTTTGCTTTTAGTCTGTAGCTTTTTTTTCCCTAATTTTCAAGCTTTCTACAGGAGATAAGGATGCCAAGTTAACATTATACTTATGGTTTATTAATGAGATTTAACATACTGCAAATTGGGGAGGGAAATTACTGAATGGAAAAGATTGAAAAGAAACAGCTGCATGTTAAAAATACTTTCTTTTTAATATTTAATTTTTTATTATTGTGACCATATGTCTACAGTAAGGTCATATGGAGTTCACTCTTGTAAAGTTACATTACTATTTTAAACTGCTCAATAATAATTGACCTTTGGAAAAGAAAATTAACACTTTGATGCTGAGCTAGGTTAATCTGGCTATTTAGTAGCAGGGTTAATTTGAACCACAATGAAAAAAACAGGATAGCTCTAAATAACAAAATACAATATGGAGTTTCAGAGTATTAGGTGTGATAGATCTGGAGTTGATTTGTATTTATGACTAGTTATAGAGTTAGTCCCAAAATCATCATTTTGTGTTAGTTCTGTTATTACATAGGGCACATAAAATCATGAATTGTATATTATAAGCAAGTTGAAACAAACATGGAGACGTTGCTATTATTATTTTCAAAAGCACAGTTAATTTAATTTTCATAAAACAGAAGCTGACCCATGAAGTCTGTTTCAGTCAAACTTATCCAATATTTTTGTGACTGACATCTGAGTAACACAAAAACCAGAGTAATCTTTTATCTAACAGTTGAATTTCTAATTTGGGTATGAAGAAAGGATGCATAACTTAAGGAAGCATGGAAAACATCTGTTCTTTCTGTGCAGAGAGTAATTAAACTACAGGAGTTAACCCAATCGTTGTCTTGAAAGTCAGCAAAACCATAATTTCTAATACACCGAATTTCACAGTGTATATTGGTGGACATTTGTTTAGGGTAAATGTTCAGGTTTTGACGTACAGTTTTCCTACAATATGTGGAATGCCAAGTTAAATAAAAATGTAGATTTAATAAAAAGACCAAAAACTGGTTTGATGAGAAAGAATTTCAGTGTGTCTAACTGCAGACCATGAGGACATAGCTGTAGAAGCCGAGACTGAAGCAATCATAAAAGTAAGTGTTCTCTTAGAGAAGTCTGGACTAAGTCACTCAGAAACATACCAGGTGTCAGACGTTAGAGCACTTGTCATATTTACCAAGGCATTGAGAACTGCAAAGCACTGAGTCCCAAGCAACTTTTTTGAGGGATAATCATAGTTGAAATAAAAGACTATAAAACGAAGACGAAGCAGAACTGCATAGATTTGACAAAATTGACATAAAATGTGAAAAGAGAATATATTAGAAAATAGTTTAAAAGCACCTCCCCTGACTTAGGAACCCAAATACTATTTTTAAAACAATGATAAAATCTTTGATTACGAACCAAAGTTATACCAGAATAACAACACTACTTCAGTTATTTTTCCCCATCCTAGTTATTTACTGTACATAAATTTTGTTACAAAGCTTTACTTTATTGTCACTCTATTATATTCATAAATTTAAACGTGAAAAAGTAGGATTCTTTAATGTTGAATCTGTGCTCTTCATTAACAGCAGCATTTGCATCTATATGTGATGTCCTAATACATACATATTGACTTTACAGACTCATTTATCCATCTGTGTGAAGCATATTTGATAGGCATCACTGTCAGGATCTATAAAAACATCACCAGTTTGTGATAACAACAGATGGCACAGGAACTGACCATCAAAGTTTGGATATCTAGAAATATCTGCTCCCTGCTAATGACTAGACTCAGAAGATGGTGTCCCATTGATAACTGTGATATGGCAATAATACTGTTTTATTCACTGTCACTTGTAGGACTAATAATGTGTCTTATGATTTACTCTAGTGTGTGAATGACAAATAAACCCCTAAAATGGAAAAAAGCTCAGGGGAGATGGGCAAGGATGATGCGCCCATGAAGCTCAGGGAATAATGCAGGTTGTGGCTGACCACAGCTGTTGCAAAGAAGCTGACTTTATCTCACCACAAAGGGGACCAGAGCATTGCCCGCATTTTAAACGGCTATCAACAGTTGAGTGGTCAGCTAGCGGTGTGAATGTTTCTCCCTGGGTCCATTCAAACAGCATGAATGTGTCCCTGAGGCAGTCAGACCAGCAGGGAGGAGTGAATTAGTGGTTTAATCACAAATTCTTAAATCTCACAGTGAGACAATTATACTAATTTTAAACTTGCAGTTGCTTCTGTATTCTTAAACACTGCCACGTCCCTGTTTGGTCTTCTAGTCTAAGCAAAACCAGTAAGTTTGGAAGTTCAACAATGTTGTTCAGTACCTTCTGGACCCATTGGGAGGCAGACCTATTATTTCCTACAGCAAGGCTTTCATTTAATGCTGCTTACACTACTGTCCAATCTAAGGAAGTCATAGATGTTCTCACAATAGCCTAGTAAGAGACATGTCTTCCTGGATTTCTAGGGTGACAGCCTCCCATCCCCACTACTCACCATACATCAGTTCCACTGGTCAGTGTTCTGAAGGACTGTGACATGGCCTTGACTGGTTCTCAGCCTAGATGAGCTACCACTATAATTCCTTCATCATTTTTGGTGACTGTTCTGTTTACATTCAGGACTATCAAAGCTGAGAGGATGTGTCCTACTCATCTGTGCTACCTCTTCCCTAAAGGGAGCATGCAGGTGGTAGCTTCATGGCATCCTGTGTTAGCCTTTTCCTCTAAAGCTCTTCTCTAAAGGAACCATGCATGTAAGTGTACAGGTGGTGTTAGAAGTGGACTGCCGGGCACACCAGGTATCTCTCCAAATCCCAAGGTCAGTTTCCCTGTCTCTACATATCTTGCTAACAGCTGAAAAGGATCTCACTAAGTGCTCTTGTTTTTCCTGAAATACTTTCCTCTAAAGACAATATTTTAGGCAAATCAATTTATCTTACTCAATAGCTTGTGTTTGTGGTTTTGGGTCTATTTTTTTTCCCCCCTGTCATCAACCTCACCTGAGTTGCCTTTCACTGCCCTTTTAACTCCCCTGCTCAAATGTTACTGCACGTGCTTTTATACATCAGTTAGTACTTCCTGCCTGAATTTGTTTCACCACAGGTGCTGAATGCAGAATATCTGCCAGGGCACACTGCTGAGCCTTGTACTGCTGGTTCTGCTCGTTAATCTTTTTCTCAAATTTCAAATATTCAGTTTCCTTGTCATGAGCAGTAAATGTCTTCCCAATTTCTTTCTTGCCTGTCTTCAACAGACTACTCAAATTATTTGCAACTTTACACAAAGCTGTACTTCAGCTGCCTTAAGCATCTTCTGTAGTTTTAGTGTTATCCTGGGGGAACACAAATAATTTTCCTGCTTTTCACCCAGAAAAGCTTACAGTTTCCTTTTTGGATGAGCTGTTCCCCAAAACTGTCTTCTAGGCAGGATAAAGCGTCTCTCTCTCTTCTTTGTTATCCTCAGCATTCTAGTAAAAACACATTCCTTAAATTTCTAATTTTCCTGCTCCCACACGTGGCCAGACATTTAAACCTGTGTTTCAAGTCCAAGAGAACAAATTGTATCATTTTGATCTCACAGTCTTCCTCCATTCCAAAATGCTGAAGTTTACACAAACACACCAAAAATATATTTGCAAGAAAGCTGAACTGCAGAGTACAGGGACCAAACTTTAGATATATTGCATTGCAGCAAATTCTATGCTTCTAAGTAGTTTACTAATATATTAGAAGTAATAAATGTAAAAAATTTGTGTTGCTGCACAAAAAACTTAAAAAATAAGTGTTTATTGCCATTAAGTTGTACTTGCTGGCAGCAAGACAGCTGACTAGGGTCCTGAGGATGGGCTACATTTGATTTTTATTACCCTAAAGATAGATATTCACTGTCGATCTAGCATGAGATAAAGCTAAAGATGTGTATTTAAGGAAAGATTTTACCTGATGGAGCTATATACAGAATTTTCTACCTTACTATTCTATATATTTCAGTTTACATTCTATCAGACATAGAAATGTTGATGGTACAAACTAAAGTGTAAGCTGCTCTTTTTCTTTTTTTACTTTAAAAAACAAATATATTTTGCTAGTTCTTTTTCAAAAACTTTTGATACTGAGTTTTATTGAATAGACAATTTCTTCACTATAATTTAGCATGATGGTCTTTTTCTTAAACAAGTGTTTTGTCACAATTCTGATAATTTTCTTGCAAGGAACACCTTGAAATATCATATATAATGCTAGGCTATATTGATGAAAATTCTTAGGAGATTATAACTTTTCCTTCTGGCAGCAGAAAGCAGTATTTCAGACAGACTGTCAGATCTTTATAACATGAAAACTTTTTATTGCATAGCCATGATACAAAGTTCACATATTCAAATTCCTCTGTTCACTTATTCAAATGCCTCTGTTTTCCCAAACAGGGTCATATTGCCTGAGGTGAGGGGTTACAGTTAAGTGAATCGCTCATAACTGTTTGTACAAAGCCTGTTCCTCTTCACTGCTTATCCAGCTGAAGTCTGGCTGTAGTTTTTCCCTGTTATGCCCCCGTCACAGGAACTGACAGGTTCTCCGAAGCCTGTTGGCTCAGCAGCACATGTCTCCCTAGAGCACGTAAATCTCCATGAACTACAGTGAGATGTCGCTGCCCAGGGACCTGCTGAAGCAGGTGACATTGGGGATCTTGGATGGCTCTCCATAGACTAAGAAATCATGCAGAAGGTGCGGGGTCTTTAAAGAGTCTGTTGGTGATTTAACTACTGAGTTATCTGCTTATACTCTGGAAGCATCCAAGAGATACTCCAAAGTCTTTTTTTGTAATTTACAATACCTTGAACTAAAAGAAATGCATCAGAAATTAGCATTTTATTATTACTTAGCTCAATCTTAATTTTTTTTTGCATGATTGCGGTACCCAAAGCACATGTAATTTTACGTGTTTTTTTAAATTTTATTTAAGTTTTATGGACCAACACTCAATTAATTTCCTCTTGTATTCCTTGTTCTTTTTTTTTCCCGTATAAACTTTAGAAAATCGAAGATTACAGTTTATTTAAGAGTGTCACTATACACAGGTTACTTTGGAAAGAACTGAGCAGTGTTTGACATTAGGTAATGTGCACTCTACCATATAAATCAAAATAAATAGTAATCTTTTGCACTCCCTCCAGTCTGGAAATGGTCATATGAAACAAATAAGCTACAAGTTTATTAAAATACTCATTTAATCATATTTTTAAGCAACCTAGACCTAAAAAATAAAATTAAAGAATGAATTTAAAAAATAATTATATGATGTAATTAATCTGACTACATGCATTATGAAATAGTAAATTAGAGGAGGTGAACAATAGATAACTAAGAAAACCCTTGTTAGTTTTCTCCAGTATAAAGTAAAAGATCAAATTTGGTAATATAATTCTACACTTAGACTGTTCTGATTTTAAGTCTTCACAGTTTCTAGAACACTAGAAGAGATACCTGTCTTGTTTAAATTCTTTAGTTGATTTTAGTTTTAAATACATTTTAATCCTTATTTTTCCAGTAGGTTAAAAATATATCTATGGCTGAATCTATAAAAACTGTTAAATTCTAATCCTTTGGCAAAGTGCTCTACCCTTATGGTTCTATGTTGAATTCTATAACTATATCAAATAACTCCCTTCCATGTATTCCAGCTGTGACACTGTATGACTTTGTGTGGTCCAGCTACCTTCTCCCTGTCATCCGTTAGTATCTCAGTCATATATAAAAGAAAGATAAGAACATTGACTTGGCTGATAGAGCTTTTATGCCAATTCATTTGTACTGACAGTATTCAGCTCAAAGCTACTGGATGTTGCTAGTGCACGGTAGCAGGAGCAGTTCATTATCTCTGCTCGGGCTCCAGCTCTTTCAAGATGAGGAAATAAACTGCTTTAATCAAAGGCTGATCATCTTTGGGTTTACTTCAAGACCTGATTCTTTGAAAAGTCTTTGATTCTTTGAATGGGGCCAGAGTGACATTTCAGTAATGGTTTTCCTTTCTTCCACTTGGCAGAACAGCAAGATTATTTTGTAATCAGGCTACGGAAAAGACAGGAAGAATCAAAGCAGCTACTGAGTTTTAGATGGCAAATGGCTTACCTGAAAGCTCCTTAGGTATTTTATGAATGCTTTCTGTAAACATCCATAAAAGAGGTGGTAACTATGGGCTTCAATTCAGAATCTGTTTGTTTCATAGGTTTGGGACTCAAGAATAATTCTATAGAGGACCTTTGGAAATAACTTTGCAGTGTCTAACTTTTAGATATTCTTTCCTGTTTGTGTAATCTTCATCCTCAAATTCACTGCACTGCCCTCTTACACATTGTGCAAGGAAACCTATGTGCACAAAACTGCAATTATAGAACTGACTTGCACTTTTACTAAGCTAAGTATCTTTAACTCGAATAGACAGATTTCTGAAAATGTCAGCTAATATTATTTTTATTTTTATATTATTATTATAATTATTATTATTATACTATTTCAGGTTTTGAGCAACCTGATGTAGTGGAAGGTGTCCTGCCCATGGCATGGGGGTTGGAACCAGGTGAGTTTTAATGACCCTTCCATTCTATGATTCTATGGTTACTGTTGTTATTATTATTTTAATTTGCCATTACAAGTAGACTATTGACTGTGTGGTATAATTTTTCCTCCTTTTACTTTCAGGAGCCATGGAATTTCACCATAAAAGAATCACCCTGCACAAACTGATGTATTACTCAACACCTAGGACTGGGAGCTTTTAGCCTGAAACGAGGACTTAGACTTACAGTTCTAATCTAATACACATAATTAAATCAAGCCAATGGGTTACAGGTTACACAAGCAAGGCATTTTGCTGTGTCTAGAAGAAATTTACCTATCTGCAATTCTAATACTAAATGTTGACTGATTTAAAAGGCTAGTTATTTGTTGACAACTCTGTCTTGCAATGAGCTGTAATAAAGAAGTGTGCTTTTAAGGTCTTACTAATTTACTTGACTCAAGAACAAATATTTCTTTACATTAATTTCATATTTTATAAAATAGAACTGTTGGTTTGTTGTTGGTTTGATTTGGGTTTTTTTGGGGTGGTTTTTTGGTTTTGTTTTGTTTGTTTGTTGGTTTTTGTTAAATAGAAATCTGGAACTCTGTAATAGACTTATGAGTCTTACATTTTTGTTGCTGGGTCTAGCAGTTTTCAGGAATTTAGTTTGCTGTCCACGCTGAACCACTTACAGGTTATTCTACTAGTTTTGGGTTGTTTTTTTCTCTTTTTAAGACACTTTAACACTTTATTTTTTACTATATAACCAAGATTCTGGCTGTGTTATGGTCCTCCCTTTCTCTTATACCTCTAATATAGACAGCTTGAAGTATCAGGTCATTTTATAGTTCTGCACCATTTTCCTTCCTCTTTTCTCTACTCTTATTTTAAAGACACAGGAGTCTCTAAGAAATTAAATTTGGCATTTATTCCAGTTCATGCAGCAGTAAATCAAGAGAGTTAGTTCTGAATGCTGTCTCTATACAATATAGAAGGGTTATTTGAGGTTCTCCCTGACTCTCCCACATACTGAGTGGTACTAGCTAAGTAACTGGGGTGCTTTGTTTTGATTTTTTAGCTTTAACTTACCCACCAGAATTCTTTTCAGTTTCTTTGGTATCTGACTAATTCATCAATATAAGACCTAAAACCCTGAGATTTATGCATGCATTTTATTATTTTGCTATTTCTGAACTAATTTGAAAAGACAAGGGACATGCTATTTAGAGAATGTGACTTTTTTGAATATGATCATTTTATTTATTTCCCTCTTTCTCTCACTTTCTCTGAGCTTTTGTTTTAGAAACATGATGGCTCATACAGATATATTTACATTCATTAATTAATCCAAGCATTTTAAGAACCTGTCAGACGGTTCTTCTTTTTTGGTCTCCAATTAGATTTGTAGATGGCAGAAAGAAAAAAAGAAGGTAATGATTGTTGGTAAATATAAAAGTCCTGCGTGAGTGCTTTTTAATAGCTTATCATCAACATGTAATCGAACTGAATAATTGCTGCATAAGAGAGTGGCTGTGAACCAGCAGCTGCCCCGAGGCAGTACTTTGTTGAGGAATGTCATTGCGACAAAAAGTGCTGGACATATAATGCATCATCAGCATTTGTGCTATAGGCATGTCATGTAGGTGGATAGGAAGCACTGGGGTGTGGTAAATGTAAGTGTGTCAATGACATCTGAGTGGTATTAGATGGATAGGGGGCAAGCAGAAAGACAAAGAAGGCAAAAGACAAAGAAGCCAAAAAATTGAGGAAAACAGCTTTTACCACTAAATGGAAATTACCTTCAATGCTGCAGTGCACCACTGACTTTGACAGCTGAAGCAGCAGCAGAGAGAACTTGACGAAGATACTGGTTATATATAGTGTTTTCTTCACAAGCAGCTAAATCTGTTTGGTTTTCCACTGGCAATATTAATCAATTTTCGTTCAAAAAAATTAGACTGAACAGAAGAATATTTTCTTAAGGCCTTAAGAAATTATTTGAAAGCCTGGGTTTGTGTGTGTGAATGTGTGCCTGCATATGTCTATATTTTTAGACTAATGAAGCATGAGAATGAAAATAATTGCATACTTATTAGACAAAAAGGTGTTATTCAAAATATGATAAAAGTTCCATAACAAATATGCATGTTACCTTTATTTATCATAACTTCCCCTTAATAGATACTGCATATCAAAACTAGAAACTGATATATTAGGCTTCATTTAGACTTAGATATGAACTTACTTTGCTTGCTCTTCCTGCAATTGCATTTCCTCCTAAACCTTTATTTCCAAACATTTTCCTTCAATTTTTCACTGAGATATCAAATATATCAAAGCTGAATAGCGTTTATGTAGTTATTACTACAGGTACCAAAAAAAACCATGCACCTATAATAACACTTCATTATCATACTGTTCTTTCAATTTATAGGAGAAAAGAAAATACTATTAACCATAGTTTACATTTAGATACTTAAGTGAAATGCCTTGTATAAAGTCATAGGGTGTATCAGTATTTGAACCCTGCATAAATCTAAGTCTCTTCTGTTTAGAACATGTTGCCGCTTATATATTGCTTTCACATTTCTTGATTTTGAAATACAAATCATAGCTGATGTTACCCAATGTAAAAATTTATTTGACAATTGCCTTATAGTACTAGTATGAAAAAAATCAACACATTCGCAGGCTATCCTGATTAAGATTTCCTTTATATGAAAGAATTTGTCTTTATAATGTGGCTCTATGCTGCAGTTTCTACTTAAACTGTCAGTCAGGGTATAATGATGTTTAGTGCCAGCTGCTTGCAGCAGCACATGTTTAACAGAACTGGCAGTGGCAGCCTTTAGTGGTCTAAACTGTTGTTCCTGAATTGCTTCGAGCCACTCAGCATTATGACAAGTAACCTACACTGAGAGTTTGTTTCATTACTTTTATAGAAGAAAAAGCTGAGCACGGGTGTTCGCTCGCAACTTGGATGCTTCTGAAAGCAAATATGAGTTAGATCGCTTCCATACCACCACAGTAAACGTGGGAAGGGAAGCATTTCCAAAAGTGTGCCAATCTAACTCTGCCTGTAGAAAAAGTAAACTTCCTCAGTGGCCTCAAACAAGTACATTTATTATAACACAAGTAGATTAACGTACTTGTCTGAGAGGCACAAAATACCGTGCCAGAATAGGTGGACTGGGAGAGATTCATGTCCAGCATGCTTGCCTGTCTGTACCCCGGTCTGAAACTAATCACTCATAAGCACAGCGTATTCTGTGCACTGGAATTAACAATATAGACAAGCCACCCCTTGCTGTGGAGCAATTTTGCCTGTGAGTTTTCTGTCTGCCTACATGAGTTTTTTACACATCTGTCAGCTAACCCTAAGATTCATATGTGAACTCCAGCAGCTGGGACATCAGGTGGGTATCTGATTGTCTCGTCAGGCTTGTGATCACTAATCAGCAACCAGTGAATGGGTTGCACTCATCCATGCACACGATATTTTTTCACCTACAGTACATAAAACATGGGCTATTTCCCTGTTCAATAAATAACTGTAACATGTTTTCACTGCTTCTGATTGCAAAGAAATAACCTCCATTTTAACAGGGTTAAGACTGCGGTAAGACTGTAAGTGTCGGAGAATAGAAGTGGAAGGAAATAGCTCCTACTAGTAGATGAGGACTGTGGTATTTTCGATGTGTAGCCTGGCTGTCAGTGAAGTGATCAACTTGACACACACTGAACTGCTGTGGTGATGTACTATTGCCAGCTGAAAGATTTGAGAGGCCTTTCCTTTTACTGAGAGGCTTTCCCGTTTTACAAAATGCTACCTTCTCACTGAGAATGCATGTTGGGCATAAACTGACATATTTCAGCTGACTGTAATTACTGTGACCAGAGGCAACACAGTCAAAATAGCATAGTCTGTACTTCTTGCTTAAATATCTATTCAATGTTATGTAGACCTCGCAGCAACATCCAAAAGCTTTATGTCTCAGATGAGGTCAGTCTGTGTTAGTAATCTCAGCTAAATTATATCCAGAAATAGGGATTAAGAAATTTGTTTCTGCATGAACAGCTAAAACAAACAAACAAACAAACAAACAGATAAAAACAGAGAAATCCAGAAGCTCAGCTTTAATGCTTGAAATAGACAAAAGAGTAATATACCATTCTTTGGATTTCGGTGTTGGTTTTGGTTTTGTTTTGTTTTGTTTTTTAAATTGGATGCACCTTCCTTCTGGGAGAAAAAAGCTTAATTTTGAGTGCCTGCGAGATCATAACAAAAAGCACTTAGTGAAGCAGCCCAATTTTTAGAGCTTCTGCCTCTCACAACTGCAAGATACAGTCTTGCATAAATTAGATATTTAATTCCTCTGTGAGAGATGGAAGCTCCATAATCCCAAGGTCTGGCTGAACTCTGAGTTTGCTGGAGAACAGATCTTTCGTCCTCCTTATTAATAAGCCCCTGTAATTTCTTAGGGGCCGTAGCCATTTTGAGTTATGACTTCCTTTCCATCCTGATCAATACCGTCTGTTGTAACAATCCAGGTCTGCCAATAACAAGGAAGGGAAGGAGCAGGAATCAGAAGGTGAATACTTTCCTTCTTTGACTCTTGTTCCTGCCAAAGAACTAATGGACTTCTTTCTCCCTGCATACACCTGAAAGAGGCAAGGATTTGAAACCTAAGTTAGAAAAATTCTTAAAGGATGGCTTGTAGGAAAACTGCTGGAGACAGAGAGTTGAGTAGATGACAAATGTAATAAAATGAAAGGAATGGATGTGAAGGAAGACGTAATTACAGGATTAACTGGCAGAAAATGGATGAAGTAATGGTTTATGCACAAATCTCCACAGACAATTTTAACTAGATGATGATTTGGATGAGAGAAAGGAAACTAAGAAAGTGCAGGAAAACATTTTGAAACAGAGGTTTTGTAAGTCTGGGGATTTTGAACACAAGTTAAGGAAACAAAATACTGTGAAGAGACAAAGGATTTAAGGCTACCATAAAATGTTCACACATTAAAGTCTAAATTTTGGAATTTATTGTACCTGAAACTGTAATTGACCAGCATAAAGGAGGAAACAGAAGACAATCTGGGCAGAAAAATAACAGTAATACTGGAGTACCAAGTTTGGAAAAGTAACTGAAAATAGATTTGGGAGTTGTAGATGTGAGAAGGTGAGTGTAAGGATAGCAGAAAAATATGCTTATTTTGGTAGGTGTAAAATAGGTGAATCATCTACAAAAGGATCATATGGAATTATTAAAAATGAAAAGAAATGGAGGGACATGCTAAGGTCATGATTCTAGTCGGTTGCCTACGTTCCAATGTGCCAATATCTATTCCAGTTAGTTAGATGTTCAGAAAAATTTCTTCCCAATCTAATCTAGGAATCTTAGAAACCTATTCACATGAATCACAGCTAGCCACATATCTAACCTTCTTCTGTTACACTATCTGTTGAAAAACCTCTGTCTATATCAGGAAAAAATACCTGTTTCATTCCTAGCTTGTAAGTATCTAGGAGCATGATAAGAGTGAGTCTTCACATTAGCCAGGATTGGAAAACAAAACCCACATAAGCAATTGTACTGTTTGAAATGTTGATGAGACAGACAGACCAGCAAATATTAAAAAAAAAATTATAAAAAAAGCAGCTTTATATTTCATTTTTAAGTTAATATATATTCCATTAAAATGTCCAAATGTTTGAAACCATAGCACATGAATATCTTACTGCACTTTTATTACACTACTCATGAGATCTTCAGCTCAGCTCCTAAACCCTCTTCTTCATGAACTGACTTTTGCTTACATTTAGGAAAAAAATTATAAGATTGAGCCATCTCTTTGGTGCGAATGTCGAGACCTGCTGCTTTACATATAGAGGTCCTGTTGTTCACTTTTCTGCATAGAATATAGAAAAGCACTCTTGTTTTTCTGTGTTGGTTTTTTTTTAGCATCTCTTCTTTCTTTTTACTTTTTTAGTATGTGGATTGATTATATCCTGAGTTCTTGTGCATGAGAAAAAAGGTACTAGATAATACAGAGCAGAAGGGAAAAAGATAGTACAGATCCCTTTCAGTCTGAAAGACACACAAGCCTTAAAATTTAACACATGCTCTATTCATCTTTCCTCCACTCAGGATCTTACCATAAGACAGATCAGTATTGAAAGCTAACTGAACAACAGGTTGGAGTACAAAGTTATCTTGTTTGTCTTAGCCTTAGCTAAACTTGGCTTCTTTGCTAGTACTGAAGAGTAACAAAGCAACAACACAGAGGAAGAGCTTGATTTAATGATGTTGTAATGATGAATGAGCAATTCATCCAAAGCTTCCTTTTGGTCGGGAGAACAGTCTCAGACCTGTGTGTGAACTACTCTCTGGGCAGCTGGATAATAGGTCAAGGCAATGTCATTCCCTTCCGTAGTTAGAAACAGTACTTTCTGTACTTACGAAAGATGAGTTCCTTCCAATGGAAGCAAGAAATGCCATACACATGAGTCAGCCTTGAGTGTCCAGGTGGTGCCATTACTCAGTTTTTTGGACACTGTGCTACAGCATATTCATACATTTATTCAAACACTCCACAGTTGTGTAAAAGGGAAACATCTTTTCACATTTTTCCCTTTGAATTTTTAAATTCACATTAAAACCGCCACAATGCTCCTAGTTTCTCAGCCAGAGATTATCATATCAGTTTTAATTTCCCCTGCATTTTTTCAGGTGTTCCTAAAGTGTGAGGAAGCAATAGATTAAAACAAACCAACCGAACAAAAAAAAGCTACAGAACTTTCTCTCATACTGAAAGGCAATAAAACAGGTTTCTGTCTCTTCAGTGTCAAAATCCTCTTTGCAGCAAGTTTCCATGTTGACATCTTAGACACAAGGTTTCTGAAATCAAATGGAACTTGAATAATCTACCTAGAGCACAGCTGACATGCATAACCATATCATTTTATTGTTATCACTTAAAAGGAAATCAGAAACGAGAAAAGATTCTGATATTTTTTATTTTGGCAAGATAAATTTCATGACTTCAGTATAGTTAAAGTCCTAGGAATCTGAGCTACAAAACATACCTTAATTCATTTTCTCCAATATGCAAAGTAATGTAAATATTATATTTTTCCTAGCTTAATAACTGTGGTGTGTTGACACTGGCTGGATGCCAGGTCTCCACCACGCCATTCTATCACTCCCCTCCTCAGCAGGACAGCGGGGAAGAAAAAAAAATGGAAAAAAAAACCCCCAACACTTGTGGGTCAAGATAAAGGCTATATAATAAAGCAAAAGCAAAGGCCATGCATGGAAGCAAAGGAGAAAGAGATCTGTTCTCTACATCCCATCAGCAGGTGATGTCCAGCCACTTCCTGGGAAGTGGGGCTTCAGTATGCGTAGCAGGTGCTCTGGAAGACAAATGTCGTAATAATGAATGCCCCACCTTCTCCTCCTTTCTCTTAGCTTTTATTGCTGAACAGATATCATATGGTATGTAATATCCCTTTGGTGAGTTTGCGTCAGCTGTCCTGGCAATGTTTCCTCACAAGATCTTGCCCACCCCCAGCCTACTGCTGATGGGGATGGAATTTTGGAGAGACAGTCCTGATGCTGTGTGAGCACTACTCAGCAGTAGCCAAAACACTGGTGTGTTATCAACACCTATCTAGGAAACAATACAAAGCACAGCACTATGAGGGCTGCTATGGGGAAAATTAACTCCATCTCAGCCAGACTCAATACAATAACAAATAGAGTGCCACATCAGTATCATTATGTACATACCAGATCTCTTGCCTAACTGCAAATGGGAAAACAATGTCTCTGTGGTCACTGGATGGAGTTAAATCTCAGTGAAAAATCTGAAATTTCTATGGGCAAATACTCGATGGGCAATTAAATCTACTGGGTGTTACTAACTCTTACAAATTCCTTCTAAGTTATTCACATAACCCTCTTATAACAGTTTTCCAGTTGTTGCTATGACAGGTAAATATTTTCTAATTGTTGCTATACAGTGGGCTCTTGTACATCACATGCATTTATTATAGCAAGCCTAAAGAAGAAAAAAATATTCATCATAGATGGTGGTAATTGTCACTGCTCTATTGGCTATCCCAAACACTGTCACTTCCAATGTCTTTTAACCCTGTGAAAAAGTGATTGTTTGCTCTGTGATTGCTTTGCTTATATTACTAAAAATACTGAAGAGTCTCCATTCTGGTAGGGAGTCCTGTTACCTTCCAATACATATGCTTTAACTCCAGCTCTCAGCTGTCTGCCATCATTAATCCATCTTGAAAATTATTTCCCAAACTCTGAAGAGTTTAGACAACCATTCATCTTGTAAAACTTTGAAAAAAAGCTTCATAATCACACAACTACATGAAATTTGGTGGTTAACTTGATCTAAACCATTATTTATTTCACTAAAAAAGCATTGGAAGGAAAGACCTAGCAGATTGTCTCATGATTTATTGATGAAAACTGAAAAACAAATGAAGGAACGTTTCCATCTATGTTTTGGGCTTTAGAGATCCAGATGAAACTCTCTAAGCCTAGAAAATAATCAGAATGCTTAAGGATTCAGAACAAATTTTCTAAATGGAAAAATCCAGATGATATTTATATCTGGCTGTAAAAAGCATGCAAAAGCGTGCATCATTAAAGGCACTAAAAAAACCATAGAAGCGGATTTCTGGGTTGGCATGGATTCAGGATAGAGAGGAGTAAATTCATTAAGGGACAAACCATAGTTGCAACTGAAGGAAAGAAATAAGAAAACTGGAATTAAATTTTTACAGGCATTTTTTGCTGTTTTACTAGAGAGCATGTTTAATGTTTACTGTTTTGTGTATTTAGTTTTCCTATCCTCTTTGGGTAACAGCTTTTTTGTATTCTAACCCCACACAGTAGCTAAAAGAGGTCACTTTAGCTCCTTGACTTGGAAATCCTCAGATCTCTTGCAATGTAAACAAACTACTACTAATTAAAAACTTGACCTCTCCTGTTAAAAAGAGTTTGCAATATCTATATGCCCCCATCGACCTCATGTGAAAATTCAACACCCACAGTGCTATGTTTCTAAATCAAATAAGTATCCCTTTGACATGCTGGAGATTTTGCATGGTGAGAAGTAATGATTACCAGTGTTCCCATTTTCCCTAGAAGTATTTCAAGGAGTGCTGAGTTACCTTTTGCTGTGATAGGCATTATACTTGTGAGGAACAGCAGCATAAAAAATGACTACACTCACATTTGGAAAGGTACTTGTGGTTATGAAGAAGACGGTGAAGAATATTGGGTCGAATATTAATTTCATTTTTGTTTACTACATTGTGTCACAATGTTAATGTAATATATCTTTGCATTGTACCCACTAAGGCTGTCCCATGACTATACCTTATACTTTGAAGAGTCTGGAATTCTGGAGATGATAGTAAAAAAGGCCTCTATCATCTTTTCTTATTTTACAGCTGGAAAGCAAGCCATGAGGCTTGTGTCAGTTGTTGAGTTGTTGGCAAAAGTACTACCAGTCATACCATAAATTCTACAAATATATTCTAGTACCATATTCTAGTACCTCCTCACCAGGAAGCACCGCTAAAGATATTCATTATATTTTTCTTATAATGCTTTCCTCAAAATCTTAAAAAGCCATAGAACAAAAAAGGAAGGAGTGAAGAGAAGAGAGCACAGCTTAACATCAGAAACACAATGGGTAGTTTTTATTTTAGATTTCCTTTCTTGATTTCCATACACTGCAAAATTGTATGCTCTCTTCTTGGGCAGCCATAAGGGCTTTGATGCAGTGCGGGGGGGTTTGTATATATAAAAACTGTTATAATATTTTTATTTCTTGTTTCACAAAAACTTAATTATCATCTATTGAGTAGTTGAACTTCAATAAAAAAGATTTAAGTAATTCAATGGTAATTATTTTGCCTACCATACCTGATTTAATAGAACCTAAATTAAGCAGGGAGGCAGTTAAAACACATAAGCATTTGATTGCTTTCAAATATGTCCTGTAGTTACCGCAGATACTGCATTAGGGCTAAGTAAATTTACCACATGGAATCTGAAGCACATTCATCCATTTCTAGTGTCATTCTTCAGTGTTTTGGACTGTCTTTCTTGTGGGGTGGGATATGAACTCTGTCAGTTCTTGACATTTAATATGGTATATCAAGACTAGTGACCAACAACATCACTCTAAGGCTTTCTTCCCAAAGATGTACATAAGATGAAGTGTCAAAATGTTTAAAAAGTTTTCATCCCAATGGGTGTCTCTTCAGCCGAGATCTATGTAATAACACGTTACTACTAATATGCTAACCACTGTGATTTTCTGGGGAATTTTGGAAGAGGCAGTAGTCACAACTCATGTGACAGACTGACACATAGTCAGCTCACTAAGTTCCTGAAAGCTGCAGGCACCACCTCAAATTTAGAGACAAATCCCATTTGCTTTATGAGGTTATCTTCCCTAGGGACTAAATTTAAGTTAGAATATGGGCTTAAAGAGCCGTGTTACCTAACCTGATATAAAACATTTTCTGTAGACGGGTAATATTGTAAGGCGGATATAGCCTTTTTGGTGTGTTTTTAAAAATGCCTCCTGAGAGGGGTTTCTGAAGTCTAACCTAACCCTCTTTTCAATTTAAGATCCTATTTCTCCACTTCTCAATCATAGATATGACCAACAGCTTAAGCTCCTTTTCATACTTAAAGACTGTTAACATGTCTCAGTTCAGTACATCCAGTCACTGAGCTTGGCCATTTTCTCTCAACTACCTTCAGCTAGGTCTTAAGTCATAACTATCACTGGACACATTGCTTACCTTCCTAAAATCTTAAAATAATAGAATATTTTGAAGGTAAGTAAGTCCCGAGTGAATGTACAGTGGCTTTAGGAATCTCATTCATCTTCTCTTTTTACCTTGACCCTTATATGGCAGAATGTCATGCAGTGCTGTACATTCTGTACTGTCACTGGCCATTCCCATACCTTAACGCTATGCTCAACAGGTATTATAACCTTAGCAGATGACTAAGTTTGCAGATAGCAAAAGTCAGCCTCTGATACATAACTGAAGGAAACAAATCTCAGAAATGATGGCCCACAAAACTGCACTTCTATCAGCTTCTTCAGAATCTATTCTGGAAACAGCTCATCCCCGCTAACAGTAGTTACAAGGAAAGAGCATCTTGAAGCCACATGTGCCCTAAGCTATGAGGAAGATATATCCACACAATGTAGGGCTGATTGAGCATTGTTAGCAAATAATATAATAAACAAATAATTTCTGTAGTGAATGTCAAATAAATTATTTGCTAAGAAATGCCTTTATCATTCCTCCGTCCTCAGAATTAATGGAATAATAATCAGCTCTTACACTATTTGTGGTTTTTAAATGACAAATACTCAGAATAAAATATTCCTGAATACATATACATATATATTCCTCTATTTGATCAGCTTTGAGGGACATTTGTTGCTGTCCATGCCCAAAGCAGCTGACATGAATAGGTTAAATTCTAACCTGGCATAAATCCACTGAGATTGCAGCAGTCTGGGCTTTGGCCCTTTGTTATTATTTAATGTGAAAATAAACATTCACGCTTGAATTTGTGAAAGGGAATGATAAGAGGGTTGTACAGGTCAGCTTCTTATTAATGAAATAGAGACCCTTTCAACTCTGAGCTACTCAGATGAATCTGGAGCAGGTCAGAAGTAACCAAAAGTCATTAACATCTGACAGCTGGGTGATGGCCTGTGTAAAGTGAGTTGGTGCTTTCAGCCCAGTACATAAAACATCAGAATAATTGGTGTTAATTTGCACCCCTGTTGGCAGTCTTAGCACAGAGGCCAAAGATTGAATGGGCATGAAAATTAAACTATCCTGTCAGCTATAAAGGTTCTTTCAGGTCAGGATTGAAGTGCATTAACAGGATACTACAGAGGAATTTCCACTGTCAGTGCTGGGGCTGTAGCTGTTCTGTGAATAAACCAGAGACTTTGTGACTAAATTCAGTAATATGAAGCATTCCCCAGACATTACAAACACTAAGGGTTTTTCTTCTGCTTTATTTATTTATTTATTTATTTGAGAGAGAGAGAAAATAAATTTACATCAGCAATGCAATGGTGGCAAGTACCAAGGAGGTCAACAGTTGACATCCACATCAAGTGCAGTGTATCAGCGTCAGGATCTATGGAGAATCACTAACACATTTTTGCAACTAGGAAGACACAAAGGTTGCTTTGTACATGTGTGTTGATGGCAAAAGTATTGACTATATGGATAATTAGCCTTAGGTAAGTTATGGTCCAGTTAACTTCTAGTATAACTTTTTATTTTGGATTACCAATCTGATAGTGACACATCTTACAGTATTTTTCAATCTAATGTAATCAATATTTAACACCAGGCATGCCTATTCCTTTAATTCCTGGTTGCACATGAGAATAAAGTTTGCAATTAAATTGGAATGCCTTCACATTGCCAAATGGCAGAAAAACTGGCTGGGGAGATTTGAGAAAATTCTGCAGTTATGTGGTTCTATACTAAGGAAGACAAGATTCAGAAATGGAGAATGGGTAAGTAACCCCTCAAGTTTTATTTGCACAGAGTATGTTCACCACTTGTCAAGTCTAGCAGATATCCACAAGAAATAAAATAAATCTTTTGAAGATTTAATCATAGGTTTAGATTTTATTTGGTCTAAAAGGAAGGCAATCCTGAGTGAGCTGCAGAGTTAAGTAATGCGGATGTGGCTTTCATGTGCAAATTTCTTTTGACTCAGTGAAACAACAGCTCCCAGAGTCTGGACTGAGGTCCACACAACCAGGCCTGCATGTGAATGCAAATGGCTTCATTATAGGCCAAGTCTCCGTGCACCAATGAGCTGTACAGGACACTTGCAGTGATACCAGCTTTGTGTGCAGCTTTCTTGCTGTTTCTGTTTCCTGTCTGAAAATAAGTGGCATCTTATCCGTTGCTAAGCAGTAGGAAAGGGGTCCAGTGTAGCAGGGGAAGAAAAACTTCTCTTTTTGTTAGTGTATTCCTTTCACTCTGACAATTGATAAATTTTATATTAACTTTTTTTTTCCCCATCATCTTGAATTTCATAACAGTTAGCTAAAAATGAGTCTGAATTCTATTCAACTTGCTGTATTGATGAACTCATTGAATGCACACAGCAAACAATATATTCATTGATAATAGTAACAAAAAAGATCAGTTATTTTCAGTTAAGGACAATCTTTCATAGGAAATATTCAAGGAAAATATAAACAGCAAGAACAGTTCTTTATGTATATTTTTACCTTTCTAGTTCAGAGATCACTACCTCTATAGCATGAAGAGAATTCCAGATAAGCATTCCAAGCTTTTGTTTGGCTTGAGAGACAGGCTCACAAGCCTTTTTAATTATGTCACACAAGTAGAGCACTTTAACAGATTGGGTTAAGAGTACATCCTGCAGAGCTTCTTAGCAGTTCTTGTAGCTAAAGATCTTGTTAGGTGAGGTGGGAAATGTGAATTTGTATCACGCCACTGAGTAATTGAATTTGGATTACTCAAAGCATACATGTGGGCTGTCATCCCCAAAAGAAGGTTTTATCCCCTACCAGGGAGATTTTAGGCTCTTTGTACAATCGGTGGCTTGTGGACAACAGGTATGTTGACAGTATATTGTAAACTTGGTTCAGAATCCTAGATTCAAGACCAAGTCTACATCCCATTTGAATGGCTGAAATCTTCAAATCCATGCCTGACTGCTTCCTCCTCTGAACTACAAAATCTGTGGGGCGTTCAAGTAGTGCAGTGAAGCACAGACAAGCAACTAAATGTTCTTTTAATTTTCAAACAGAAGGAGACATTTTCCCACAGTGCAGATATTGAGTTTTAGACAGAGCTAAGAAATAGTCCTTACATGAGAATTTGTAGCAAAGTGCTGATGATTCCCTTTTCTGGTTACTGATCATTGAGAAACCCTTTCGCAGACATATAGCTTTACCCTTGTACCAGATGCAGAACTTCAGCCCTGGATTTTACTGTAGGTGTTGTCTGAATCCTTTTGTAATTCTGTCCTTTTGAGCATACAAATGCATTGCTTTATTAACCCTAGCTTTTATGTGTTTGAGTGCAACAGGAAGAGACCAGGTATGCTGTTTGGCTAAAATACTGTTCCTTAAGAGTCTAAAAATGAAAAGAATATCCATCAATATTTCTCTCTTACAGACATTCTCATGTTTCTGTTGAGAAAAGAATTACACCTAGAAGAAATTAAAACACAAAGTAAAAGGCTCAGCATGTCTTAAAAAAATTAATTTTTCCATCCTACACAAGCAGACAACTAACATCAACAAATGCAATGCACAGGAGGATGTAGATGTTTGAGGGCCATTAGGCACTGAACATTTCCTTGAATGAATAACAATTACACGATCGCTGGTCCTAAGTAATTTTGTGCTGATCCATCATGAAGATTTGTTATAGTCCTTACCATTTTTCATTGTTTACTGGTGACAGGAGTGCTTGGTGCTTGATGGTGATCTGACACTCCTGTGGTTGCTAGTACTGTGTATTCCATTCCATATGAACATGACATATGGACACCTAATACCAAACACTAGTATCACCTAGTACCAAACACCTAGTATTAAACACCAGTCCCTTGAAATACCTCTAGGGATTACAGGCTCCTGGCTGCCTTCCCACATCTCATGATAAGCACACAGCTATTTTATATTCCATTACGCTGATGTCCCGGTGCTTGAGCATATGCTGTTGTCTGTCTTGGGCATGTATCCAAAGAGAGTGCCTGCAGGCTGTATTCTCCTATAATCCATTGTATGTTCTGAGAAATCATATGATCCCGTTGGTTTTTCAGATACCATGGTTTTTAGCTGTCAAAATTGACCTTGTGTCATGTTTCTCTTTTGCTTTTTTCCTGTTAAGGCTGTCCTAGATCTTCGGGTTCAAGTATGATTGAATGCAGCAGTATGCTTCAGTCACAAAAGGAACAGATTTTCTCAGATCAGACACAGTATTATATAGGTCCTACATATTTCTAGGCTGTGCAAATTAAGTTTTAAAATATACTGTTCCATCCCCCCAAGAGCTGAATTCAAATTTTTGTAGCTGGAAACTCAAGACAGTTTTGATATGTACAATAAAACTGTCCATCACTTCAGACCTCTGGCAGTCATTTTCTTCAGATATGCTATACTCAGTGTACCAATTTGTACTTTTAGGCACAGCTCAGAAAAAGAAGTTAACACATAAACCAAAGCAGTCCAGGAGCAGAGCTCCCTTCTATGAGTCCCTTTTCACCAGTATCCACAGCAAATTACACCAACCCTCTGCACCAACTTTTTCTTAATACAGTGACTGGGTAAAAGCAAGGGTATGTCCTCTTACATCTGCTCCCTACCTGACTGTACCAGGAAGGAGGACAGTCTAAGGTCAGGGCACCATCCACAGTTCCACAGGTAAGGACCACATATAAAATTCCAGTCCTACGTTATTACCAAAAGATGTCCAATATTTTTTATGGTTTCAATGGTTTGTAATTTTACTAAATGTTTATTGTTTGGAACAACATCTGATTCTATCTGAGACTGAGTTCTTGAAGGTCTTCTGCAACAACAGCAGTTCAGCTCGTTTGAGAGTGAGATACAAGAACAAAATAACAGTTTTGCAACTATTTTTAAAAATAGGGGAAAATAGGAACAAAATTGCATGTGGTTATGTAATTAAAGATGGCATCATCATCATCATCCATGCACTCAAGGGAGTCTACCTAAGGCTACACAATTTATACTAATTTTGGTATTTTCTATGTTACATTTTTTACATTTTAACATCTTTCAACTAAGTTTTCTGTAATTGCATGCTTTTGGGGATGTGTGTATATGTGTATTTGTAAACTGCTAGGAGTAGTATTTAATGTACTTCTCTGGAACTTCTAAGTGCTGTTTCTTTTTGTGAGGAAGAATATTTTTTACTCAATAGATTCCACCCTCATAGCAGGAAATTTTCAATCCATCAAAGGAATTTTAAGACCCCTGGACCAAATTTTACAGTCTATATGTAAAATTAATTTTATAAAACTCTCATTAAAGTGTATTCCCAAAACTAAGAAAGGGCCACTGCAGTTTGTCTCCAGTATTATACTAAGTTTCAGACACAATTTCTTAGTGAACGTTAAAAGATAGCTTAATGAAGTAAGAAATCAGATACTTAAAAAAATCTGAAGTGAATTTTCATTTACAGGGAAACAAATAACTTCAGAAAATTTTCAGAAACATTCTTCTGAGATCTTCTGATATGTCAGGCATCCAGTGGCAATTACGGGACTTGTATGTGAAACAGGTTAGAAGTCTACTTCTAATGAATTCCTATGTATTTAAAAAACAAAACAAAACAAAACACAATGAAAAATACCCAAGCATAACAAGAAAAAAAACAATGCAGCTCTCATAAACTTATAATCCATCAGGAACTTGTCATTTTGTTCAGCAAACAGCACAGGACTGAGTGAAGATGAAAAATTAACAATAATCAGACTTTATATATTGGTTTATGGTGGGAACACTGAATTGCTGTCAAACCATTTACCTATACTATATCCTATACCTGAGATACTCATAAATGTGAAGGCATTACAGTCATTATATTTATTGTGGTATTAATTTTTTTTCTCTACATTGGTTATATAGGGAAATAAAACGACAGACCTGAAGAATAATTGATTTGATGGTCTTTTCGTTCCCTTGTACTCACAAGCAAAATAGATACCATAGTACGTGGCTGATAGAGCCCTGTGCCTTCTCTTCAAAAGCCCCTGGCACTTTGTGGTTGTTTCAGGGTATTGTAAATTTGTGCATGTTCTTTTCATGTCCTGTGAATAATCAGAGGAGTTCAGTCTGTAGAGCTGCCATGACTACAGCTTTCTTGAGCAAAAAGCAGCACTCAGAGGTGTTGCCTGTGGGAGAATAAGGCAGACAGGAATCTCATGAACTTCAAAAAGGAAAAGCGAGAAGTCCTGTACTGAGGAGAGATATTTAAAAGCTGTCTGGACACAGGCCTGGGCAGCTGGGCCCAGGTGGCTTTGCTTGAGCAGTGGAGTTGAACCAGATGACCTCCAGAACTCCCTTCCAACCTCAACTGCTCTGTGATTCTGTGATATATGTAGGTTTAGGGGTTTTTTTAAGTGCAATTTGTGGTAATGTCAACTTTTAATAGAGACCCATGCTAAAAATACAATATAAATTCTCACAGTGAGAAATGTGGTGCCCAGAATCTTGCAGGTCTTGCTTCTACAGCAATAATTCTACTAACTTTTCAGGGAGAGAAAATTTTTTTACCCAGACAAGAGAGTGGGTCTTGACAAAAGATTATCTCCAGCCACATGTAACAAATTGAAGGAAAGAAAAGTTGAATGAATCTAAGACGAAAGGCAAATCAAGGTTTAAAAAACCCAGAAAAATAATTGGAATGCTCCTTTCTTCTTAGTAAATAATAGCATAAAATAAAAATTAAAATACTGAGAAAACTTGGAAACACGATGTCGTATTTTTAATCCAGCTGTTTTCCTTAGTGTATTAAAAATTCAGAGTGAGAAAGAACAGTAAAGGTATTCTCAACCTGCAGGGAATCCAGGGTATCCTGAACAAAGGTTATAGAATCATAGAATTTTTTATGTTCAAAAAGACCTTTAAGATCATCAAGTCCAACTGTTAACATAACACTGCCAAGTCCCCCACTAAAGCATGCCCCTAAGCACCACGTCTACACGTCTTTTAAATACCTCCAGGGATGGTGACTCAGACACTTCCCTGGGCAGCCTGTTCCAATGCTTGACAACCCTTTCAGTCCTAATATCCAATATAAACCTGCCCTAGTGCAATTTGAGGCCGTTTCCTCTTGTCCTATCACTTGTTACTTGGGAGAAGAGACCAACCCCCACCTCACTAAAACCTCCTTTCAGGTAGGTGTAGACAATGATAAGGTCTCCCCTCTGCCTCCTAGCTTTTCTGCAGACTAAACAATCCATCAGTTCCCTCAGACAATCCTCATGAGACTTGTGCTCTAGACCCTTCACCAACTTTGTTGCTCTTCTTTGCACATGCTCCTGCTCACGGTTGGTGCATCCCTATGAGTAAGAAATCAAGCAGAGAAGGCAGGAGACCTGAATGGATGAGCATGGAGCTTCTGTAAAAACTCAAATGGAAGAAGGAAGTTTACAGAATGTGGAAAAAAGGACTGTTCACTTGGGAGGAATATAGGAACATTGTCAGCATATGCAGGGATGAAATGAGGAAGGCTAAGGCCTGCTTGGAATTAAACCTGGCAAGGGATGTCAAGGACAATAAGAAGGGCTTCTTCAAGTACATCAGTAGCAAAAGGAAGACTAGGGAAAATATGGGCCTTCTGCTGAATGAGGTGGTGGCAGAGGATGCAAAGAAGGCAGAGTTACTGAATACCTTCTTTGCTTCAGTCTTTACTGCTAAGGCCAACCCTCAGGAACCCCAGACCCTAGAGGTAAGAGAGAGTGTCTGGAGGAGGGAAGACTTTCCCTTGGTCTAGGATGATCAGGTTAGAGATCATTTGATCAAACTCAAGACTCACAAATCCATGGGCCCTGATCGGATGCATCCACGAATGCTGAGGGAACTAGCAGATGTTGTTATGAAGCTGCTCTCTATCATCTTTGAAAGGTCATGGAGAACAGGAGAGGTGCCTGAGGACTGGAGGAAAACTAATGTCACACCAGTCTTCAAAAAGGGCAAGAAGAAGGACCTGTGAAACTACAGGCCAGTCAGCCTCACCTCCATCCCTGGAAAGGTGATGGAACTGTTCATTCTGGATGTCGTCTCTAAGCATGTAGAAGAAAAGAAGGTTATCAGAAGTGGTCAGCATGGATTCACCAAGGGGAAATCATGCTTGACCAATCTGATAACCTCCTATGATGGAATGACTGGCTGGGTAGATGAAGAAAGAGCAGTAGAGGTTGTCTACCTTGACTTCAGCAAGGCTTTTGACACTGTCTCCCATAACATCCTCATAGGTAAGCTTAGGAAGTGCGGGTTAGATGAGTGGGCAGTGAGGTGGATTGAGAACTGGCTGAATGGCAGAGCTCAGAGGGTTGTGATCAGTGGCGCAGAGTCCAGTTGGAGGCCTGTAACTAGTGGTGTTCCCCAGGGGTCAGTAACGGGTCCAGTCTTCTTCAATATATTCATCAACGACCTGGATGAGAGGACAAAGTGCACCCTCAGCAAGTTTGTTGATGACACAAAACTGGGAGTGGTGGCTGACACACCAGAAGGCTGCGCTGCCATTCAGAGAGACCCGGACAGGCTTGAGAGCTCGGTGGTGAGGAACCTAATGAAATTCAACAAGGGCAAGTATAGGGTTCTACACCTACATAGGAATAACTCCATACACCAGTACAGGTTAGGGGTTGACCTGCTGGAAAGCCGCTTTACAGAGAGGGACCTGGGAGTCCTGGTGGACAACAAGTTGACCGTGAAGTTGACCGTGAGGCTGCAGTGTTTCCTTGCGGCCAAGAAGGCCAATGGCATCCTGGAGTGCATTAAAAAGAGCGTGGCCAGCAGGTCGAGGGAGGTCATCCTCCCCCTCTACTCTGCCCTGGTGAGACCACATCTGGAGTACTGTGTCCAGTTCTGGGCACTCCAGTTCAAGGACGGGGAACTACTGGAGAGAGTCCAACAGAGGGCTACAAAGATGATCCAGGGAATGGAGCACCTCTCTTAGGAGGAAAGGCTGAGAGACCTGGGTCTGTTTAGCCTGGAGAAGAGAAGACTGAGGGAGGATCTTATCTATGCTTATAAATATCTAAAGGGTGGGTGTCAAGACGATGGGGCAAGACTCATTTCAGTGGTGCCCAGCAACAGGACAAGGGGCAATGGGCACAAACTGAAACACAGGAAATTCCATCTGAGCATGAGAAAAAACTTCTTTACTTCAGGGTGCTAGAGCACTGGGACAGACTGCCCAGAAAGGCTGTGGACTCGCCTCCTCTGAAGACATTTAAAACCTGCCTGGATGCATTCCTGTCCAACCCAGTCTAGGTGAACCTGCTTTGGCAGGGGGCTTAGACTAGATGAACTCCAAAGGTCCCTTTCAATTCCTACCATTCTGTAATTAGTTAAAGTGTTTCAGAAAACTCTTTTTTATTCTGAAAAAAAAAAAAAAAATCATATACTTTTGCCACTTGTTCTGTTTGCTGTGGGAAAAATAGGGAAATCCTGAACTTTTATGTATGGATGTACTTTTGCAGCTCCAATTTCAGTTCTGGTAAGTATACATATATATTTGTTAGAATATATTTACATAAAACAAATACATATACATACATGTATTTGTATAAACGCACATACTTGCTATACAGGTACATATTTGTTATAACAATAACTTCCCTCAGCTTAAAAATGTGCTTCTGATTTTTAATAAACTCAGTTTACAGTATGCTTAATATGGAATACGGCTTAAATCACTCACATTTTAATTCTCTATTAGATTTCAAATCTGTCTCATATTCTCATGTATTTCATACACCTGCTCGATGTTTTAATAATGGCTCACAATCAATAAAGAATTTTATTTTAAGGAAAACAGATAGATTTTTATATATATTATTCATATTTCAAATAACATAGAAGCATATTTGTGCTACTTAAACTCTTCTCCTCACTCATTTGTTACCTTGTGGTCTTGAGCTACTGATAGATTTCCATATTTAAAGAAGCCATATTATAATTTCAGACGGATCTTAAAATAAATGTCAAAAACATTTTCATGTGCTGAAACCTTCTTCAAAAGATTTATCAGTAACAAGAAAAACAGAATAGGAACTGCACTCAATAAAAAACTGGTGGATTTATATGCAGTATGCAGCTCTATTTACTGTGAAGTTATTAAAATTTCATACATTAAATTATGGTTGCTGGTTATAGTAAGCTAATTGTTATATTTCTATGAATATAAAATGGTCTGTTACAGGCAAGTATTATTTGCAATAGTAACTGTATAAAAATAATGTTTTTTCTTATTTCTAGTTTTGATGTTTGTAAATTGAGAGCTAATAGATCCATCCAGTTCTTTCTAGAACCCAAGACGAGGCAAGGTTTAACAGAAGTGATCTCTCCATGTGTGCACACCCAATGTCTTTTGTTCTTTAAATCCTTACAGCATATATCTACATCCTGATCTTTCAACGTGTTGTACGAATTGATGTGGCTAACCAGTGTCACTAATCATTGATCGTAGTTCTTTTAGCCACCATATAAATTGAATCCTTTTGTAGCAACTTCCTTCCCATCCCGCCCCACTAAATTCTTAAGCATTTTTGCAATGCAGAAAAGCAATTATCTTGGAATGGGTTTGAAATATGTAGCAGCTCTAATAAATGCAAAGGAAAAATGTGTTTATGACTATTTCTAACACATTGATTTCAGAATAAAGTAGCACGGGTAAATTGGCATAAACTTTGCATGTAGCCCAATAAGGTTTATTTAAAGTAGCCATGATGTGAGCTTAAAATGGTTTTCAATAACATAAATTTTTAAAAGGCAGCTACTAGTTTTCAGAAGCCAAACAAATCTATTTTGCGTTTTTTTATCAGATCATATTTTATAGCTAAAAGAAAAAAAAATGCAAATAATCAATTCTAATCATTTTATAAACAGCTTATAGTTTGAAAACCTGCTACAATAATTGATGCATTCAAATACAAGAATGTGCAAATGAGAGGCAGACTCAGATTTGTTGCACAAAGGCCGATTTAACACTTGTGTAAATCTTACGTGACAAAATTCCCCTTGACTTATTATGGTATGATCTTCTGGCAATCAGATTGGTTTCTTGTTTGTACTAAGATGTCTGAATAACTGAAAGATTTATTAAATTTGGAGCTTATGCTTTCTGATCAAGACTCAATACATGAGATATTTTGCTGCATTTTAGATATTCTTTGATTACTATTGCAAATTAATCTAAGAAACTTAAAGATTGAGCCTATGCATTCTACTGAAGAAGTTATGCATAACTTAGCATTTTCTTTGAGACTAATAGCAGTAGATGAGCTTATATTTGTATGTATTACCCCACAAAGTACTCTAAAGGTGTTCAAAAAACACTTTAGGAACTGTATCTACTCAATCAGTATTTCAGAATCACTTAGCCCTTCATTGAAATGCCACTTCTGCAATGGGATGGAGTAGTGGTTTAGCAGAACACAGCAGTATTTTATAATAACTCTTCTTGCATTTACAGTTATTTTCTAGAAATGGATGAAATATTGTATTATGGAACTAAGTGCTCATACACAATAATGCTGAGTTCAGCATCAACCAGAACATGAAATAGTTAAGCTCTTGTATTTATGTATCCCAAGGTTCTAACATTTCAGGCACCAGGCAGAATAATGAGTTTTTTGCCTTTCTTAAAGTATTTAAATTGGGGAATGAGTATTAATTAGAAACAACAAAAATGCAAGGGAAACAAAATTTAAAACAAACAAACAAACAAACAAACAAACAAAATCAACAGCAAAGAAACGTGGTTAGCCGAAGCAAGGCTTCAATTAATATAGTACAGATTCTAATATCCTACAGCTGAATATCTATTTATTTTTATATGTATTACTTTGAACGTACAAGGGAGGTGTCACTGTTATAAATGATCCTTTTCTTGCTTTGGTCCTGCTAAGTAATGAAACTCCTTTGATATGTAATGGTCCATTGTTAGAATTATTGTTGCATTCCAACAGTGAATTTTGACTTCATGTGATAAATAGGTTCAAGTAGATAAGATATGGAAGAAGAACTTCTTGATTTACTATTTGAGAAGCAGCGTCATAACTGACAAAGATCTTCAGATGCAAGCTGCCATAAATATTCAAAAGTAAGAAGAAAAATAGCTATGGATTTTTAGTGTCACATTTTATTACTCTTTTTGATAAAGTTTTTCATATTGTGTTTATGAAATAAAACTACTGATACATCCCTTGCTCTTAATTTCACTTGACAGAACAGCCTTTTTCAGAAAGAGTTTTGTATTTCTTTTTGTGAAAAAGACAGTGTAGTGGTTCTTCCAGTGTTTCTAAGAAAGGGAAATGACTGTAACAAGCACAAGGCAAAAAAATGATAAAATGCAAGCATCTCACCCACGGTCTTTCATGTGTGTGGCTCAGGTATTGCTTCTCTTTTTCATCTGTGAATGGCACTGCCTATTTAGATGGTGCTACAGTGCTACCTGTTTGCTGTTGCTTTATTTATGGGTAGCTTGTAATTGCTTAGGCACCCCAGTCAAGACTAGGACATTAGGAGCTCTATGAAGACATTAAGTACAAGTAATTTTCTTTTCCATTGTGCACTTTGAACACAGAAGAGTGTGTCTCAGTGATCAGCAAAAGCTGTCACTCTTGCCTTGGCAAGGGAACCTGAACACTTATAAACATGGGAGTGCATTTTTGAGTGTGAAAAAGCAATCTTTTCCTCCTTTTAGTAACAAAACCTGCAGTGACCCTTCCATCTTCCTCTCACCAGCATTCCAATGGTTTATCAACACCTTGAGAGCCAAGAAATTCTATTCATTCACTAAAATCATAGGGTGCCAAGTATGGACATGTTCTAAGATTTAGAATGTACAATCAGCTTGATATTTTTAAAGATACTGGAAATATTAAAGATCTCTTTAATCATCTGTTAAAGAAAAAAGAAAACAAAACTCTTTTCTCCAGCAGGCTAGAGGTATTTCTTTTTTCTCTCCTTCAGCATTGGTGATAATTAAGTAATGTATGCATGTTTATGTGAATATTAGGAGAAAGGGGGAGGAAGAAGAGAGAGCTCATTTAGAACAATTCCAGCCTTCAAAACTGACAAACCCAAATAATAGCATAATATTAGTAATATTGCTTATAATGACAATAATCTGTGTGTTTGTTCTTCCTGTCCAGGTTATCATCTAAAATATTGTTAAATCTCTGTCTGTTTACTCAAGTAAAAACATTACCTCATTTGCAATTTTCTCCAAGCGGGGGGGAGGGAGGGAAGGAGGTGAAAAGCTGTTCTCCAAATGCAGCCGTTTGAATACCTATGTGACTTACCATATTCTCTTGCCTTAAAACTGTTCCTACATACATACCTACATACTATAACGGGAGAAAAATTCTTAAAATAAGAAACTGATTTCTAAACAATGGTGGGTTTTTTCCTTCGTGAGTCTGGCTTTTAGACTTTAGGACCTGTTATGCCTGAAGTTTGAAAGGAAAAATAGATTGTTTCTGTGGGTTGTCACTGTTTTGTATTTACGGTGGCATATCACTTTACTACTCCTGCTGATGGCCCACCTGTCTCCACTGCTCTGAATCGACACTTCAGGACTCAGTACCTACTGTTAGCCATAGAGAAATACTCCCCAAGGCAGGAAAGAGGCAGCAAGCCAAAAACAACATTCACAGTCAGTTAATGAATGCAGGAATTAAAACAAACAACAGAAATACCCTGGAAAACATTTCCAGAAAACCAATTAAATCATATGAGAAAAAGTAAAAGGTAGAGTTAAAATATAGACTGCTATGAAGAATAGAAACAAAATCATTTTATATGGCACCAGATTAGTTCTCTGTCCTATTATGTCCTGAATGGTTTATTGTCTTATTCTCATTTCACACTAGCCTAACTGATGCCCTTAGTCTTGATTTAAAATATATTGAATGGAAAACAATCCTTCAACTTTGAATTTCTTTGTGAACATCAGATGAAACATTAGAAACACAACTCTTTTCTTGTATGAATTTTTTACCAAGAAGTTGAAGTTGTTTTTGAGGTTTGTAACTTCCAATCTTGTCACTTTCAACTATAAAGTGATACCCTTAGATAAAAAGAAAGAAAAAAATAAAATCATTATCTTCTAGAGGAGCTTTAAAGCACAATCTGATTTAACCCAGGTGTATGACCTGAAACACTGACTTTTGAAGCAGCTTGAAATATTTCTTTTGATTTCAGCAGGAGTTTGTGTAAGCTTTCAGTACTCTACAGAATTCTACCATCACCTAAATGGTAGGGAAAAAAAATCATGTTTATAAGGTTCTCAGCTCAGCAGGAGCTGAGAACCATTCACTTTTAGGCTGATTGGAACATTTTGCTTTCCTCCCAGCGCCTGCTGAGCTAGAACACAGTGGGAGCTAGAAGTCATTGTCTGTGGCAGGAAGGAGATTCCATTCTTCCTGGTTTTGAAGCTCCTCCTGAACTCCAGAGAAGATGTTTTACTTGTGAGAGATGACGACTACTTCGTCTTGATAAGTTTTGCGCTCAGTGGAACCTCTGAACTAGAGTTTGCAGATTTGCACCTGACTGGTTGCTGCCAATACATTTCAGGATTTATTGAGTTCAGGATCTTAGGAGTCAGACTCCACTGGGTCCTGCAAAAATTATGATCAACACTTTTCATCAGTGGCCATCTTATCCAGCTTTTGCTAGAAAGAAGAAAAGCTCAGCTGCTGCTAGGAGCTAGACTGCCTGCAGAGGCCAAGCAGAAATTCAACTGGAGCAATACATCTTACTCTTTAGCTGATGATATACAAATCCAGTAATTTACCCAAAAAGTGTCACTATGTTAACCCTCTGAAAAGTTGCACACCATCACACACTGCCTTACTATGTACTGAACATACAGAAAAGCAACCAAGAAGTTAAAAATAATTGAAGTGAAGAAGAAGAAAAGGGTTTAGTAGACTTGATCTGAATAATGCTGTTTATTTCTCTTCCTACATCCGTATTATACAACAGGGCCTTGGGACTGGGTCATGTGAGTCTACTGCTACTTCGTCCAAACTAGAGTATACTTAGGTGTGCATCTCATCAATATAAAAGAAAACATTAAACTTTTCTTTTGCAGCACTACTGATAATCGTTGTTCAGACTAGTTCCTGAACTCAGATAACATCTTTTTAGCTACTGTTAGAGGCAGAATGTGGGAAGAACTAACACATAAAGTTAAGAGGCCACTTCATACCTGAGCATTTACTACTGTTATGGTCAACTGCTTCACTTTTGGCACTGGTGAAGCAGAGCAGAGCAGAGCACAAAACCATGCTTTTGGTCTCACTAGAAAGCAGAAAATAACACCACCTTTTCCTGGTTTAAAGTGAAAAAAAAACCAAAATGTGGGCCTTTCCTTTGGTTTTAAAGGGGAGAAAAGCTCTAGGCTGTTAGCTATTCCAAGCTAAGCACTGAAGAGATAACTCACATGGTGAACCTCCACTCTACTTTGGGGAAAGTGCCTTAATTGCATTTTCTCAGCTAAGAGTAAAGACAAAATCTGAGATTAGTCTTCCTTTCCTTGTCTCCAGGTGGCCACATTAGTCTCTGCTGGGAGATGGAGCTCATAGCTGCTGCTTTCCAGGACAGCAAAGGAAGATCAGTCCAGCCCATGCTCAGCTGGGAAGTGGTAATTAATACTAAGAGGTAGTAGGTAATAACTTTCTGTCCTTTTTGGCTGTAACTCACCATTGAGTTCACACTGATAGCGGAGGGAGCTCTGACTTTTCTAGAAGAGGGCTTGTCAAGATTGCAAGCCAGAGTGTTCCGAAATGTAGAAGTTTCATATTGCCACTGTACAGCAAACAGGTCAGTCAACAAGCCTGGGCTCAGGCTGGTCCAAATCTATACTCCAGGTATGATCTATGTCACCTCTTCTCTTCTCCAGTGTGGAACTTGCTGGGCTGAAAGTACATAAAGAGCTGATGCATACCTTGATCTGCTCCTGCTCTGTTTCTCATATGCCTTTCAATAATCCTCCTATGCTGATCATCTGAATGCAAAGTAAATGACTAGTGTCAGCCTTCTTGTGTTAGTTTCCTCCAGTGTAGAGATTCCTTAGTGGTAGCTGTCCTGTGAAGACAATTTTCCCATATGGAAAATGCTCCTTTTGAAATGTACAGGAAATTCAGCTTTTGTCCTCTATTTTCAGCCATTATAAATTATTTCCCCACTATTGATACTATTACTTAAAGTGTTCTATGATCTATTTCAGTGCCCTTCAGAGCTGAAGTTGAATCTGATTTTTTATGGAGGTAACTTTTTTCTAACCACAGAAGTCAGCTTCTTTCTAACTGTAACTGAGTGTGACATGGTAAAAGCAGCCTTAGAAAACATTGGGTGATTTCCAAGATGCAACTGGAAACACTGGGGACATGACTATTAACTACTTGTAAGATCTTATTTTCTTCTATAAAATGCCCTTAAGGATGGCATATATTCCAATTCTTTTTGTTATTATTTTATTTTAATATTAATAGAGGTGTGTAAAAGGTTTTAACATTTATGGAATCAGGCTTTAACTAATTCTCTGTATAAGTCTGTGTGACTGTCTTAAACCTTTTATTACTCTACAAAACTAATGGAGCCCAAATCTGCTCAATCTAAGAAGAGCTAAAAGCTTGTGAAAAAATAGAGATGGAAAAAATAGAGATGGAAAAATAAAGATGGACCAATTTTCACCAAATCAGAGAATATAAAAATTTTTCAAGACTGTGCTTTAGGCCTGAAGTTATTTCACACACTTCATAACCTAGAGAAGTAGCAAAATCTGCACAGGACATAGTTATACAAGTCCATAGAAACCTTTGAAAAACATCAGTGGGATCCAAACAAGTTGAGTAAGAGGGAGAGTACAAGTGCAATTCTAGTTCCCTGATGGTAAATATTATGTAATGAACACTGGAAATAAAAATATAAAATACAATATAGCTATCCCAAGTAGGTTTCAATAAGCTATAGCCACTCAGAAAGAGGTCTCAGGCATCATTATGTAGGTATATAGCTGTGGCCAAAGCCTATCTCTCAACATGTCACAATGGCACTAAAACATACAGAAGCTGCATAGTTATGCAGCTTCTGTGATAGCACCCAAATGCAAAATATTCCAAAGCAGGAGAGAGATTCAAGGTTGACTTTGTCAGTGCTGCATCAGTTTTGTACTGGCACAGTAATACAGAATTTGCTTTTTATGTTCAAAAATCAAAATACTGCACAAAGATTATGGCTGAGCTTGTAGTACTGACTTGCTCACTTCAGTGTGCATTTGCTAGTCCATTTACTTCCTCTCAGATTCAGAGCTGCTATAGTCATACTAAATACATTGCCACGGCCTTTAAAAAAAATAACGTCGGAAAGGGATAGACCAAATAGTTCTGAGAGTCAGCTGTTCCAAATGCGTACTGATTACAAACAAAAATTTGTGAGGGGTAGCAGTTTGTAGGGGAGTTAGGAAGGAGAAAAAAGAGAAACAGTGACTAATCTGAAACAGAGCAACCTGACATTTAAATCAGTGATCAGCAGATCAATGACTGCTGAAGCTTTCTTACAAAACAGAACGGAATTTTGCTACCTCAGCCTATACAGAGATTATATGACAACAGACAACAATTTTTAAAAGGAACCATTTCAGGTAGGTCCTACTGTGTGGCTCTTGACCCACACATTGTTTCTGCATACAAATCTTGTATTGTGCTACTTACTGTTAACAGTCCACAGTCCAATGGCCCATTCAGGGAAACAAAAGTCAGACAGGAATCCATCCTGTAAAGGCAGCTTCTAAATAGCATGGGATCCGTATTAAACACCCTCTGTCATGGATTTGCTAGTGACAGTTGCAGTCTCCAAGTCTGTATCTGGGGTGCATTTCAGTTTTCCAGCTGCAGCTAATCATCAGTGCCAGATTCATAGACATCCTTTGGTGGTGATCTTTTAATTTACTTGAGAATATTTGGCAAAGGTATAAGAACTCAATGAGACTTTTCAGAAATGGATTCCTTGTCCTACCACATGCAAGTGCTGAATAAATTGATTTCCATTTTAATGATGTGGTTTGTGCTGTCAGCTAGCCATTGGAAGCACTGCAAAGAGGAGAAAGTTCCGCAAGGCAAGAGTGAGAAAACAGCTTTGTAAATGAGAAACTGAAAGCATTGCCTACGTATTGATCATGGCTGTGTGATGTTTTACTCCAGGATTCCACTTCAAGGATTTGATGTTTCACAATATGACATCTTGGTAATACATTGCAGATGGAGCTGTGCAACCTCTGATATGCCTTTGCTTGTATTAAAACCTGCAGGCCTCTAGCAAAGCTTTACAAAGCTGGAGGCTTTCAGTTCACATGTGATTTAAAATCTGATTAACGAATACAATCTTAGCAATCCTAGGCATCAAATAAGCAGACAAATCTTAAAATTTAATTTCAGTGACTTCTTGCTTGGAACTACATTAAAAACAACTCTATCTGACTGCCGCAATTCTGAGTTAGTAAGCAACTTGGTATGCCAGCCAGTAAGACTCAGTTCTCCAGAATCAATATTGCAGTTATTGAGTAATTACAGGACTTGCCTGGGAAGATGGACAATGTGATATTTGTTCAGGGTCTGATGGGTGATAATGGTGCTCAATGAAAGACGATAATTGAAAACAAAATGATCTTAATGCAGTCGACAGACACAATAGGATATGGTCTTTAAATCAAAACACACTTTATCTTCTTGATTATCAAAACATTAGTTTAAAAATAGCAACCAGCAGCAAGACTTTTAAAGGGTAATATACCACTTGCACTTCTTCCTTAGCTTCAGATTGTCAATAAAGACTCTTTAAATGCTAATCCTCTTGATAAAGCATTTTCTCACTCAAGGTGTTCTTACAGGCTATTACCAATAAGAAATAAGAGGAACTGTCTGCATTTCCTTTAAAAGCTAAGAAAGTTAAACTTTGGCAATTCACTCTTTGACTCTTGTGTCACTTTTAGTAAGTGCTTGTTTAACATATGTCATTAGTCTGTGAAGCGTACATAGCATGCATTCCTCAAACCACTACTACTACATACACACACTGAAGAGTTTGTCTTCACCTCATGAAAGTGCTGCAAGTTCATCAGCAAGCACTCCCAATGGCAGGTAAAACACCATATATGAACTTTCAAAAAATACTCCAAAATTACTTAATATCATAGACTTTGATAATGCAGTCATAAACCATTCTCCTCAAGAGGATGAGAAGCTCATCTGAAAATACCAGAATAGGAAAGACAGAGAGGTAGGCCCAGGCAAACATCATGAATTTCAATCAGGCCAAGTGCAAAGTCCTGCACCTGGGTCATGGAAATCCAAGTACAAATACAGGCTGGGTGGAGGATGGATTGAGAGCAGCCCTGAGAAGAAGGACTTGGGGGTGCTGGTAGACAAGAAAATCAACATGAGCAGTCAATGTGTGCTTGCAGCCCAGAAAGCCAACCGTATCCTGGGCTGCATCAAAAGAATTGTGGTCAGCAGGGCGAGGGAGGTGATTCTTCCCCTCTAGTCTGCTCTCATGAGACCCAACCTGGAGTACTGCATCCAGCTCTGGAGTCCTCAGCACAAGAAGGACATGAACCTGTTGGAGACAGTCCAGAGGAGGGACACAAAGATGATCAGAGGGTTGGAGCACCTCTCCTATGAAGACAGGCTGAGAGAGTTGGGGTTGTTCAGCATGGAGAAGAGAAGGCTTCGAGGAGACCTTATAGCAGCCTTCCAGTACTTAAAGGGGGCCTAGAGGAAACATGGAGAAGGACTCTTTATCAGGGAGTATAGCAATAGGACAAGGGGTAATGGTTTTAAACCAGAAGAGTGTAGATTTAGATTAGATATTAATAAGAAATTCTTTACTGTGAGGATGGTGAAGCACTGGAACAGGTTGCCCACAGAAGTTGTGGATGCCCCATCCCTGGAGGTGTTCAAGGCCAGGCTGGATGGGGCTGTGAGCAGCCTGGTCTAGTGGAAGGTATCCCTGCCCATGGCAGGGTGATTGGACCTAGCTTATCTTTAAGGTCCCTTCCAGCCTAAACCATTCTATGATTCTGTGATTCTATGATTCTATGATTAGAATAAGAAAATCTTTAGTGGTTTGAATTGTGAACACCAGGAGAAAATGTTTTGCTATCTCATCTCTAAAATTTAAGCATACGTATATGAATAACTTCCTCTAATGAAATCCAGTTTTTTCCAAAGGTGGTGTTTACCTATGAAATTTAATTCCTTAATTACCTATCAAAATATAAATCCTTATCTAAATCTGAAGAGTAATCAAGTAATTTGGAAACAGCATGCACTGTAAGTAGTATCCTGTGTAGTAGAACTACCACTGTGCCCAATTATCTAGAAATTATTTTTGTACATTCCACTTCTAAGGGTCATGTTTTTACTGCCCAGTAATTCTATTAGTATGTGGGTTCATCTAGAATAACAGTGACCTCTAGGGATACAATTTAGTGTAATATATCAAGCTTTAAACTCATAACTACAGATTTTATATTACAAGTAGCAACAGAAAAAGCATATATGAAAAGTGAAATTTTTCAAACCTTCTGGACTGGACTGTTGAACATATATGCTCAGATCATTAATTAAATTCACACACACATATATATGTATATACGTATGTATGTACCTATCCATATATACATGCTTATGGATATCTTTATTCTTGCAGCTTTTTCTGTTTTAGAGATACTCTAAACATTCTTTTCTAACAATGAAAAAATTCATTATTTTAACATTTTTTTCCTTATTGTCTGAGTTATTTTCTTAATAAATAATTCAAAAATTAAAAATGGAAATGTTTAATTAATAAATATAATCTTTTTGTTTCCTTTTTTCTTACTCAAACAATTAAGTATTTAAAAACGAACTTGAAAATTCTTCAGATTTTCATGAATATGCTTTTTTCCAAGTGAATTATTATGAGAAAATTCTTGTCTTTCTTCTAATTGGACAAAGAGAATACAATTGCAAAATAATAGTAATTTTCTTATTATTTCTGTAACAGAATATATTATCTGAAATCTGATTAAATATTCCTCAGTCATTTCTTCATCTTTAATATTATTAGTTTGCCAACAAACTCTGCATACTCAGATGAGATTCTTAGTAAAAGACAGAAACTTTCTCACTAAAGAATATTCTGTGTGCTGAAGATTAAGCTTTACTCAAATAATTTTACTATACAAATAGTAATAATATTCTAGACAACGTAATGATTTGGTTAGCCTAATGGTTTGGTTAGATGTAGAACTGAAGAATTTACATAAATTTTCAGTAAATTGTTAACTTCCATGAAGGAAATAACAGAATTGTTGAATCTGTTGCATGGTAAACAAGTCAAACAATCAGTTTGTAGTTCAAGCCAGGGTTTACAGCAGCAATAGGCATTAAGGTTACATTAGTCATTCTGGGTGCCAGACAGATGAGGAAATTACAAGTCCCAGTCTTTTTATAATGGCTTGACTAATTGGCATTATTACACATATTCCAGTCAACTCCCATCTCTTGTGGTGTACAAAGAGACAGTTGAGGACTTCTAAAAGCCAAGAATCCGTGATTTGCCAAAATTGTACTTGGTGAAAAGTGCTTGTTTCTATGCAGGCTAGGCAAATGAATAGGACAAGGATCCTTAAAGAGAATAAAGGTCTGGGGTCAGGCTGAGGGGTCTGTTGTTGTCCTGTCCCAAGAGGGAGAGGACAAGAGTGCAGCTGGAACACAGCAGAAGAGGTGCTCCAGAGCGGGGAATGGATTATGGCTGTCAACCTCTGCAAATTCCCACCTCTGTTAGCAACAAACTCAAACATGGGCAAAATAGGCATCAGAATCATGGCTATCTCACTGCTGCTTCTATGTTGCCCTAGGCAGATATCTTCTTTGCCTTTAACAAGAAAATTGACAAGAATGCCAGATACACCCTGATTATCCACCCACCCTTAAGACCTGGGGCTGGCATAAATAAGCACCCCAAGGATGTCTGTAACTTGTGCTGTAACTAAGAGGCAACAACTGTCTCCCAGGGTCTACTCACAATCTGAGCACAGAGGGGAGATAACTCCTCAGTCTGACCCTTCCCAATACTTGTCTCCTCACACCATGCATGGCATGAGGGCAGCTAGACTATCTAAAAAGATAGTCTAAAATCCAAGTTTACATTAGCTCTGCCCTCGGTGGTCTCTGTGTGCTAGAGAATTCTGTCTTAACTAAAAGAAGGCAGCCTGCCCTTTCTGACACCTTGGTTTTTTTAGCAAATATGTCTCTGTTCCTTTTTACAAGAAGCTACAGGAGATTCATATGACTATACATCCTAGTAACTCATTAGACACTCATTGCTAATGATACAATGAAGCATAACTGCTTGGGTGACATTATGGAAGCAAGCATATAAACACAGGGCTCAAAATTTTGAAGACTTATTTCTGTCAGCGTTTTTTTCTCTCAGTGTTTTCTTTGTGGTTATATAAGATCATTATTTCTCTTAATATTTTCTCTCAATTCTGCAGTAACATACTAATTTTCTTTTTTATTTTCTCGTCTAGACCAGCAGACCCTAGAGTTGTGCTAGTTTTTAAACATGAAAACCAGCTGAAAAATTGGTGTAGTAATTTACATCTACCAGAAACAAGTATTTTCTTGTTATGTTTATATTGTTTGTCTTTACTGAAATAAATATGTGATCCATGTATGATCAAACAACAATATGTAATTCTCATGGAAGGTACTTGCATTTTTTTAAACCAGCTGAAATTAGAAGGGAAGGCCTTCCCTTCATGGATCAGATGGAAGATGATGTTTTTTTCTCTGGGTAGGTCAGCGGACAGGGAAATGGATTTAGGAGACATCTTTCTGCATGAGATCTCCTGCGTGGAACCTTTCCCATCACCATTCTCTAATACATTGGGGAGTAAGATATTCACAGCCAATCCATATAAAAACTTAAACTACTCAGTAATTCAAAAATAACTGCAGATTTTGGGTTGAACCAGATAATCTCAAGTGGTGCCTTCCAACCTCGACCATTTTGTGATTCTGTGATTTTATATCCTTACGTACAGGACAGTTGCAAGTGTTGGACAAGTGAGTTTCAATTCCTTTCCTTTTCCTTTCATTTCTTTTATAGACTCTTAACCAGTAGGACACTTGCTTGAAAAGTTGGCAATATAAGTTAAAGTCCTTTTAGGAAGTAGAACAGAATCTGAGTTTTGTACATCTTGGATGAGCCTCCTGGCCTTGAGCTTGCGGCATGAAAGATGAAATAGCTCTTGGTTTCAGAAGTGAGCTTTGTGTTCCTCCTTTCCAGGTGGCTATTTTTCAGCTGAAACTACTCAGTGAGCTTGGGTCAAAATATGGAAGTAATTTCAAGTCACTGTAAATTGCTTTATTCCTCCAGTAAACTATTTGCAAAAATATTGTTAATGATTAACTTTACCAGTTCCAGACTATTTTCTTATAGGTTTTAGGGTTTCCATTTGAACAGTCTCAGGCACCTGTTTTCAGTTGTACAGAAACTTAAAGATGGTAGCTTCTATTAATTTATAAGCTAAATCAGAGCTTAGAGATCACTTATATTTTGTGTATATCATCTACCATATATGTATATGTATACAGTGTATACATCTTCCAGCATGATCTCTGCAGAAGGGAAAAATGCAGAAAATAATACATATGATGAGTATCACACTGAATTTATGATCAGCAGCATGACTTTTATTAAGTTAATAATGTCAACAATTGTGCAAAACAGAGTTAATCATTTTACGTTACACTGATTTGATTGTCTCTAATTACAAAATAGTATACTTCTGTGGGCTTTTTCCCTGATGCTTTAATATTAAAAAAACATAAATCAAAGCTGTTTTGACAGATGAACAACACAATTTTGTAACAGAGTGGAAAATTTTAAAAACTGAATAACTGATAAAAGATGAGTGTAACCAAGGAGGATTGATGTTATAGCTGAAGGCAGCATTAGAGAGTAGGTACTCATTTGGCTTTTCAGAAGGCCTGGTGACTCATTCCACATAAATGAAGTTTGTGATATGTAATGAAAAGCTTTCTATCTTCACTGCAAGCAAATTAGCAGGTATTTTGTGGGAAGAATGTTAATGCTATCTTGCATTTGTTTTAGAGCAGGAACACATTAAACAGACGAGATTTGAAAAGAATTTCACTTTTGTAAGATCAGGTGCTGAAGGTATTAAAACAAGGTCACCTCTGTAAAGCAATGAGAAAAAATTAGGTTATAAACAAGCAGTGCCTAAAAATATATTCGGTCTGTTTCACTGACCAAATATAATACAGGATTGCCCCAAACAGCTAATTTTCTTTACCAAGACTGATACTCACATGTCTAGAGCTGAATTGCAAAGTTAAACAATAAAAAAGCCATGGTTTGGTGAAAGAGAAGGTATAAGCATCTCAGTGGGCAAAGTCATTTCATTCCATTACGGGAGAAAACAAGCCAGGCTGTCTTACAGCCTTTACTGTTCCACATTATAAAGCAATAGACTATATGAAGACATTGCATATTTTTTCAGGAAGACAATGAGAAACAGGAAAGGAGATATATCTGAGGAAGAAAAGATAAAAATAATCATTTTTCAATACTGAATAACTGAGACAAATAGTGATCAAGATGGAAAAATGAAAAATCATTCAGAAACATAAAATATTTTCTAAATTATACTAGAGGAAACTAGAGTAGATGAGAGATATAGAAAATCAGTATGTACTAAAACCAAGGCAGACAAGACAGAGAAATAAAAAATACCACCTTTATTTTTTGTTTGAAAACAAGACAGAAAATAACTAAGACTGTACATTCGCTAGCATTGGAATAATGGGGGAAACAGGCCAAAGAGGAGACTGTTTAGTAGATTAACAATATTTCCTTAGAGAGGACTGGATTACTTTATGGCTAGTTTGTGATTTAGGCACAATAAAGTCTTAGAGTGAGAAAATAAATAAAAAAAAATGTATACATGTAAAGATAACATAACGGAGATTATTTAGGAAGAAATACCGAACACGAGGAAATGATACTTAGATAGGAAGACACAGATAAGGAGATAGATAGAAAATTGATCTTCAAGGCAAGCCGAAAAGTAGCTAAAGAAACATGTTTGATGATAAAAGTGGCCTTGCAACCTGGGAGATATGACTTCCTATCATGATGACTTTTGGTAACAGTGGAAGAACTGCTAAGTAGGTAGCATATTTCTAGACATGATACAAGACTTTTTAATCCTACCTGGTTTATGAAAAGGCCATGAAGATCAGAGACTTCCCTTAGTTATTCAATTTATATTAACGTAGATATCTTCTACATCATTCTTTTAAAAAACGTTTGTAAAAACCTTGCAAGACTTACACAGAAAAGATCACGTAACTCCTCATTCAATCAGTTGTTTGTATCTTCACTCCCCCTGGCTGGGTCTAGGTCAATGCAATGAACTTGATCTAGGATGTCAAAAGCAATAGGCTGCAAACTTTGTGATGTTTAGCCAAACCTCCTTCATCAAAAGATTTTTGTCGCCTTTGGAATTTGGTAGCTGGTCAGGTAGAAGTTTGTGCAGGTTGGGATAAATTAAAGTTAAATGAACTTTCCTGTTAACTTCAGTAATTTCTTTAGAAATGCTATTTTAAGACACAACATTTTAATATTCATGTTCTCTAAGAAGTAGTTCCCTTCCCTTGAAACAGTTTATAAACATAACTCATACGTTTGATAAAGAAAATGCCAGGGAATCTAATAATGCTTGTCTACCACACATTGGTAAAATAAAGCTTGTTCAGTTAATGTTTCTAAAAGACCCTGAGGGTATTTGATGAGGTGTTTATTACTTCTTGAGAATGCCCTTATGATAAGATATTGTGCTCTGTAACTTCTGCTGGGGTACACTTGACAGAGCACCAATGAAACCAACACAGCTACAGATTGATAACCAAATACAGATCTGCTCAAGAATATTTAATGCATATTACAGATAAATAACCTATGCTCTACAGAAATAAAGAGCATAGTGTTAGTATTTTCAAAGGAGAAAATCATAGAAGGAGGAAAAATAAAGTTTTATTTTGCATCACTCTCCTAGATAAAAGCATAGCATTTTAACCAAAGATTAAATTTATGGATCAAGAGTCTGGAGGAAAAAACTTATCACTTATTGTTTTCTGAGTAACATAGATTTAAGTTTGTCAGAGCATTGCTTTCAAGTGAACACAGAGTACTTCCAAGTATGTGAAAACAAGAGGAGACAGAAAAAGAAGGAGGTTTAATACACATTTCCATGCAAAAGATATTCCTGAACACAGGAAAAAAAAAAATGAAAATTATGTCATTATTTGAAATATGACACTCCTTTCTAATTTAACACTACTTGTGGTCACCGATTTTAAAGCAAAACTAAAACAAGTCTCTCCCTGTCAGAGAGACTGCATTTATCACTAGGAAAACCAAACTGTAAGATAAACCAAAAACAAATGGAGATGAAGGAAAGGGATATCTATTATGTTGTAAGTATGCCAAAATAGACCCATAAGATCTGCCTGTAGTTGTATGAATAAGATTTTCAGAATCTTAATCTGCAGTTAAAATTCCATTGAAATACAATTATTTGAATGTGAAAACTGTATACATCTTCTTTCTCACAGTGAGAAAAGAGAATGGAGGAAAACAATATGAAAGAAATATAGGGCACTTGTATACAGTAAGGTTCTACAGTTACACAGAATTTATATCTTACTCTACAATCAATATCCTGAATGATCTTTCACTTTCATTTGAAAATCATATTCACAGTGAGGAAAGTGCTTTGTGTATTGATATGCTCCCCTGTAATACAACAGTGTCTAGTGACCTCACCACGCTTCTCATTGGAGAGTCTGAAGTTGCTCTCCAGGCAGCATTGGCTACTGCAGAGATTTCTGAGTTTTGCAGCCATGTAGACCTTCCAATTAGGGATGACCTGGCCATGCATGTGACAGACAAGTACCAAAAGCTGTACTTGGTACACTAAGAGAGCTGGCTCAAGGTTCTCAGCAGGGCAGAAAAAAAAATTAAGGACATAGCAAGATTTAACGAGTGACAAATTTTACTGTTGTGGGGATAGCTAAATTATTTCCATGGAGGAGGTAAGAGGTCAGTCTGAAATATTTTCTTCAGTGTCAGAGAATTACCAGAAGGTGTTTATTTAATGCAGATTACTCATTCTGTTGTCTCAATTTCCCTTTCAGGATCCACATCTCTTTCTCTCACAACAACATAAAATGCTTTGACTACAATGGCAAAGAAAGAACTACAAGTCTTATGAGGGATTTTTGAGCTTTCACAGGTAAGAACATATTTCCGCTGTTCAGACTGAATTCAGTCAAGTCGTTTATTAGCATGTCCTACTTAATATCTATTTCTGAGGTAACTTTTCATATACACTATGTGAGGTGATACTACTTGGAAGCAAATTTAGGTGTTTTAGTTTAGCTTATAGTTAAATTTAGACCTTTGTTACTAATAGACTGATAAATCTTTTCAATTGTTGTGATTTTCTCTTCAAGTTCAGTCATGTGCAGGGCAAAAAACCTCAGCCTTTTTGTCAATTGATCTTGTGGCTGATAACTTTCAACACTGACACCACGAAATTTCAATATAAATAATTTTTGACTTTTCCTTTCTGATGACTCTTCTATGACATGGACCCTCTTTGCTTCCTTCATAAATTATCAGTGAAGACTCCTATTTAGTAGAAAACTGAGGGGATGATCGGAGCTTACACTTGCAGATCTTCATTTGGTGGTTGAAGGTTGCATTAACTCCATCTACTCCCCTTTTGCTTGGAAATGTCCAGTCTTTGGAAGTTGACCCATCATACACAAATAAAAGATGGAATTTTTCATAAAAAAACATCACTTCCATGGATGAATATAAATGATTCTTATTACTAAAAGCAAATTATATTATTTCACTTTGGAAATACACTTAAATATATTATATAAAATGTCACTTTAAGTATTATGCTTTATTCTTCTGTGAAGACATTTTATAATTAGAAGTTTATGAATTTATGTTTTAGAACTATTTTTAATACATATATTTTATTATATTAATTTTTTTAAAATGGGTTTATTTCATAGTTTTATTTTGTTTTCTTGTAACTTTATAAGGAAGACTACTGAATATTAATGGGAATTCCAGCAAAAGTTTCTTGAACAGGTCATTTATAATGAAGCTGTCTTAAGTTTTTTGAACTGTAAAATCAAATGCTAGTAAAATATATCAGTCTCTCAGTGAAGCCAATTACAGACCAATTGATGAACCTCCCTTTGTTCAATAAAGCAGGTTAAAATGTCCATGAGTACAAATCTTCGCTGGTACTTGGTGCTGCAGTCAAGGTAGTTTTTCTGGCTGTTAGGCATCACTGTGGGAGGAGCTCAGTATTCCATGAAAGATTCTTTTCTCATGTATAGCATCTGGTCTTTGACCGGTGTTTGAACTACAAATGAGCTTAACGGTGTTTTGTTTGCCTGCATAGTCTGTATATTATCAGTTTCTAACTAATACCTTTTTAAAGTACTCTATGATAATTTGGTATAGAAATAAAATTAAAAGGTCCCATTTATTATTTTTTGGCATTCTTTAGATCTCTTTTCATTGATAAATGTCAGCCCCGGTTTTGCTCATTAGCAATGAATGTCTATGTTAGCAATTAAACTATCACACTCAAAAGTAGTTCTGATTAGCAAGGTTTCCATACTTTCTCAGTTACTCAAAAGAATACCAGAGGATGTGACACAGTAAATTGCCAAAACAAATTCTTAACCATTGGAAGGTTCAAAGGAAAGCAGCTCAACCCCTTCTGCCTTGGACTCCTGTCAGGTACATATTGATATGTCGGGCACCCAACATGTTCCAAATACTTTTGACCCTACATAAACAGATGGACTCTACATCATACACCCAGTGCATCCTATGCATCTGTGAACAATAGATTTTTTTATGTGTCATATATGGGAAGCATCTGCCCTGGATTCCTAGATGTCAGGTTGCTGGATATAGCCTGTCACTAGCTGACAAGGGAGCATTCCAGTTACAAATTATGATCCAAGTGCTAGTTGGCTTCCACGCCTGTAGAACTGAATGGGTTTGGTGGTCTGAATATTCTTTCTAGCAGCAGAATACTCTTCTAGATCTAAGCTTTTGTTTTAATATAACCCCATAATGATATCATACAAATTTACTTTTTGAGCAAATAAATTAAAACTAATCAGAGAGTAAAAAAATTATATATTTGTGCTAAAGTCCAGATTTCATTATTCTTAATCATATTAAGTGGTACTGTACTATGAAAATTGTTCCAATGGCTGTTACTGAAAGGATCAGAATAAAATTATTATTTTTGCTTCTTGCTCACTCACTTCATATTTTCCTCCTCTTCTGAGAAAACACAGATCAGCTTGTGTTTTTATGCCAAGTGGTTTTAGAGAATGATACTGAGGAGAAAGAGACAGAGAAAAAAAATATGCTTAGATCTTGTAAGCAAAATGTGGTGACATTCAGGATACCTAGATAATATTTTTTTTCTATTAATGGTACTTAGTTCTCCTTGCACAATAGAGACAAATGTTCAAACACAAATAAACATTGTGGCCTAGACTCTTAGGCATGCTAAATGCTGGGCTATTTTGGTATTATGCCAGCTTTGCTTTTTTTCCAGGTTGGGGGAATCCCCAGCTGCTCATTTGAATCAGCGGAGGTAAGCAAGTATAGGAGTAGAAACTGACTGTCCCAGGTCTCACATACACCTCTTTAAATGATTTCCCAGGTGAGGGGTTTATCAGATTGTAAGTATTTATATTTAGGAAATGTTATTACTATCATTATTATTTCTTACGTGGTGATAAAATTATGAGTGACAAGTTCATTATGGAGTTTTAACAAAGCTGCTGCCCTGAAGAGTTCTGAGTTTAAGTTGGAACTTATTCTAGATGTCACTGAATACAGCACAGTGAAATTTCACAGTAGACACAGCTAAAGAAATGGTTTATTTTTCAGTCTATCTATATTTGTATTAAAAAATGACACACCCCCAACATAACTTACATTTACTACCAGACATGAAGTAGATACTCACAAAAATGAAACAGATATCCATAAAAGTGTGTTCCTTTTTCATCTTCATAATTCTTATATTTAACTAATTTATCAAAGCAAACAATCTTATGCTCCATCAATCTGCATACATGACTGCAGGTATAACTAAATTCCCCTAAAGTGAACTGTATAAACTGACAGTCATTTATCTAACATTATATAATTTTGTCAGACTTCTTTCTTTAATATATTCTTCTGTTTTCTTTTTGTCATATTTTTCTTTGACTATGAAGACTAAATCAGCTATTCCAGTGAAAGTTTGTGCTTTGGAACTAATTTGAGAATAACTTGCAGGGAATTAAAAAATTCATAGGTGACCTTCAGACTTATAAAAATTCTTGGAACAGATAGCTCCTGAGTCATTCTTTATGACACATAGGCTAGATTTTTTTTTTTTCTTTAAATTAAAGGTTATTATTAACTGAAATAAATAAAGGATTAAAGCCACTGGAGGCCCAAATCTAGTCTTATAGTGTATCTTTCTTAATTAATATCTTTATATTCAGAATGTGAATCCATTTAGCTATGCACTACTGGTGTGAAATTCTTTAGCAAAGCATTTTAACACAACATTGTGGTATTAAATTGATGTGCAGGTTAGATAAGAAAGTAGAAAGATGCCTTTTGGGGAGAAAGGTGACTTTTACTTTAGAGCTATATATTGGTGTGTGTTGGTTTTGACTGGGATAAGGTTAATTTCCTTCATAGAAGCTAGCATAAGGCTGTGTTTTGGATTTGTACTGAAAACAGTGTTGATAATCCAGGGATGGTTTAGTTATTGCTGAGCAGGGCTTACACAGGGTCAAGGCCTCTTCTGCTCCTCACACCACCCCACCAGCGAGTAGGCTGGGGTTGCAGGAGAAGCTGTGAGGGGACAGAGACGGGACAGCTGACCCCAACTGACCAAAGCGATATTACATACCATATGACATCATGCTCAGCATATAAAGCTGGGGGAAGAAGAAGGAAGGGGGGGACGTTTGGAGTTATGGCATTCGTCTTCTCAAGCAACCATTATGCGTGATGGAGCCCTGCTTTCCTGGAGGTGGCTAAACATCTGCCTGATGATAAGAAGTAGTGAATGAATTCCCTGTTTTGCTTTGCTTGCATGCACAGCTTTTACTTTACTTATTACACTGTCCTTATCTCAACCCATGAGTTTTCTCATTTTTACCCTTCCGATTCTCTCCCTCATCCCACAGGGGGAGAATAAGTGAGCGGCTGCCTGGTGCTTAGTTGCCAGCTGGGATTAAACCATGACATGGTGTCTCATAGAGTTTCACGGATAGGTCACAGTGTATATCCGTATCTGACAACTGAATAGCAAATCCTACCAGCATACATAAGATCTACCATATATCTGCAGAGAGTAGGAGATATGGTTGCACTAGGAAGATTTTGTTTGACTTCGCTGCCCTCTGAACACATAAAATGTCAGATCTGAGTTAATTGTGCGTGCAATAAAGTTTTTCAAGTGCAGACTATTTTCGAGACATAGCATTAAAAATTAATCAATTATACTCTATCCCCTTAAGACTACTCTACAATTCATTCACCAACAGTCCTGAGGCTGAATCCTAGTACTAGCAGTCAAGTTGGGATTTTAACTCAGTGAGTTGTTATGGCATGTTTCCAGGTCATGATCACAGGACAGCTGTTTTCTTCCATAACAGGGTGAATTATAGCAGACTGTGAAGCCAACAAACCTCTTAGCATTTGAGTAGGGTGCTCTCTGCCAACCAGGGAGCAGGCATTGACAGGCATTGGCTTTGGAAGCGTTGGCATTTGTTCCATTGCTTGCATTTGCCAACAACAGTCATTATATAGAATGGTCCTGTGGTGCCTCCTGTAGGGACACAAGATTACAGTAAGAGATAGGTAACAGCGGAAAGAACGCTGGTGTTCTCCTTGGCAAACCATCTTCAAAAAATCCCATTTTAAGATGACAATTTGTAGGTGCATGGCTGAAATACAGCTCCTGAATCTAAGTGAACCCTGAATTGCTCCTGATTAAATATGTGATTTTCAGGAAAGAATAAGAGAGTCTGTTCCTGAAATACCTAAAAGATGGAGAAGACACCTGTGTAAGCCTCTATATTGTTGAGAAAAATTGTTATCAAACTTTGCAGCCTTTTGGGTAATTTGGTACACTACAACATCAACGAACAAACCAGTAAGATCTCCATAGACTTTCAAAATAAAAGACAATCTCAAAGTGGAGGTCAGGTCAAGACTTTCTGAGATGCCCCTCATTGAATAGTTATGGTAAAGATGTCCTAAGTCTTTCATAGTTTTCTGAGAAAACAAGCAGTGTTATCATTGACTGTGGGTTCATTCAAATCCTTTAGGCTAGAATCAAAATTAAATGCCTCTATATTAATGTGAAAAGTACAAACTTAATCTATATCCTACAACGATAGAGGGCAATCTGAATAATATTACTTTCATTCTTGCTCCATGAACATGAAATGAATGTTCTATCTACATTACAACATCAAGTCCTTAACCTTTTAAGGACTTGATCAAGTCCATCAAGTCTATAACCTTTCATTAATCCAGCAGTGAGGTACCAAAGTAGTACACAATCCATAAAAAGGAGCACCTTTAACATTGTTTGATGTGTTTAGTAATTGTTCCCTAACCAGGAAAGACTGATGTTTTTTCATCACTTCTTATTTATGCTGGCTCCTTTTAGGCAGTTGCAAACCCATTGTTTGCTAACCAGGGACAGTTGGAAATCTCTGTACTTAACAACAGTTTGTTATCTGGCACCGCTTCTCTTACAACATCTTGTGTAACAATACTTTTCCCAGCATGAATTCCAAACCAAATGCCAGCAATACCTTTAATGTACCTTTTTCAGGCATCCTGGTTAAGATGAGGCAACCCTGATGACAATCCAGATTGTTCCCCTTCTACAAAAATATACAGGTAGTAAATGTTCAAATACAGTGAATAAAATATGAACTCAAACAGTTTTGTTAGCCATACATATAGACACATAGAAATACACATGAAGAGCATACAGGAATGTTTTCTGTTAAGAGGATCAAACTAGATCTGGTAATGTGATCAGTATGTGAAAGAAGAGTTAGGCTTACTAATTAAGTAAACACATAGTTCATCTGAATTTTTCACATTAAGAGAATATGACATCCAAGACTGAGAAATCAATATAATAAATATAACACCGTAGATCGGCAAATTTTTGATTGATTGAAAATTTGACATAGATCTTCACTTGCACAACAAGAAATTAAGTTAAAAGTGAAACAAATCAAAGGAAATCTATAGAAAAAATTGGAGATCTCACAGTAGCATGAAAGTTGATGCTGAAATGAGATTGTAATTGAACTTTTTGTTTTCTTTCTAAAACAGGTATCAGTTTCTTCCAGATTGCTTTCCATGATCAGTAAGGTCAAATAACATGTAAGTCCAGGAATAATAGTATTTGAATCAATACTACATTTAGGATCACCTAAACAACACCATTAAAAGCAAATTAATGATATGAAAGAACTATATACAGCATTACTGCTGCATCACTGAATACTAATGTAAATTTATTTTAAACATTTATGTACTGCAAATTCACATTCACCACTGTTGTCAAAGGAATTAAAGCTGATTTGCATCATCTAAGAATCCATTTTTTTTCTGTGGAAGTAGAATTATGACATCGGAAATCTAGAATGCCATAGTGTTATTCTCAAACAACAATTTTCTTTTTCCTAACAGTCACTGGAAATTACATTAACAGAAAAAAAAGATGACATAAAGAGGAGTGCTGGATTAATAACTGATTAATGACTAAACTATGTGGATTTACACATATTTTGCTGTTGGAATCACTTCCAACTTACAAACCCTTTCACATCTACATCATGCTTGGATGTAGAAGGACGTGTATAGCCACTCTAAAGCAAGATTTAAGGTCTTATTGTGAACTTAATATTTATTATGAGCAAAACCTCAACCATACATATGGAAACATGTAAACCCAAACATTTTAAAATATTATAAAGGGAAGTTAAAAATAACACCAATAACATCTCAGTCCTACTAGGAACATTCTGAGTTTCACTCAGGAAGAATACTGAAGGAGATTTGATTACTGCCACATCTGTGGAGACATAGAAGAACCATGATCAAGAATACAAAAAAAGGCAACGGAAAGGGTTGAGAGAGGGACAAAAAAGACATGGAAAACCTTCATATTTGCATAGAAGGAAAAAGAATGATCATATGTCAATGATAAGCAAAGCAAAGAAATAATAATAAAAAAAGATATAACACAGGTGTATTAAAATACGAAAAATTAAATGGAGAAAAGTCACAGTGATGCTCTGTGAAATCTTACTTTACAAGTGCCTTTCTAAGAGTAACTGACTAAATGAGCCTATCAACTTCAAATCACATTAATTTTACAGCAAATAATGATTTTTATTGTGCATGTTTCACATTAATTAACGTTAGAAAGGTGGAGAAGATGCTCTGAATTATTCTGGAGTCATACATGTTGGTCTCAAACTTTTCTCACACTGCAGGTGATTTGAAGCCTCTAATGCAGTAAGGCTGAAATAGCATTGCTTGTTTCTTGAGAATAGTCTCAGGGAAAAGCAGCCATTTCCTGCGACAAATTCCTGGTATCAATTAAACTGCTAAGGGGCTATTGAAACCAATTACAGGTAAGTTTCACTAACATGGAAGGAAGGGCAAGATACACAGTCAGTATGGCACTGAAATGGCTAGTAACTATCCAGATAGGTCTACATAGTGATAACAATCACAGAAAAGAAAAACATAGAGCCATGTGTTGCTTCAGCTAGATTATGGCTAGCACTTGATCTGACTAGTTTAAAGGTAGCTTAGGTATCTCTTTAGCAGACTGATGGCATTGAAGACCTGCTCTCCATTTTGTATCTTTGCATGATTCCAGTCCACACTTTTAACGTAACTAAGAACCAGTCTTTTCTTTATAGATTGTGTGCAGTTAGATGTAGCACCCCCTGCACCTAATTACCTATTTTATCCATCTTGGATAAAACATAGGACTCTTGGCTCTCAGGAAAATAAAATTATTATTGTATCTATCCTGGATAAAATAGTCTAAAAATAAATAACATGAAACCCAGATTTTAGTGAAAATATATTTCAGTTCTTGGCTTAGGAAATTAATTTGGAAATAAAGGAAATAAGAACATGGAAAGATAGTCTAAATGTCCACTAACAGGGCAGAATAAATAGAAGAAAGATGTATAGCAACCAATCAAACAAACTCACTTATAAAAAGATCACAGATAAAGTGAAAGAATGAGAGATACTTCAGGTCGGGTATGTAGCAAATAATCTGAATTCAAAGAAGAAAACAAGCACTATTCATCTATTTAAAAATATTTATTTTAAAAATGTTGAACTTGGAAAATATTTCATCCAGAGATCTCAACACAATTTTAAAAAACTAATTTAAAAAACTAAGCAGCACCTTAAAATGTGCCTATGAGGACCATAAAAAATATTATTTTCTTCTGAAAAAAAAAAAAAAAGATATATGCTTGGGATACCTGGGAATAGCTTGAGTCTCTTGACTTCCAGGTTTCTCTATTAACCATGAGGCCATTCTCAAGAGCGTCAGTCAACAAGCCAGTTGGAGCTGGCATCTGAGATGATTGTAACAGATGGTGAACACGGTAATTTTTATTCAGCTCTAAGTACATTGATTTAGCAATTATGTATAGAACAATACATCCTAAAGGTATTTTATACAAGATGATGTGAAAGCTAAGAACTGAGACAGAATAAACTTATACAAAATTGTTAAAAAATTCCTAAGTATGGCTAGACTTAAAAAAAAAAAAAAAAAAAAAAAAAAAAGATGGAAAAGGGTGATTAACACATACTCCTTTTAAAGATCTTCCCTCCCACCCCGAGGATATTTTTAGGAAAGATATTCTTCAAGACATTTACTACTAATAAATATTCTTGTTAAAGTTAAGGAATAATTTTTCCTTCTAAGAGAAATTTATTTTCCTAAACTTGAGATTCCTCATTCAAATGATAAGTGCAATGGAGTAAGGGTAAAGCATCACTACTAGACATTAGTAGAAACATTAGCTACTGTCGATAGTGGTCACTGATAGAACAGCTGCATTTGACATTGTGAATAAGGTGTTCATGCACACATTTGCAGAACAGAATTAATAACTGTTACATTTATAGAGTCCCTAAACCAGTACATATCTATTAAGCCGATAAAGGTAGTGTCAAACCAGGGATGGCTGGGACAGTAGGGAATTTCGTATTCTAGGGATGGAAAGGATATCATTCCTTTGCTTTCATAGTATGCTTATTTCAGTTGTTTATATTTGAAGGGTACAGATGTGTTGGTGAATAGAAAATATATGACAGTGACATCTGTTTTTCACTCTGGCTATCATAATTTTCTCCATATTTTGTTCCAAATATCAAAGACTAATTTTGTTCTACATCATTTGTTTGTTGATACTCTGCAGCTATTTTAGACAGAAAATTCTGCTGAACTTTCTTATAGAGTTAGAAACCAGCTTAGAATACAGAGTCAGAATGTTCAGATTAATCTTCTGTGTAGTCAGGAGTCTGGCTTTTTTCCATTTTTCTTTCACGGCATATGTGAGATCTACTAAAAAAAATCCTTCTCAGTCTTTTGTGCGCAAGTTTAGGCAATTTAATGTTCTTAAGTGAAGTATTTTTTTCATATTACTCTTTAATGCATCATCTTTTCTCTTTTAAAACATTTAGTTACTAATAGCATAATTGAGATAAAAACCTCACACCTGATTCAGGTTTTTATATATAGAAAATGGAATCAGACAAAGGCTGCCTTTGTATATGTTGCTCACCTATGGAAAAAATGTGCAAAAATATTTAGGAAACATTAAAAGGTTTAAGCAATTTGGGGTTTTAGAGTTGCAGGACTGTAGGTGAATAAGCAAGTAAAAAGAATTAACCAGATGGCAATAAATTCTAGGAGCATACAACCTGGGTAAAATCAAGCTAATATAATCTTAGTAAGTGGTTATCACAATAACAACCAAAAATAAAAGCAAGCACTGCTAAATTTACATTAGAAATATTTGTGAGGCAACTTTTTCAGTTGTCTGTCTTACTAAGCACAGTGATAACAGGCAACAGCTGCTGCAAACTTATATGTTGAAGTCACGCAGAAAAGTTGACAAGTCACAAAAAAGACTGGCATAGAATCTGCTCAGATTACAAATGGGATTTGCATGTGGCATTTCACTCTATGTAAGTAATAAATAATAATTACTCATTTTAATTAAATTCTAATTCAAATAATCTTTGTCATTTTTATCAAGTCCACTAGATGTGACGAACGAGTCATGTATATCTTTTTTTTTTTTTTTTTTTTTTTTTTTTTTATAAAATTATCTGCCTTTTCTGTCCTCATCCTTTCCCCCCCCCCCCACGGAGTTAACTGCCCAAATGGGAATACTCTGTATAGTTTCTGGATCACTTTTACCATCAGAGTTTAGGTAAACTAACACTTAGCAATACTTTGTTTACAGGAAAATTTTAAATGCTAACCAAGGAAAAATGGTGTATTTACATGGTGTACTAAATATTTCCTACAATTTTTTGTCAAGTGGAAATATCTGTCATCTTGCATCCAGTTCAGAAACAATTTCTTATGAGAAAATGTATATTAATTTGTCTATATTTATAGATGTAGGATTCCCAGGACCATAAAACTTGCTATCAGTTATGTTTTAGGAATGAGCACAACCTACACACACGTATTTTTTGTGCAGTCATTTTGTATAGAAACCTTTGGGTCTTTTTCAGCTTTCAAAAAAATATTGCGGATGTTAATAAAAAGCAGATCTTACCAGAAGTTCTGCAGCATTTCTAAGCACCTATAACATTTTTGTAGAAAACTAGAAAATATGTCTATTTCAGACAATATCTTACTATAAATTGTTGAATGCAAGTATCATAGAAAACTTCAGAGAGAATTCTAAATTCTTGGAAATGAAATAGATTTTGAAAATGCTCCTCTGATTTTGTCAAGTGTTAATTTCATGAGAGAGATACAGACTCAGCAGAGCACTAAACCTCATGTGAAATACAAACTTACACCCCCAAACTATTTTTTTTGTTGCTTTTTTTCCTGAATTCAAATGAGATTGTGTTAATAAAACTACTAAGTAGAAACTTTTAATTCTTTCTTTGTAAACAGATTATTACAAGTATTCTCACACTCACCTACGATATTGTTTAATTCAATATATTTGCATGTGAAATATTTGAAACTTTTTGTTATGGTAAGGATTTTTTTTAAGAAACAAGCTTATTTTTTTTTTATTTAATTTGACTTCTAAAAGAGTTGATTAAAATTATTGTGATGTTTTAAACAAATCTTAATCTCAAAAATTGTATCACATATCATACATTCTGCAGATTTATAATGAGAATTTAGTTTGTAACAGCAAAAAATAAACTAACATTGTACATTCAGAAAATAAAGTCCATCATAAAGACACACTTAAAATTGCATCTTCCAAGAAGTTAATTTTCTATGACTAGACTAAAATCTTACAAATTAACTTATCAAAAATATTTTTATTGTGACTAGTTGAAATATTGCAGTTTTAAAATAAATTTGTGCTTCAAATGTTTAAGCTTTACGTTGTAATTCTTAATATGCTCAGTTCATTACTTCTATACTGCATGAAATTATTCAAGCAATTATTTATCCTAGTAGAGGGATGGTCCAGTATCTTTGATGGCTGCCTAGAAATATAAATCATGTTCTTGGGTTATAATACAGTGCAAACATAGAGAAATTCAACTACATTCATATGGTGCTACTGCCAGGATATTCATACTTCATGTGACGTAAGTTGTAACCTGGAATACCAAACCCAGTGATTCCCCTGTCTGCATCTCATTTCTCAAAAGTTCATGAACTAAATAGTTTTGCTCTGATATCAAAATACTAATTTCTGCTATCTTGCACTGATTTTAGCAATATACATTGCATATGTTAGAATGTACTATTGATGTGCAGATTTGGGGATAATGCGTTGCTTTCTTCTTTCTTTAATTAAACCTCTTGGCAACACTTGGTTTTAACTATATTTATTTTTTTTCTTCAGTGTCTGCATTTATATTTGTTGTGAAAGCCAACTGTACAGATGGTATTTTCATAAAAGCCCATTGAGAAAAGCTGGGAGAATAATTCCAGATAAGTTCCTATGAGAAACAGATAAAAATAAAGTTACATCTGGAACTATGAATTTCTTTCACTACAACAACATACCTTACAAACGAGTACTATATTACATCACAGGGACAACTAAAACTTATCACTTCACCATGGGCTAAATCTACAAAAGGATTTAGCCTAAAAGGTTGGTCCTTGAGTAGACACCCACTATTCATAGTTAGGAAAGCTTTCATGGGATGCCTGACTCACTGCCAGTAAATACATGCAAGAATCCTAACTCTTATTCAAGTTCAACTCTCAGTAGGATTTTCATACTACTTTTTTTCCAACCTATTCACTTCCATGTCCTAATTAACGCTATAGCTATGAAATCAGGTCTTTCCAACAAGTATCTGGGGGACTGTGCTGATGTCTTACTACAAAGGCCACAAATTAGATCATCCCTTACTTAGGAAATGGGAGACACTGTTAGAATAAAATAGGGGGAAGGATCTTTTCGGTGTCTGTTATCTATACATGCTTTAGTGGTTGTATGCACTAACAATCATATTGTGCAGGAAACTGTTCGTTCTCAGAGTGATAAGACCTATGTCTATGGTTAATGCCAAGGAAAGGTATGGAGAGATGCTCTGGCTTATACTTATTACTATAACAACCAAGTTTAGCTAACTTCGTTATTTGTCCTGTTGGAGGGTCACAAACAGAAAAGTGTAGAGGGGTCGCACCTGTGGGGAGGAGCGGACAGGACAAGTGACCCCAAACTGACCAACAGGGTATTCATCCCATCTGCTCCATGCTCATTACAAAAGCTGAGGGATCAAAGGGTCAGCCCCTCTTACTTCAGTGACCAGCATCCAAGGAGGACTCTGTCCGTTCATCTGCCTTTGATCCTGATCCATGCATTCCTGACTCCAGGTCCAGAATCCAGTTCCCACCTGTTGCTGAGTCCAGTCTGGGACTTCCCCAGTGCCTGCTGGTGACATCATCCTGGGAGTTTGCTACAGTTTTATATATACTGTATCTATTTTATTATTTCCTTTTTATTTTATTATTAATATTTCATTAAAGTAGCTTAGTTCCTTCTAAACTCATAAATCTCTTTATCTCTTTTCTTTCTCTCCTCAGAGCGAGACATGCAGGAGAGCATCTGTCATCTGTTATTGGCCAATCCGGCTCAAACCATGACAAAGTTTTATTTCCTCATAGCTTTTCACTTGACCAAGATCTTAGTAACCTACTTTTGAATTTAAATTGGCACCATTTTTACAAGGTATGTTCAGGCTGGGGTTGGAATATGGCCATTAGCACAACTCATCCAAATGGAGGATATCTGCAACTCCCTGTTACAAAATGGCCACATAACTTTCCTGCACTTTCAGGAAAATTTGTTTCCGAAATGAAGTAAACAAAGGATTTTTTCTTTGATAACGTGATTTTTGTCTTATTGTGGTCCTCCACAGATTCCATAGTGGCTATAATTATCTTTAGAAAACAAATTTTCAGGAAGTAATTTCCAGTCCTAAAATATTCACATTTCTGCCAGTATTGCTTTTTATAGTATTCACTGGTAGTACCAATCTCTGTTTACAAAGTATGAATATTTAATCATTTTGTACTAGAATAAGTTGGATATTGATTTATCAAGTTTTGACAGATTTGATTTTTTAATTAGCTTGCAATAGAAATATTCAGAAAAATTCATATGCTCTCTCTTCTTATGCAGCTCAAAAAAAAAAAAAAAAAAAAAATCTTAACCACAAAGTTTTAGATAGATGCAAAATGGACAGGGCTTTGTTGCCAGTGACTAAAAATTGCCATATTCTACTGACAATATGCAAAGAGAAATGAACTTCAGTTTTTAAAATGGATATTTCTTTTTTCTCAGATATGCTTTTAGAAAGTATAAAATGTTTTGTAAATAAAATAAATAAAGAAAAATTAAGTACATGCTCTCTTACTCTATATAATTAGGAGAAAAAACATCTGTGTTTATTATCTATATCTTGGATACATATTAAGCAAAGCAGATTTTAAACCATACATAGACCTTATTCAGGAACCTTGACCAGATTAAGGGCCATGTTACATGTACACAGAGTTTGAATAAGGTATTACTTTTTGCTTGATTCATTTTTTTATCCATAGCTGAATTGTTAAGTCTATTGATCCATTCTTTACTCTTGCTTCACTTCCACTGTTGGTACAACTGAAAAAGGTGTTGCCCACTACCTTTGTGAATAGCATTCATTTCTGTGTGAATTGTGAGAATATTATGCATGTGAACATAGAGAAGCAGACATATAATCTGAAGTCATAGTACAATAAGCTTCAAATTTAACATAAAAGTTTTGAAACTAAGGAAAAAATACAATTCTGCAATGAATATGAAGATCTTAATAAAAATGTATCATTTCTGGCACTAGAAAAAAACATAAAAGTCTAGATACTAAAACAAAAAGCAGAAAAGTGTGCAGCACTGCAATTTTTATATTGTTCTATACTGCAGTACATCAGCTCTATAAACCTGCAATACATTGCATCAACCTTACCACAGAAAACAAACCTAGCTAGTGCAGAGCATGTCTATGTACTATACCAATCCCATCAATATTAAATTAATTGATGCTGTGTATGAAAAAAACATTTTTTTATCAGTTTGTCCTCAGAGTTTGTTATCTGCTATAATAATATTCAAGTACAATGGCAAGAGCTTGCAGTCTTGCCACTAAATGCCTTTCTTCTGCCGTCTTACTCTATTTAATTTTGAGGCTTATCAGAAATTACTCTTTTAATCTATTGATTCTATTTTCAAATGGAAAATAAATGAAATTTCTCACCCAGCAAGCAGAGAAATATTTGGGTCAAGATTTTCCATGGTATTTAGACATGAAAATATATTTGAGTAAGGAAGTTAGGCAGCTAAATCTGCAACATGTCTTTGTCAAGCCCTAAATCCTCCTTACAACAAAGTTTTCAGCAGTAAAACATTTACATGCCTAAAGTTTGACATCTCTGCAGCCACCTTGGAAGGTCTGAGCAATTACCAAATCTAGTGAGAATCTACTCACCGTATCCCAAAGGCCCAATCCTGTAGCTGAGCTTGCAGCCAATGTGCCTGAAGAACAGAGCTCTGTTCAAAACATAGTTAACAAATACATTTTCTTGAAAGAACAATGACGGTTCTTTTCATCTAAAGCACATGAACTAACTGGCAGGTACTTGATGTATCTGACTTCACTTCAATCACCTCCTCATCAGTAAATATCCAATGCTGCTTTTCTGAGAGTGTAAGCTGCAAAGGAATCTCTACATAAAGTTATTCTCTATTTTTCTGTAGCTGAGCCACTTTTAAGAAAGAACTCAAGATTCACAGGGAAGGAACAAGATTTTCTAGCCTATGATTAGAATAACCAGCTGCATGACGGAAGAGAAGGACCTTTGTCTTTTACAAGATTGATCATAAATTAAGTAATAAAATTTGTAGAAACTGAATATGCAGCCTTTGGAAACAGGTCTCTCTTCTTCAAGCTAAGCACTGTTATAAAGAAACAAAAATCTCTGGCTGCTTTTTTCTGGTCTTTAGATATTTTTTTGTATTTTTTTTTTCCCCCTGTGGAAAGGTACTCTACAGGTAGAAAAGAAATACATCTTTCTGCTTAGAACATGGAAGACTCCTGATTTCTTTCCATTTTCCAAGCTACCAAAAATTTACTAAGTCAGTCACCATGGTAGCCTGCAAATGTTCTCCAGAAAATAAGAAATGTAACAACAACCAAAAATCAGAACTTGAGCTTTTCTGAGCTCTTGAATACTCCTGTTTGTACTTTCCTTTATACATTTAAAATGCAAAGCAAAATACAGAGAAAATACTGCTGGGAAAAACAAGGAAAATTGTCCAATGCATGGCAAACTGTGTTGTAAAAAGATTATTCTGACAGCAATCAGCATAGCCCCTGCATTCCATGTTGTAATAAAAATTCACCCTGACGGATTAAACACCTGCAGCCAGGTAACAGGTTGTTAGAGAGGAGGCAGCTTTCATCTGTATAACAGTGGCTACTGAGATCTGGTGTTTTTTGAAGAAATATTATCATCACTTCCTGCGGAGATGAGAGTTTAAGTTCACAAACATGAATTTCTAATGTGTTTCATACCTGCATAAGTGTGTTCACTTGAGCATGCCACTCTACCAATACTTTTCCCACAGAAATACTCAACACCTAGTGAATCCAAATGAGTTTAATACACAGTCTTATGATTAATGGAAAATGGCAGAGAGTAAGGGACTGAAACAGTTCGTGCTTTGTTTGATTAATTAATAAGAGACTCTCTTTTCCCAGCTTCAACTCATTATGCTAATGAAATGTCATCAATTAAGGCTTTCCCCTGATTATTGAATCTGTCAGGTACTGCTCAGTTAAAAAGCTGCATTTCTTTGCTGTCTTTGTAGAGATGCCATCACAGCTTTTTATGAAATGCTACTTCCATTAGACAGTGTTTGTTCTATTTTCTCATTATTGTATCATCCTGTTGACCTTGAGAGAAGTGAATCTGGAAGGCCCAAAATGAAACAGAGACAACGCTATCTGTGGCACTGTGGGTCAAGATAGTGTGTTAGCAGAAAGATAACTAATATTCTTCATTCACAATTCCTTCATAATTATTAATAGTCTGGTCAAAGATAATTCCAAGGAGAGTGTGTGACATTCAGAAACCCTGCTGTATATACTATGCCATGCTGTACTAGACTATACTGGAAGATAAGTATATATTGGAGGGCAAATATTTCAACCAATCAAAATACATCTTTCGCTATGAAAGTGATGTAATAGACATATGGAAGTGGGACTGTATGATTCTCCTAAGTAATTCACAGAGACAGAACAAAGAAATCCACATTAAAAAAAAGTATAGCTACAATATTTTGAGGTATTCATTTTCTGTGCATATTTTTAGGACTCTCAATTACTTTGAATATCAACATATGGGGTTCAGAATACTGATCTATGTGATGCCAGTGTCTACAGTAAATTCTGATGAATCAGTTATCATGGAGAGAAGATAAGACGTTACACAGCTGCTTGGGAATGAGTCTTTAGGGGAAGTGGGGCATGGGGGTTCTAAAGGTCATATCTTCCACTTTTACTCCAACAGCTGGGACATTATGACTTCTCTCTGATGGGTTACTTTGCGCATTAGTTACAGATGATCATAGATCCAGTCAAATACCTGTGTCTAACACATGCATCATGAATTAGGGGAAAAGCTGTTGTGCTGCAATGCAAACGCATGAGATACAGGCACCATGGCGAGGAAACATGAAGAGCAAGCAAAATGCATGACTTGAATGTTTCTGAGTTTAAAAAGAAAATCTCACAAGATCCCTCTTTGGAAGAAACAAAGCTCAAATCCTTCAAAAGAGTGGGTCATCTTGTGATTGAAAAAAAAATATTGAAAGATAGAGAACAGATTAAGGAAAAATCTTCACAGTGATTGATATGGGGGATGACTATATTGGGTCATCCAGGGATGTGTACTGTTCCTGCACAGGTTAATATGTTATATATACAGGCTGGAACCTGTAAAGAGATTGAATACTGAAGCAACCACATTTGCACATGATATGAAATTATTAAAGAAAATCAAATACAAAGCTAACTCCAAAGATGGGAAATACAAAAAGGTCTTATGATACTTTATGTATGGCTAAAATGACTGGTGAAATTCAATTACAGGCTCTAAGTTATCTATTACCACACAATAACAAGATGTTGGAATCAGTGAGGATAGTTTTTAGAAAACTTCAGGATTTAATGGCTTGTAAAATGGTCAAGATTCAGTAGCTGTCAAAACAGTAAATAGGATATTAGCAATTACTAGGAAAGCACAGAGAGAAACTTTATAGCACTATTTTAATTTGGTATGCGCACACATCATAAAGAATTAATATAGTTCTTGTCCTTGATTCTCAGAATTATATAATAATGCTTGAAACCGTGCAGAGAAAGGCATCAGAGATGATCAAAAGCTTGAAATGGCTTATTAAAAAAAAAGCTAGGTAAATGTCAATTTCTTGTTTTGAAAAAAAAAAAAAAAAGAGAGAGGGTAGGAAACATGGCTGAGTTTTGTAAAGCTTGGAGAAGATGAATCAATAAATATTTTTTCATTATTTACATATTAAAGGGACTAAAGAAAAAATGAAGAAAGAAGAAGAAGACACAAAACAAGGAAGTCTGTTGATTTTTGGACTCCCCATTCAATATGTCATCAATTTGTGGAACTTTTGCAGAAGCCAGGAATATAAATAACGATCGATTAGGGAGGAGATGCCTTTCTGTCAGATAGTTCCAACAGTAATTGTTACATGAGAAGACCCTGATGCAGTTTCTGTCTCAAGAAGCCCACTGAATACTACACTGTGGGAGAAGACACTCCCAGGATAATCACTCTGCTTCTTACTATCTTTCCCTAAACATTTTTTTCTGTCTACTGTCAGAAAAATGGTGCTGAGTTAGAAAATAGGGCTGTTGGCTTATGCAAACAAAACAGCCAATCAACCAAACAAGCAAATAAAGCAGACAGTTTTAGAGCTACAGTTTGTGTACATCTTCACAAAATCTGTAACTCAGAAATTTGCCACTTGGCAACCATACTATACAGATCCTTAATTGAACAAAAACATCAAATTCGTGAGAAAAGAAAGAAAACCAGAAAACAAACAACACACCAAAATTATTATCTTTGAAGGATGTTTTGCTGTTTTCTTCTGATAGTGGAAGTTCCCCTTCATATTTTCCCTTTCTCCCCACATCACTTCTGTTGGAAGGGGTACAAAATTTATGGTGACTTTCAGTCACAAGAAATTAAACCAAATATTAAAACATACCGCACAGCCTCTGAACCATTCCACATATTCTTTATATTGTCTTACTGTGTTGGACAGGAATTTCCCATTTAACACAACATTTATAAGTTTGTCTAATGATTCCAGATTGCAAGTTGTTAAAGATATAGTATTCACCATTTTTTTTAAATCTTCCCACAATCCAAACACTTTAATAGATAACAACGGTCACCCAAACCAGATTCAGAAAGCTATTGAGGTGAGAGGGCTCTGTTTATGACTAAAATGACTAATTCTATGAAGGTATTCTTTAAAAATCAGCAGTGTAAAAATGGCCCATATATAGAGAGAAGAAAGGCACAGTATACTCTCTGACTGTTTTTGCAATTACTAAGATACCATGAAGCTTTTCTTTTTTTTTCTTCTTTTTGTACATTAGTCACAGATTTCTCAGTTTATCATATACATTTATCTATAGTAACAGCTGGCCTGTCGCAAAGACAAGTATTCAAAAAAAAATCCTTTTTTTTTTTTTGTCATTCTCTTCATTTAAAGCATTCACTTGCAGTTCTTTTCCTTACCCCACATGCTCTTTTAAAATTGTTGTATTTTCTTAATTTTTCATGATTACATAAAACCTACAAAAGAATACAGAATTTCTCAGAATTATTTATTTTTCATGTTTTTAATCATTTAAAACAATTGGATTGTATGTGATTGCAAATCTCTCCTTAGATGGGTTTGGTTGTATGACTGGGACTGTAACTGGTGCTGAATTATTTCATCTAATGTTCTTGGGGAAGGACTGGAAATGTTCTAAATACATTTCATTTAATGAGATTAAGCATCTGACTGACACTGCAGTATGTCTGCAGCAGGACCTGAGAATAAGGGTGCTTGGTTGAAACATCCAGCTTTATTACAGATTTGTTTTATAACATTTGTGGAGATATGTAACTTATAAGCTTCATTTTACTCATTTATTAAGCAAACCAAACAGTTTAATTAAAGAAGATGCAATAACATTTTAAGTCTCTCAAGGCTCAGTGATAGAGTTCTACTTCAATATGAACTCTAACTGTTATTTACTACAGCCGTTACCTTTCTAGTGTTGTGAACACTTGAAATTCCCCACCCTCCTAATTCAACCTCTTGTTATTGTGATTATCTAGTCAGAAGAGCTTCCATGTGTTATGGAAGCTGTACAGATACAGGAAGACACTACTTCAAGAAATGTAATATAAATATTATGTATGAAAGGAGAATAAAATATTAGAAAAGGGATCCAAATATGATAGCTAAACAGTTAAGGTGGTAACAGTCACACATAACTAGTATAACCAGTTGTATTTATTTGCATATTTATTCAGTGCTACTGTATGTTAACAAAAGTATGGCTAACCTCTCTTCTCCTCCTCTCTTCCATACAAAATGACCTATCCATTTGGAATTATCTGTAAGACATTCCTGATAATTACTTGGAAGAGTGCTGCTATTATATGCAGGACTCTCCTTTAAAGAGAAGGATAAAGTTCACCAGTATAGATAATTGCACACTAACATAATACATGGGCATGTGCTTTGGCCCAGTTTAGTTTTGTAGTTAAGTTGCGTATCAGTGGAAAATCTCACAAGATTTTCACTCCCCTCTTGTGAGTAATGTGTTTTGCTTCAGATGGGGTAATAAAAAAACCCCCAAAAACGCAAAACTACAGGAGCTAGTCTTTTATGAGATACCAATGACTAAATACAAAGAGATGATACAGACCTACAGGAAATATTTCATGTAACCTAAATGGCATAAACAGCATGAAAAAGCAGAGCTTACTAGACTTTGCCATTGTATAAGATTTTATAAGACAACTAAAATATCCCATGTAGCACACTTGGGGAACTTTACGTTTAGTATCCTGGTGAAGGGTACTATAGAAGACAAGATGGAGTTTATTACTAAGAAAATCATGCTTCTCTTTCAAGGGTATGAAAAACCTAAGGAGCAGCAAATTTGGCAATCCTGGTGCTGAAGCCATCTTCTCATCTCAAGAAATGGGGCCACAGAGGAATAATACACAAAAAGGTCACATCACCACATGTCAAATTGTGTATACATATCCCAGTTCTTTATGAGGAAGCTAAGAAATCAACCTGTGGATTTTAGTCAATTGTTGAGGTAATGTACATACTAGTTATATTGGACCACATCTTTTTGATTTAACACAATCACAGGTACAACAGCAATCAGTAGCTCCAGTGGTTCTGGAAGAGTGGTGGAGAGATCCAGAGTCTAACCCTCAGTTTCATCAAACTTTCTCCACAAACTTCTCCTTAAAAGACTAAATATTTAATAGGATTCATAGATGACAAAAGTATTTGACTACAAAATTTTCACAGCTTGCCAAAACTATCAAAAATATTTCCAGTAAGATTATGAATACTGGATTTATTTTCTATAAAATTTTTATTTTTAATTATTTCATAGCATTTCTTCATCTCATTCCTTTTTTTCTAGGTGTAGCAAGATACTTTTAAAAGCCAAAGTATCTGACATAGTGTATGTTGCACATTTTTTTCCAAGAAAAACTCAGCTTACATTAGTCATCCAAATCTAGTACTCACGTCATAGTCTGGTGTTAGACTAAGGCGGGAAAGAAGAAATATGATTAAATTGAAGACTCTGCCACTGAGAGAATATATTTGCTGAACAACAGGAATGGTTGCTCATCTGCATTATATTAATGTGCTTTCTGGGACAAATTAATTTTAGATCTAAATAAGTGCAACTTACCTGACTTAAATAGTGTATATGTACTCAAACCTGCAGTAAGTATGTCCCTCTATTGTATGAGTTACTCTCATTTCTGTTCATGAAAATGATTCAAATGTCATTTAAATTTATTACATTCAAACTCCCCTTGATTTCCAAAGAAAAGAAGGCAAGACAATTTATTATATCTTTCGAATGCAGGGTTTTTTTCCTTTACTCGTTCCTGAGGCATCAGAATGGAAGAATCAATCTATTGAAGAGCTGTAATACCAGAAACTGACTTTTTCAACCAGTCAGTGATCTGCAAAGTCTAGATTTAATCAAATATTTCTCTTATTTCAGAGGGAAAATGTATCAAAGAAAAGAGTTAAGGTCTCTATTCTCTGTCTTCGTATTAAAAAAAAAGCATTTAAGATAACAACCGTGTTATCTTGGACACAAATGAATACAATGGATGCAAATATCAGTGTAATCGTTTGTACCACAATATCAAAAACAAATTAAGGAACCTAGTTTTCACATGTGAGCAGCTGAATCTTTTCTTTAAATGCTATTGCATGTTATGGTGTTGCATCTTGTGGGGTTTACCGAGAAATCAATACAAGTGAAAACAAATATAACTTCCCCAGCATTTAATCAACTCATAGTCTATGTCATTGTTCACCTTTGAAGAGAATAGGAATGTCATAAAAGAGATGTTTATCTGTGGAGATGACTTAATACCCTGCATAGTACATATTAAAACCATTGGCTAACATCTCTGCTATTACAATAGTTGAACTTTTAGAGACATAGAGACATAGAGAAAAAGAAAATCGCTCCTGAAAAATGATCCTGACCATCGGAGCAGCCATTTACTTGTAAAAATAGTTGACACACTTACATTAATATGTTGACTGTTTTCAACTGTCGTTCTTTCAATGAATTGAGCACATACAGTATAATTCACACAAATGCCATCGTATGCAAAGACAACCATTAGAAAAACAAACAGGAAATCTAAAGATGCCAGGTTTTTGTGTTTTACATATATGTGTACATATAGAAACACAGAGAATGATACAGAGGTGAAGGGATTAGTAGTTACCAAATCAAATTCTGATTTCTCTCTGATCTCTCTAAATTCTTCATTAAGGGATTCTCCATTATTGTAAAAACTAAGATCAGAATTATTTCGTTTATGTAACTTAGATTTTTTCAATGGGTAAGGTTTTCTAAAATAGATATTTAACAGTCATTCATCAACGAAGACTAAAAAGAAATATGAATTAGTTAAGTACAAGTATAAATTTCTTGATGTGCAACCAGTGCATTACTAATCCAAAGACTGGAATAGTTGTAAATAATCAACTGAATCATGAAATGTAATGGATAACTAATAAACACTACAAAAGGTAGAATTATCCATATGAAATTTTGTGAGCCTTTTTTCACATCATGGTCATAGTAGGAAAAACTTGAATTTTTAAAAAATATTTATAAGTAGAATGTTATGTATGAAAAAGGAACATAAATTCATCTACAAAATGATGCAGACTGCCATATCTTACCCATATTCTTTCTTCAAATCTTTTGGAGTTAGCACAGAATACTCCATTGCAGACAAAGAGGAATATAAAATCCTACATTTACAGTCCAAACACTAAAATAAAATACAGGAACTGACCCTCTCCATCAAGATAAATGCTCCTGATGACATCTTAATTTGGAACCTGAACTCTTGAAACTTGGTCTTTTAATCAGGAATCTAGCCAGATATCTCAATAAAGAAATCATTATGTTCCCACAGTTCTTAAATACTTGTATAAGAGTCAGAGGAAAAAAACTTTTGTTAAAGTGTTATGCATTGAAACTGTTACATTCTTAATTTCCAGGAAAGCCTGGCTATAAACTTATTTTGATTCACTAGACTAGCTGGAACAGCCATATTTTATTATATGCAATGTCTTTCATCTTTAACACATAATTAATTATATGTACTGAGCATGCTGCCTTCTTCCTGATGTGCAGCATCTGAATGGTTTCCTTTATATGATCCATTCCCTCATTAAAAACAGCTTTTTCTATATTTCTTTTTTATATTTTTTTTCTACTTCAACAGAGATCCCACAGTTGCATTAATGGTCTTTGAAGCTGTTGGGTTTTTTTTATCTTAGAGGGGAGACAGCAATGGGTTTTGTTAGGGTTTTGGTTGGGGTTTTGATTATTTTTTTTAAAGTACAAATATATAAGCATAATTGTCTGGCCTATGGATTCAGCAGCTAACTGGCAAGATGTTTACCTAGGTGAAATGGTGTCAGCAATTCAGTATGTAATACAAAAGATCTGTCTTATAACCTCTCCTTACTTGTGCAATCGTATATAAGTGTTCAGTTGTGGGAACTAAGATTTTTCCTGATGAGGTAGTCAAGGCGCAAGGGATATTGAGAAGATAAAGCAGGAAAAAAGAAATAAAGTCAACATATTTGCATAAATGTATGCAAATTTATTATGAGAAAGAAGATTAGCCAATTAATTGAGAAGTGACAATTTCCAGACAAGCTACCATCCTAGGGTGTGAGGAGCCTAGAAGATACTAAGCCGTCAAATTTGATTCTCCAGGTAAGGGCAAGTGACCATCAGATGCTGCTCATAAAAGGTAGAGCTGGAAGTCTCTAGCAGACTGGGAGAACCCTGTTCTAGCTAGGGCTGCCATAGCTCAGCAGAGGCTCTCAGTGCTGGTGTTCATGTCAGGGTCATGGAAATCAAAGTCATTGCTATGACACGAGTTCTTCCTGTTTTCTAATGCCTTCTGTCCTGACCTCAGCCCCTGCTTACTTCATCTGGTTACTAATCCCTAAATCAGCTTCTGTGTACCTCAGCTCACAAACTACTATGCTGTTAGACTCTGTGAGCCAGATTAAAAAGCCTTCAACTCCTGCAACTTGGCCTGCCAGCTCAGTTTTATTTTTAAATTTTAAATAACCGCTTGATACCAGTATTTTTGAATTTCCAGTTCTGCTGAAGTTAAAAAAGAATTCTCTTCAATAATGAAAATTTTCTTGTTTTTTAAGTATGTGGTCCTCAAAAATCCAAATATTTTACTGGTTATGTTTATTTTCTAAGGAAATCCTAGGAAAAGGACAACAGTCCTTAGCAGGTAACTGGTAGCTATGGCAACCAAACTATGGATTGCAGTGATACCTAATTGCTAGATAATAGGAATCAGTGGGGGTTTTTTGTTCAAAAATGAAAACCAGAATCTAAAGATACTGTAGTCATTTACACCTGGCAAGGGGAGTATAAAAAGCTACTAGCTCAGCATGGCAGTACTTGATACCCACTTCATACAGGTGTTAGCAGGTAACCTGCAGTACAAGACAATGGGAGAATCAAACCTCAGCCTGTGAAATTAATATTTTTCTTTCTTCTTCCTTACTTAAGGGAAAATCTTCAATATAATCACTACAGTGCCTAGTATTGAGACTGATGTCTTTTCTTACAGAGAATGTTGCCATGGAAAAGTTTGTCACATTTTTCAAAAAGATGCACACACTGAGCATTGTGCCTAGGTGGTACATTTTTATAAAGCTTAAAGAAAATGTAGAATCCTACTCATGTAGGATAAAAATCATAAAATAATAGCTGAGAGATTATATAAGAATTCCTTTCCCAAATGTCCACAGTCTGAAACATGGTAGCATGCACTTTTAATTTTCTGGAACTACGAACATTCTTCCATTTTGTTCTGGAGGTAGATCTTTTATTTAGTTAGACTGCTTTGATACCATAATATTACTGACAGCTCTGTCTGCACTGTTTGAGGCACAAATTGTTTAAATAGTTTGGGATTTTTTTTTGTTTGTTTCCTGTATTTCCACTTCTACTGGTAATAATTTTCAGATTGCTGTATGATGTCATGTATTTTAAATTGTAAGCAATGGTGTCAGAAGCGTGCAGAGTGATTTCTCTATCTGCTGAAGTTGGGCAATCATATTTTTTAAGCTGGCTTTAACTTACTTAAAAAAAAAAAAGACATATTGGAAGTCTGCACAGGAATAATAATAATAATAAAACAGTCTGAAACTTACTGGTATATTTTCTGTAGATGTTCTTATCCCTGGAGTTAAGTGCAACAAATCTGAATCAGCTGTCTTTACCAAGAAGTAGAGAGGTGACTGCAAATTATTTATACTTTGGAGGCAAAAGATGCATCAGATCCTACATTAAAAATTACCCCTTTGAATATTAAAAACAATTTTAAAAAACCAAAAATCTCAAACAATTCAACAGGAAATTCTGACAATATGGAATTAATTTTTTTTCATTACATGCAGATTGCAAAATTAAGAAAGGGGCTTGACAAGGGAAGAGCAATCGGGTAGCTTTTCTTTAAATGTTTAAATACAGCACCTAGGACACTTAAGAAACCTACTTAATTTACTTTTCTAATGCAGTTATTTCTTTCTTAGTGTATTGACTATACATGACAAGGTTTTGGTAGTGTGGTGAATGCAGGGGTTGTTCTCTGCCTTGATGAACAATGGCTGAACGTTTTCATGTGTATTTGTAAGGCTAAAAATGAGGAAAGCTGTGAGAAGAGACCAGGGGCTGCCCTGCGCTGGACACAGTTGGATCTAGCTGGCTCCAAAACAGACCCAATGCAGGGTCAAGTGTGTGGTACCTCTGTCAAAATATATTTAAGAAAGGGCAAAAAGTGCTCAATGGAGAGATGGGGAGAGAATAAAAAGAGTGAGAAGTAACAAAGGGAATACCAAGATCAGAGCAGGAGGATGAGGCACTCCATGGTGGTGGAGCAGATATCCCCCGCAGCTCATGGAAAGGACCATGCAGATGGATATTCCCAAAGGAACTGTCACCTGAGGGGAGCCCACACTGGAGCAGAGGAAAGGTGTGAGAGGAAAGCAGCAGCAGAGAGAAACTGCTATGCGCTGACCATAACACTCCCCAAACCACTGCACTGTTTTGGAGGTAGAGGAGTCTGGAGTAAAGGACTGAATTTGAACCTGGTAAGGGCGAAGGAAATATGTTAGTTTAATATCTGTCTTTTTGTTTCCCACTACCTTAACTGCTAACTAGAGTTTTACTTTGATTGGCAATAAATTAACCTGGTTTTTCTCAGGTTGAGTTTTGCTTATGACACTAATTTGTAAGCAGTCTCCTTCTCTTAATATCAACCCCCAAGCTTTCTCCTTCTTGTTCTTCCTGTTTTTTTCTCCTGTCCCACTGAGGGAGGAAGTGGAGTGGGAGTTTGGCTGCTAGCTAAAGCCAACTCACCATCATTAGTTATGTGATTTGTTCATACAGTAGCCCTCACTTTCTAATTCTGTATGTCTTTGGATACAATAAGTGGTAATCAATGTACAAAGAGACGTCCTGTTTAGTGGGTTCTTTGTGTTTTAATAAAGAAAATGAAATTCATTAATGCAGATTAATCTATTACTGATTTATGCATGTGACTATTCTGTATGTTAGTTCTACTCAGTCTACAGCTGTTAGCAGCAAAATAAATTAGCATTAGAAATCATAGTAGTTCCCTCTTGAAAGCTAAAAGCTTTCTGATCATCCCTGTATCTTCCTCTAGAAAATAACCTAAATGCATGGAAGATCGTTTGCATTTTACGTATGCTCTTTCAAAATTCCCCAGAAGCTTTGGGATCCTGAGTTCTGAAATAGAAGTAACTTGGAGAAACCTCGGTGCCTCTGACTTTTTTCTGCCAGAAATACTGAGATAAAGGCTGCTGAAATTAACATAGCTTCGATTCTCCCCGAGTTGTGTCATGGAAGTCTTCCAGAGTTCTGTGGGAAGAGAGGGCCTGTAAATATGAGCCACCAACATGTGAATTTTCCACAATCAGTAAGATCTAATAAATTGCAGAGCAGAGCAGCGGAAAGAGATAGTTCCCTATGAGAAATATTTGGGGAGCTATTCATAATACCTAACATTAGGGACAGAAGTTAGCTGGCCAGTCTCTACGTCCCTTTTACATGTAGAATTGGTAGCTTCTCTACGTAACGTTTCAGATCAGGAACCTAATGTATGTGCACTGAATTGTTTTCTGAAGGAGTTTGCCTTTCTCCACAAGCTGCAGAAGAAGCCTATGGAATCTATTTCATAACACAGGTAATTGAAATTTAAAGTTTGTCAGTATGAATACCTTTCACTTTTCATTCAGTATTAATCCTATTGGGGGAAAACATACCCTATGATGTATGATATTTAAACCAATGCTGAATTGTGAATGTCTTCTTTGTTTACATTACACTGAAATTTATTGAAGGAGGAGTACCTGTATACTCAACATGGTAAATCCAGATCAGTGGATCAGAATTATTAAAAACTAATATCTTTCTCAGGTTTTGTACCCTAGAGATCACAAGAAGTAAAATGTAACCTCTTTTTCTTGATGCCAAGGTGATTAATGATTTTATTTCTGGGATGAATATTATAGATGAACAACAGTGCAAACTTTAGATAAAATGGGAAAATATAGAAGATGATTAAGGAGTTTAATTTTCTTGGTATGTTATAATTATGTCATGTTAAAATACAGAGTATTGCAACAAAATTTTACATTTTATCATTAATGTTACTTTTGCTCCAGAAGGTTTATATTAGGAAAACAATCTTTGAAGACATACATAAGAAAGGCTTATTTAATATTTTTTTAATTCTTTCCTTTCTATATCATGGTTTATGCCTGTCTTTTTATATCTGAAATCAAGATTGCTCTCCACATTTTTTCCTTTCCATTGCATTATGATTTCAGTTTCGTATTGGAAGCCTGCTCAAAAAAGCTAGATTCTTGCCAGTGACAGCATTAACTTCCATGCACACGTTTCATCCTGTTATTTTATACAGTTTTCTGTTCTAGTTAAAATCAATGGTGGCCAAGAAGGTTTACCAGCATTAGACAAAAGCAAAAAAAGAAATAAGATCTAACAAGGTCACATTGGCTCTAATGCAACAGAAACTTAAGGCAAAACCCAAATGCTTTCTAGTTGTTTCTGCTTTTTCATAAAACATTGTTCGTGCATATAGACATTCCCCATTTTTTATTATTTTCTTGATACCTCAGTGTCTCAAAAATTTTCCTGTCTATTTTAACAGATATTAAAAAAAAAAATTACCCTTATCAAATATTGTATTTTTCACAATGTAATTATATAAATGAACTGGACAGGTTAAAAAGCTTTTCCTTAGGATATATCAGGAGCTTATTCTTTTTATTCTCCTCACAGTTATCTGTAACTATAAAAGAACATTTAGTGTTGCTATAGGCCATAGAATCATCATTTTGTTTGGAATACGATATGTTTTTTTTTTAAATACTATATGATCCTTGGCTTCAAAGTTTGGAAGACCAACAGAAGGGTGGCGACAACAAAGAAAAAAATGTCCAAGAAATGATATAACATTTGATAACACTGCATTACGTAGAGCTGCTTTTTAGTATTATCTTTGTTCAGACTGGTTGAACTCTAAAAAATAACTTTATTTCAAAAATATCATGGCAAGCAGTCAGAAGGTGCTAGATGTTTCCTGGTGGTAGAATTAGCCCAAATAAAATGCTTTTTTTGAGTAAGTGCCATAAATATAGCACTGTTTTCCAGTTTGCAAAGTATCATGAAGTTTGACATTGTTTAATTTTCACCTTCACTGGTATTTAGTAATATTTTATTACACAGATTAGAATTCTCATTGGTGCAGGAAGAGTACCATTTGCCATCTGGCCTCCTATTCACTGGCCTAAGCTTGATTATAGATACATTGGCTGAACAATTTCACATGCATTTGCAAGGCTAAAAATGAGGAAAGCTGAGTTATTTCATTTTTAGATGGATGCATGCATACCTAGGATATGTCAGAAATTGAACAAAATAATTAATATTATATACTATTTTTATGGGAACACATAACAGTGTAAAGTAGATTCATTTCAGTGGGGGATACTTTCTGCATGATTACAATTTTAGATTTGACATTGCTATGTTGAGCATGATATTAATTGAAAGTGTTTTTCAACTTTAGATTTTCTTACTATAAAAAAATAACCTGGAATTCTTCCTCTTAGACTTGCACTCAGTCCAAACTCACTCTAAGTGTGGCTTAAAGGGTTAGTCTCTTACTAAAGAAGTCTTGCAGAGATAAGCTCATGCAGCCACCTCAAAGCACACACAGTACAGATCAGACACAGTATTTGTGCCTCACCTTAATGATACAAAAAATGTTGAGCTGTCTTTATTTGGAAATAGTGTATTCTGCAAGATATAGTCCTCTTGATCTTGATTTATCTTGATCAAGATCCTGAATTAATCGAGGCAAGTGAAGCAGGAGCATGTCACAGAAACGTGTCTTACAGAAAGAAATAGTAGCACTAATAAAAAGCACCACTGTGTAATAATACATAAATCTACAGGTTCCATTGTAAAGAGAAGGAAAGGAACAACACAGACCTTCTTGGATACAGAAAAGCTTCTTGTTCTTGTAACAAGTTACACAGTGAAATACAGAATAGCACAGTTCTATACCTAGTATATGATAAGAAGGACAGATAGGAGTTGCCTTTTTAAGTGTCCCTCTTGAAGAATAAAAAATAAAATAAAATAAAATAAAATAAAATAAAATAAAATAAAATAAAATAAAATAAAGCACAAAACTTTGCAAAGCCATTAAAAAGATTGAAAACAGCTTGTTTATTCAGCAACTATAACAGGAAAATTTACTAGGGATGGCAAGTCTTTCTTGCCGGGAACTGTATATTAGTGGGTATAACGATGGCATGCTAGGATGCAAATTAAGTAATTAAAATAATACTATATTGAAATTATATTAAAATAATACTATATTGAAATTATATTAAAACATCTATGCAGATGACCTGAGGATTGTCTTATTTGTCAGGTTACCGAGGTCTGTATTCACTGAATGCATTATCTTTATGATGAGGGTGATACAATTTTCTAAATAGGTAATTAAAAGAAAATCTCACTATGTTAGCAGTTCATCTGTCTTTTTATAACAGGAAGTCCTACTTTTGTCATGATTTTGCTTCATTAATTCCACATACTGCTGACATCTAGTGACCAAATAATCCCATCTGCTTTGATATTTCCTGGTATCAAAAAATAGGTATGTGGAAATTACACTATAGCTGTTTCAAAATATTTCTGTTCATACAAATATCAGTTGTTTAGATTTTGTTAACATTGAACAAAACCTGTGTCTTATAGCTAGAAGACTTCAACTGAAAATAAACTTTCTTTTCCACTCTAGACAGTGAATAGCAACAAAATTAAAAGGTAGCTTTCAAAGGCTTAGTTTATGTATTTTCACCTCCGTGTTTGCTGTGCAGTCTTTCATGTTGACTGTGTGGAGTTCAAGTTCTATTTTTGGAAATTACACTAATGGTGGGCATGCAAATGAACTGATGAAAGGGAGGGATAGATTACGAAGGATGAAGCCTAAAGAAAGTAAGTTGCCCTGAGCTTTGAAGTAAAGGAATTGACTCCTGTTCTGATGAGCACAAATTAAAGAAAGCACTGTTACAGCTCTGTCCAGCGATTATGAAGGGCTCAGGCTTTCCATTATGGGTCCGCATTCTTTTGCAGGTTGAGTCAGGCTCCCAATGGCAAAATTACTTCTGAAGATCAAATCCATGCTACAGTTCACTGAGATGAGTGGAAGAGCAAAACTTGTGCCACAGCTCAACTGATGGAGCTAACCAAACTGTCAGCTCCGAGCGGTGCACACGCCAGTGTATCGTGTCAGGCAGATGGAAAATACCATTAAGTCTTCTGAAGTTTTTTGAAAACCTAATATGATTCATTGTTGAAAAGGCTGGTGGGTAGGCATGTTTTAGCAAAAAGGAGTTCAGAAACAGACTTGATAAAACAGGTAGGTTAGCCATACAATTTATTCCTAGTTCAGGTTTTGATGATCTGAAAATTTAATAATTAACCATTTTAATTTGTGGTATTATCACGATTTGCTTCAATAAAAGGTACTTCGAGTTTCATATTTTGAAGTGCTTGACAGTGAGGACAATACACCTACATGGGTAACCAGAGTATTAAAAAAAAAAAAAAAAAAAGGGACCCAGACAAGAAATTAATTTCATTGCTGATTTGCTGTATACAGTGCACCTGGGAAAACAGGCACCCCAGAGGACCAATCAAAAATCCCAGATGCTCATTAAGGTTTTATACATTTTTGGCCAATGCAAAACACAAGGCATCACAAAGCTATGTCTTTTTGTTTTACTTTAACAATTTTCACATTTTTCATTGGTCTCCATCCTGCACATTGGGAGGAATAACCTCATGCACCAGTACATGCTGGGGCTGACCAGCTGGAAAGTAGCTTTGAACAAAAGGACTTAGGCTGACACTGAACCAGCAATATGTCCCTGTAGCAAAGAAGGCTAATGGTATCCTGGGCTGCATTAGGAAGAGTGCTGCCAGCAGGTCCAGGAAGTTGATCATCTTTCCTCTCTATTCAGCACTGGTGATGCCATACCTGCAGTATTGTGTCCAGTTCTGGGTCCTCAGTACAAGAAAGACTGGGGAGAATTTAGTGAAGGTCCATGAAGATGATTAAGGGACTGGAACCTCTCTCCTATGAGGAAAGGCTGAGAGAGCTGGACTGATTAGCAAGGAGAAGAGAAAGCTCAGGGGGGATCTTATCAGTGTTTACAAACATCTGAAGGGAGGGTGTAAATAAGACAGAGACAGGCTCTTTTCAGTGGTGCCCAGTGACAGGACAAGAGGCAATGGGCACAAGCTGAAACACAGGCTGTTCTATCTGAGCATAAGGAGACTGTGACGGTGACAGCACTGGCACAGGTTGTCAAGAATGGTTGTGGAGTCTCCATCCTTGGACATATTCAAAAGCCATCTGGATATAGTACTGGGCAACCTGCTCTAGGTGACCTTCCTTGATCAGGTCAGTTGCACAAGATGATCTCCAGAGGTCTCTTCCAAGCTCAGCCATTTTGTGATTCACAGTAACACAGTTCAGGCATCTGACTCTGCCAAAGACACTTCTGTTCACTCTGGTTCTAGGGCCTGAAGATGTCTTCTGACTATTGGTAATATAACTTTTAAAATGCAGTTGAAGGAGTGACATAGGTGCTCACATTTTCATATAGTAGACTAATAGCTACTGTTTTCTCAGCTCCCCCTCAGGAAGTTATACCACTGTATTGCAAAGACTCCAAGACTGGTGAAGCTAGAAAAAAAGAGATATCACAAATGATGTGACTGCAGATTACTGTTAGGTCATTTACTATGTTAAAACACTGATTTGGGAGATGTATGCTGTAATTTGCTACCTCACCACTTTCTATGCATTCTACACTGTACCCACCTACATTGCATAACAATTACAAAAATTGTCTTGAAGTAGAACTGGATCTTGAACAATGAGAATGCTCACTGTCACTAAACAGAGCTCCAGAGTCACGTTCCTTTGTGCCCCATGAATCTTGCAGTGTGCATGGCAATCAGCTTTCCAATAAAAGCAAGAGTGCAGAGCACTCAGAGGGCTTGTATGATTTAAGAGCTGTATTTGTATCCATTGAGGTCAGGAAGAAAACTGCCTAGGGTTTTCCTTATTCTGTACGAATGCTTTAGTTTACAAGCTGTTGTAAAAGGAGAACACTAGTTCAGGAAAATTTTGTTTTATTTAAATATCAAGACTTCCTAAAGGGTGCTCAGCATTTTGAAATGGGGTGTAAATAAGAATCCTGATTCTGCTTTTCTCTCGACAGAAGCATCTTCTCAAAAACATTATTCTCAGCTCTCAGATTCAATAGACACCATTTTCTTCTTAGCATTTCTTGCTGGGAAGCTTGCAGCTCCCTATTCAGCATATAAATCTTTGTATCCCATCTGTGAAGTGCATAATTCTTCTTATGCCCAGAATTTAGGGCCAAATGCATTAAAGTTAAGCACTGGAGTGTTTCTGTCCCTTCCTCACCCATTCATCTCACAATTAATCTCATGTATTCATGTTTTAATTTGAAACTGTCATTATGTTCCTGACACCTGTGAATCAGTAAACTGTACGTAAGGAATTGAGCAAAATCAATGCTTATTGTAAAATACTAACACAAACCCTATTTTTATGTCAATAGGTGATAAGAGAGATATTCTATGCAATTCAGTAGCCATAAGGCCAACGAATGAAACTCTTCCCATGAAGAGCATAGCAATGAAACTGTTGCACAATGTATTTTGAAGAGACATATATTTTTCACAACCAAAATATTATCTTCCTATAGACTTAAGTGGAGTATTTCACTAAGGACCTGACTCAGCAAAATACTAACAAAAAAAAGGTTTAACACTAATTGTATGAATACCTCTACCTCATTGGTATGAGGTTATGCTCATTTAGAACCTACCAACCCTGTAGCTGGTCATAACACTCACAACATTCCTGTCATAACACTCTGTTTAAAAAAGAACATATATTTTAGTGCAATTGGCTGCAAATTTTAGGTTATTTCTGTTTATTAAAGACATGGAAAAAAAAGAAAAAAGTTTTAAAAAATTTGCAGCCATGATAATCTCATTTGGTTTTAGTGACTGACTGTTCTTGCATTTGAAAATGATACTAGCATTGCAAGAAGCTTTGTCAGCACTGCCAATGGACTCTCAGTCTTAATTACTATTTTCAGTGATTTTTTTGGTGTTCAATGGTAATTTTGAGCCACAGCTGCTGTTTCCATTTTGATTTGTTTACTTTCCATAAGACAATTTGTATTATGGAAATGAATTCCATTAAACTGGGCTTCTTTTGTGTGATGTGCGAGTATAATTCTTGTCTTGGGGTTTTCATTTTAATGAACACTTTTTTTATAATGCTTGTTTGCAGAATATCAGGTTTTAAGATTTAGTTTATGCATGTTTATTTTCTTAAGAAATAACGCAAATAGTCTGTGTTGATATTACATTAAGCCAATACATTTAGGATGAACATAAAGTCCTGCAACTGGAAAGGAAGATCCCTTTGCAATAGTGCAAGCTGGTGATCCACTGAGGAGCACCTCTGCTGAAAAGAGCCCTGGGAATCTCAGTAAGCAGTGAGTTGAACATGAGCCCACAGTGTGCTCTGCCACACCAGAAGCGCAGCCAGCAGCTCAACTGGGAGCTGAGGGCAGCAGAGGAGTGGGAAAGGCTACCTACCTCAGTGACAAGGAGTCAGAGAGTTGAGTCAGTAAGTCAGGGTCAGGATAGGCACTGAGATGCTGATTAGAGTCAGCCTTAGTTCTGTGGTCACACAGCAAGACCATTGTAATGAGGCAGGCCCAAATCCAATCCAGCAAGTAAGTCAGTGGTTTAGGATCAGGGTAGAATCAAGGCAGTACAAGCCTAGGAGCAGATCTGGCTGCTACATAACTGCAACGTTGCTTAATTAGGGGGCACATGTGAGAGCCTCAGCTGAAAAGCATCTTCCCAGGGAAGGAGGGGCAGATGCTCATTTCTACCTTTCTTCACAACAGCTCTTAGCAGTTGGACTCAGTCAACCTTGGGCTCAGTGAACTAAGCTTCTAGAAGAGGAAATGTGCTCACAGCCATGACAGTCATTATTCTCTACTTTGTATTTGTTAGACCAACCTAACAAATTTTGGCCCCTTCAAATATAAGAAACACATTAATAAGCTGATATTTGTTCAGTAGAGGACCACCAAGATGGTCAGGGAGATGGAGCCCTTGTTCTGTGAGAAGCGGCTAAGGGAGTTTGCTTTTTCAGCTTGGAGAAGAGCCAGCTTTGGTGGGAAGCTAACAGCAGCCTACCAATACCTACAGGGAGGTCATCAAGACGGAGTCAGGTAAAATAAAAGATGTCCAAAGTGGATATAGGACAAATTTTTTTTTTCCACTATGAATGCAGACAAGCAGTGAAACAGGTTGTCAAGAGAGGTTATGAAGTCTCCATTTTCAGAGATTTTCAAGACCATAATGGATAAAGCCCTGAACAGCCTGGCAGTACCTTACATCTGACCCAGCTCTGATAGACCTTCTGAGGTCCCTTCCAGCCTGACCTATGATACAGTTTCTCATTACTTCATTATTTTAACTCTTACTTATTTATTTCAGTTTCTAGAACTTTATCTTTATTGGTGTTACATTTATCAATATCAATTTTGAGAGGGGAAAATGGGAAAGAGGAATGGAAAATGAAAATTATATCAAGATAAAAAAGAGGCAATTGATGTCTAATAGACATTTAAACTCGGTCTTCAGAAGTTAATTAAAATTTACTTATCCTGGCCACTGGCAAGTAAAGGCAGGAGCCTGTTACTAAAAAATATACTTTCTTCAAAGGATAACTTAAACTAAATCCAATTTTATCACATGAAACTGTCAGAATTTTAGATTTTACTTTTCTGTTACTCAAAGGAATAGGTTAAATAGATACATAAGTTAAGAATAAGCTCTCCACATTGAAGACAACAAAAAATAAATTCTATAAGTCCGTGAAGAAAAGGAACTATAAGACAATCAAAAAGCCTTCAAATTGAACTATTAGAAGGTGTGGAACTACACAGTAAGGTCCTTATGGTGGGGGGGAGTAAGGGGGAATTAAGGTTCATTTTACCATCCTGATACCATCTTTGAAATTAATGCTTCTATTTGCAGTGAAAGGTGTGAATCAGCATGAGTTAATAGCATCTAATTTATCATAAACTAGTCATACTGGGTTCCTGTTGTATTAGTAATTTAGTTTCAGTAACAAATGTGTTTCTGAGGACAGTCTCCGGATCATTCCCTCTCACTGCATTTTGTTTCACACTGCAGACAGGTCTTAGAGCTTACCAATTGTAATTCTTTTGAACAAAACAAAATCAAGAAACTGTATTTAACTGCTAAGGGGCACTCAGTCCACAAGTGCAGACTAGAATCCGTCCTACTTTGAACCTTCTGAAATGCATGTAGCGTGGACATAGGTCTCAGTACCAACTGTCACTCTGTAATCTCTTCTCACTGTTCTGCACTATTTACTGACACAGTCATAGCAGTTACTTTCAGGAAATAAAGCACCTCTTATACCTATTAAAAAAAATAAAATCTTATCTAAAGGATATTCTAAGAGATGAAAATTCAGTAACATCAACTGAAACTCTGCTGTTGACTTCACAAGAAAATGGATCAGATTGAAAAACAGATAATAAATAGCTCATCAGTATGAAATCTTATATCTACCTTTTGTATCATCAATATTTTAAAATGTCAAGTAAAACAAACCATCTGTGTTTTCTTCACAAATTGCTGTTTTGTTTTTTTTTTTTTAAAAAAAAGGTATCCTTTTTAATTTACCTGAAGTCAAAGGGAAATGAAACTTAGCTCCATATCTTTTTGTTCTAGTGGCAGACAATAAAGGGTACATCTATCCTCTAGAGCGAGGAGCTTAAGTCAACTTGTATATCCACATTTTCATCAATTCAGAAAAACAAAACCTTGGCAGAAAGTCAGGACTTGGGTATTAAGGATTCCTAGTGATAACTTCTCTGAATTAACAACAAATGAATAGTTGCTTTTGATAGCTCTTTTATAGCTGGGTACAGCTGGATTGAACTTAAATGCAAAGGGAACTCAATTTTCTTTATCATCAACTTGACATTGTTTAACAGATGTTTTCTGGAAACTATTGTAATCTTTTTAATTTGTCTCTGTGTAATGTGCAGCAAATATCCTTGGTTAATAGTCTGATTATTAAATTTAATTCTTTTTCAATAGCATTTTTCATTGGTGCAGAAATTTTGAATCCTAATAACAAGGCTATAAAGAACACTGATTTCACTCTGGTTTTAAAGTCCACAACTATTTTACAACAGACACTTGCTAAAACAGTCCTTAATATGAAACAGTCTGTGACAGCCTGATGCCAACAGATAGTATAATAGATGAGGGAACCTTTAGTGATGAGTCTTCGTCTAAAGCCTCAGAGATATATATTATTTTTTTTTCTGATTTCTCTGAAATCTTTCTCCCTTACATCATCTATCTTCTCTGCCCTTTATATAAACCTCCTTCCACCCTCTACATCTCCTAGCATGATATTCAAACTTGTTTCTCTTCCACTCCCAATCCTATCTAATTTGAAATTACTTCTGTGGTTAAAATGTGAATGTCTTGTCTGCATTTTCACTTCCTTTTCCTCCTATTTCAGTGTAGGGTCAGTATATCTTTTAAGATCTTACATATAGGCTTATATCATCATTTATTATATTTTCTAAATCATACATAAAAAAGACTAGGCACTGTACAAAACAGATAATCATTCTTATTAAGAATTAAGAAGACTTCTTAAAGCTGAAGAATTTTACAGTTCAAATTCTGTAAAGTATAATGCACAGTCTCAATCTTTGGCTGCTTGACGTATTGTTCTCCTCTACATTTGGAATATATAAATCTTTCTCCACTGCATAGCTCTTACTACCAGTGAGAATTTTTTGTAAACATGTCAAGAAGACCTGCAAGACTTCAGCATTAATATAAGATACATAAGAAAGATGAGTTAAGAAGACACATAACAATACCTGGAAGCCTAGAATAGATACTGCTGGTGACTACATTCTGAAATTACATCAGAGTTGAATTAATGATCAAATAGGTTCAATTCCAAGAATTAAGTAAATTAGAGTTTAAAAAAAATACCATGGATTTGATAAGACAGCCTTACTAGAATATAGATGAAGAAAAACTCACAAATTCTTTGGAAAGTGTACTGAAAAGGGAACTAAATTCTAAACTGAAAAAAAAATAATACTCATATCTATAAAATTAAGCACATGCTTATGCATTTTATTGGAGAGAAACCTCTACCATTAGTACTTGAGCTGATAAGAAACACAGACATTTTTATCAATTTTTATTGTTATTATTTCTAATCTAGAAACTAAACCTGTTTGTGGAACTTGTGGAATAGAAGAGAATATAAACAGAGGTAAATTACTAAAGAAGATCTATCTGAACACAAACAAATTAACAGAAAAATAGCAGAATTTCAATATAGGCAGGGGCTATTACACATTAGAAGACTAAGGGCAGAGACACATTTAATATGTACACACAAGCATGGTAAACGTGTATTGTTAAATAAAGTAGAAATTAATACTTTATATTGTTATATAGTAATGAAACAATCAACATATATTTGTATTACAAGATAGCACATATAAAAAAATAGTAAGGGCTGAATGTCAAATTATGTTGCAAAATATTGCTTTCCTGTGCTGCTACTGCGTTACACCATGTGACTTCAGTAGGTATTTGGGGATGGATTCTTCACTGCCATATATCTCTTTTGGGCAGTGGCTGTAATTTTTTTTCCACTGTCTGCATATAGGCTTTACAGAACAAGAGACTCATCTTCTATGAAATGGCAAAGACACTTCCTCCACCCTTGATCGTAGGCATATTACTTTAAAACTTCCAAGTGTGCCTGTATTGCTGGAGGAGAGTGAGGTAGGATCCTATAGGCAGATGGAAGAAGTTAGTGTTAAACCACACAATACAGGAGAAGACAATTGCCTCCTACAGGAAGAAAGACAGAAGGAGGGATTCTAGTTGTGAAAGAACCCAAGCAAGTTTTATCCCTGTGTAGGATTTGGGTAGTTTGCTTTAAAGATTTCACATTGACTTGGTTCCATTTCAAAGGAAAATATCCAAGCATGCTTTGAAATGACGTATACCCTGTGTGAAGGCACATCCCACCACATTACAGATTTATTGTCTAAATAAATACTTAAAACTTCTATACCAAAAGAAATACCATCAGGATAAGTGATTAAGAATCCTCTCAGAATATCCCACTAGTTCGAACACTTCATCTGGCTTGTCACAGCTCTCTCTCTTACTAGATCTGAAATGTGCATTTGCAATTTCCTAGAAAATACCATCACTGCTGGTGAAGTTTCTATGAGATAATGATATTTGCCTGACGAGAGAAGGAAGAAAAAGCGAAGACTTGATGCTGGAATCCAAAGATGATTCCATAACATCAGAGATAGGGGAAAGTCATTCTCCATTTCTTACAATTAATGTTTAGTATAAAGCAAACCCTACATTTTATTTATTTAAAGTATTTTTATTTATAAATTATTTAGAAAATAATTTATTTATTTAATAACCTACGTTTTCGTATAAACCCTCTCACCATTAGTATTTAGTATAAAAGTGGAATTGTCACAGGAGACAGGCATCTTTCTTAGAATGTCGTTCATACTTAGGGAATTTCTGAGCTGAAATTACATCACTATATTTACGCTTAATTGCCTTTGGTGGACTTTATTCCATTAATTTATTTGATCACTTTTAAAATCTATTTATATGTTAGACATAATGGTATCCTGTAGTACTGAATTTTACAGTCTTATGTTTGGTACAAAATTATTTTATTCTAGTGTTTTTAGAATTTCTGTTTACTAAATTCATGTAATGTCACCTTGTTATTATTTTATGAATTTGGGGAACAATTTTATGGTTTTCCAAAACAGAAGCCACTGTTCTTACCTAGTATTACAATATTATGTCTCAATTCAGGTAGAACCGTGACTTCATGTAATATTTAATATACCTATATATCACAGCTTTTTAGAATAGCATCTTTTTTTGGTCTCTAATCCTTTCTTAAATTTTCAGTCATTCTATTTGCCATTTTCAATAATGCTGAGCATTGAGATAACATTGTGAAAGAGACACTCACAATGAAAACAAAATTTTTTTTCCGGAGCAGTAATAACTAAATCAGAGTTCATCACTGTGTATTTTTAGTTAGGGCTGTTTTTTCTCTTGTGCATTAGTTAGCATTTATTGACATTGAATTTCATCTGTCATTTTATCATTCAGTTACTCAGCTCTTGAAATACTCACACACCATTTTACCATCAGTTATTCAGAGCAGTAAAAATGATCAGCAGACCTTGTCACATCACCGTTCATCACCTTTTCCGGGTCGTTTCTACTGAACAGGTTCAGCAGATAACCTCAGTTGTGAGAATTAATAATTTATTCCTACCTTTTATTTTCTATCTGTTAACCATGTATCACTCTACAAGAGGACTTTATCTCTTATCGCAGGAAAAATTGTTGTCTTTTTAGGATGACAACATCAAAAACTTTAGTAGTTTTTTAGATACACTATACCTTCTGAGTTTATTTTTCCTGTACATTTGGTGATGTCTACAAAGATCACAATAGATTTCTGAGGCCTGGCTTCCCCTCCTAAAAAAATCCTGCTTGAACTTTCTTTATTTTGTCATTTATCTGCATGTTTACTGATTTCATATTTTATTTTACATCTTTGCAATATATGCTGGACTAACTGACCAATAGTTTTATGCAACTGAGCTTCATGCCCTAGGTTAAGCAAAGAAACAATTCAAACCTAGGTTTTCCAACTTCTGTTGGTGCATTCAATCATTGGGTTGAAGCAGAGCACCTCTGATTCTAGAGATGGTGTTTTTTGGTTTTTTGTGACAGAGCAAAGGCAATCTGGTTTATGTGCTTAACTCCAGACACACATCTGATTGTTTTGACTTTCAAACACAGACAAGACCCACATTTAACCAAATGGGTGCTTACTAAAGACTTAAATCACACGTTGTCTAGCATAGACTAATAGCTAGCTCAGGTAATTATCCACACTGACTTTCCTTGGGCAATTGATCCCTTTATTATAGGACATCCAAGGTTACATCTCTAGGGGCAAATTACGTGTGCTCAGGAGCATTCCCAGGCTCCGAGGCTAGCCGGCACAGGTTGCTCGTACCTGCCTCCAGCATAGACAGCTCCATGCAGACTGCCTACAGGAAAGGAGCAGCCATGCTTCCAAACTAAAGTGATTCTTTAGGAGGTTTCAGGCTGGGATATGCTAAAAGGACTATATGAACAATCACAGGTTATCACACAGCAGCAACGTTCCCTGCAGTTACAGTCTCAAAACAGAGGACATGTGCTGCTGTACAGGGGTAGCTCTTCGTTCCCCCTCTAAGTATAACTTCAGAATAAAGAACAATTTGAATCCACTTTCACGGAATCACAGAATGGCAAGGTTTGGAAGGGACCTTTGGAGATCTTCTGGTTCAACCCCACTGCCAAAGCAGGTTCACCTAGAGCAGGTTGGACAGGAATGCATCCAGGCGGGTTTTGAATATCTCCAGAGAAGAAAAATCCACCGCCTCTCTGGGCTGTCTGTTCTCTCTGTCACCCTCAAAGTAAAGAAGTTTTTCCTCATGTTCAGATTAAACTTTCTGTATTCCAGTTTGTGCTCATTGCCCCTTGTCCTGTCACCGGGCACCACTGAAAAGAGTCTAGCTCACCAGTTAGATATTTATAAGCATTGATGAGGTCCCGTCTCAGTCTTCTCCTCTCCAGGCTAAACAGATGCAGGTGTCTCAGCCTTTCCTCATAAGAGAGGTGCTCCAGTCCCCTGATCATCTCCATAGCCCTCCGCTGGATTCTTTCCAGTAGTTCCCTGTCTTTCTTGAAGTGGGGAGCCCAGAACCAGACACGGTACTCCAGATGTGGCCTCACAAGAGCAGAGTAGAGGGGGAGGATGACCTCCCTCGACCTGCTGGCCACGCTCTTTTTAATGCACCCCAGGATACCACTGGCCTTCTTGGCCACAAGTGCACATTGCGCTTCTTTGAGAAAAGCATTCAGCATTTCTCCAACACCTCAAAGTTCTCCAACACCTCAAAGGAATTCAGTAGCATGATAAAACAAAATAATGTTCTCTAATATGACATTCTGTTTCCTTAATCCTAAGGCAATTTATTTTATTTTTTTCTCAACACAATTTATTTATTGTATGATATCAAGTGCTGCCACAAAAGAGGCAAGGTTCCTTCACTAAATATTGTCAAGGTGCTGTGCGGGCTGCATCTCCATGTGGGCCTGGGTCCAGGAGCAGCAGGAGCTCCCTGGGCTGGCAGCAGGAGAGAGCCTGCCAGCCAGGGTCTGTCCCTGGCCCCGACCAGCAGCAGGGCAGTGGGGGGACATCGGGGCAGCCCCAGCCCTGGGCATCAGGCACCTCCCTGGGGATGGTGACAAGCCGAGGCTGGGCTGGGATGTGGGTCAGATGGTGGGCCCAGATCAGCACGGCCCACGGCCAGGCAGGGCAGGGCTACGGGGAGCTGGAGACCAGCCCTGCTTTGGGATCGCTAGGGCAGGGGCTGATGGCCCTGGGGGGCTGACATGGGGTCCTGGGTGGTGGGCAGGGTTGGGGGAGACCCATGGGCTGACATGGGGTCCTGGACTGTGGGGAGGGTGGGGGGAGCTCCGTGGAAAAGGAAGGGGGGCAGACAGGGCTGTGCATGCCCTCAGGGCCCTGACAAATATTTTCCATTTGTCCTCAGAAACTAGGCAGGCACACATGGAGCCTCAGCATGGAACAAGTTCTGTGGATAGTTCACTGTAGGACTAACTGACAGTCTCATGCTTGCACCTGGTTTCCATATCAGGTGCCTTGAGTTACAATCACAGTCATAGTAATTGAGGTGACAGACTCAGGGATCACTTGATCAGATCTCTCCCTAGAAGAACTAAGAGCTTTTAGGAATCTGAGTATGATATAACACATTTATATCTCATTTACATTAATCAGTTATTTGTAAGATTAGTTAAATGATGCTCTTATTCTGTATGCCAGAACAATTGTTTTTATTTTTTTTTTTTCCTTTGGGATCAATGTCACATCACCATGCTGACTATTGACAACTACTGATGATTTTCTAGGCATGCTGTAGAAAGTAGTGGAGATGTTCCTGCCTGAAGAACCTACAGACTCAGACTTTTCATCACTATTGTTAATGCTGTTTCACAAAAATTAAAGCATTATTTTACTAACCCGGAATCAGGATACTTTGACCTTTTCCTTTCTCCCTGTTCTGTCCTCTTAAGATTAACAAATGAATAGTGATCTGTAATCAGATATATTAGCTTTACTGTACCCATGCATTAATTTATACTTGGAAATTTCTGATTTTCCTTGTACCACAGCAGGAGTCAAGATATGTCCCCTAGCTCTCTTAAACATTCAGCATCTGACTGTTTGGCAGTTCAGTCTTGCAAAAATTCTAGGCAATGCTATGGTTTTTAACTACTTAGCTGTGATTTGGGAGTTGTGACTGTTCTTATGTTTTTTTCTGTGTAGTCTTTTATATGTTAAAGAGGTCAATATAAGATTCAAAAAGATCTGAAGCTTCAAGAGTAAACAGATTACCAATAGATGTTGAAAAAAAAAAAGTTGGCTACAAGAAAAGATATCAAGCACAACCAGTGAAAAGGAAAAAAATTACTACAGGAAAATGTATCCATCACAATCAGTGAAAAGGAAAATAATCAAAGGTTTCTATATAACGCACTAACTGGTTAGGCTAATTAGTGTGAAATGCAATTCGTATTCTACAGTCCAGAAACAAAAGGAGTCCCAAAGGAATGTGACATGTTATTTTTTTGTTTTACAGCTATTTCTACCACATACAAAAAAAACCCCAACCAACCCAAAACTGGTGTACCTTCTGTCGCTGTTCATTATAGCATGGACATGTGTGACAGAAAACTGAGTGCATGGACTGGTATACACACAAATGCATTCACTGCTTTAAAACTTTTTCAGTGTTATTTGACATTTCAAACAGTATCCATTAAAATTTATTTTCTTTCAGCTATTTTTCATGTCTCAAGTTCATATCAGGAAATATGCTAAAGCTTTGTTTTATATTATTATTTTTCTGCTTTGACTGTCCTCTAAGTTTGGTAATCTTTTTCCCCTGTTACAGATTGCCTGCATCTCCTTTAGGCAGAAAGGTATTCTGATGTGGTGTGTAATTTTTTGTTTTTTCCTGCAATTCCTTATCTTCCACAGAGGAAATTTATTTTGTTTTTCTTCTTATCATTCAATTAAATGATTGTTTTCCTCTGGAGATAGATTTCTCTGCTTTTGACTTGACTTTATTTTTATGGCTGTGGTATATTTTTGGTTGAGATTTGACTAAGATGCTTTTTGTGTTGAGTGTTGTATTGTGTTTGTGTTGAGTTAAAGCACAAGAAGAAAAAGCAGCATAGTAGCATTTAAAAAATAGTAAACAAAATAAGTAACCTATCCAGATATAATACTCTAAAGGACACATAATCCAGTGCCATATTTACTTGCAGGATTTTAATTTTCCTATTTCTCTGATAATAATGGTAGAGTTTCTTCAGTAGAATTTCTTGGAAGAAAACAAAGACTTCAGCTCTTGACATGTAATTGGCTTCAATCCTTCCTCCACTTGCTTCTAAAGACAAAATTAACTTTTCATCTACCACAGAATATCATAGAAATAATCTATATTAATATTGTTACTTTAATCTCAGTTCATATATATTACTTAACATTAGCACTGTAAATATGAAAATACCCAATCTCTTTGGATAATTTTGCAAAATAGTGGTGGAAAAGGGGATGTAGCATAGCTTACTTCCCCCCCCTCCTCCCCCCCCCCCCCCCCCCCCCATGTCTATTTCAATGTTCTCCTTTGATCTTTTTCCTGAGAGCACTGAATTAAGCCAACAAGGTCGCTGGGGATAAGCATACAGGAGGTAAAGCCATATAATAAGACTCAGTGAAACAAGAGTGGGTAAACTGCTCACTAGAACCAGTGGGAATACTCTCAATCTAACTGTCAAAATGTACTCTTCCCAGGCCTGAAGAGTAAATTAATCCAATGGGTGATCCTGGATTTACAGAGGAAGGGGTGGACTGGTTAAATAGCTGTGGATGGTTCTCTGGGAGGGAACACAGCACAATCACATGAGTTAAACAAGAACAAAACTACTAATGCCCAACACAGGGGTGTGGTGATGGAAAGATTGTGTTAATACTTGAGACAAGGGTGGAGTGGTGGTGGTGGAAACATTATATGCTGCTTCCTGTGCTGGTGTTATTTTCCAAAGCAATGGCATATTCCCCTTTTCTGTGATGTTTTTCATCACGAGATGAAAACACATGGCATGAATGGAAAGGTGGTGATAGTTATAGTGAAAAGACTGTCTGTTTGAAGCTGGGCTTGTCAGTCCCTACAACAGAGAGATTTATATGCCATGCTCACCTCTGCTGCATGTGACGAGAGAGTGGAGGAGAGGAGGAAACTAACAGGTGGGGAAAGCAAAATCCATACAGCACAGTGAGTGTTTTATCCTTATACAGATCAAAACTCAGGCCTCTTGGGCTTTTGTTTACATGAGTACCTACAATCATGAACACTGCATTTCCCTGTTAAAAATAATATTGTTGGAAAAGTCATCATAAATGAGTGAACGAAAAGACATACTGCTGAACAGGCATTGATCTTCTCTGTATTCAACGGCTAATGAAACATTTTCAAGGATGCTCAGATGGATAGCAATGGCTAAAAGATTGTACCTGGCCAGTGTTGTCCAAGGCTTCCCTGACAAAGGTCTATGCAGATTTGTGTCACCTAACAACTTTCTGGGCACTTAGGACACAGTTTTAAAGGAGCTGACTGTCTGAAAAAAAGTGAGGATAGGTAAGTCCTGAACCCATTTTATGTCTTTATCCACAGCAAAGGTCAAATAGCTTTTCTGTTAGCATCACTTCGTAAATTAGAGTGATGATAAAAGACATGCAGGCTGAGACAGCTGGAAACTAAACCCCAGGAGAGGTAATGCATCATAGTCCTCTGTCATGCAGGGGGCATCTCTCTTGCAGCCCTGTTTGTTTCTAGCAAGTCAGAAAAGGAAGATCAATAAATTACAAGATTGGAACTTTTAAAGAAACTTAATGGAGCCTAATGTGATGATATGGTCTCTATCTTACCAAACTACTGGAAATATATTCCCTCTTTTCAGTAGGGATAGCCTTAAATATTACTCATAACCAGAGGCCTCAGAAACATGTAAGCTGAAGTGGTCCTAAAGATTCTTTTCACTTGAGTTAGGTTATCTAGTTATATCCCCAAGCATCCTCCAAGAGCAAATCAAATGAAAAAAAAACATAAATTTACTCCTGAGGTCTCTTGAAGAGAACAGTATAGATGCGGCCTCAATCCTTAGTGTTTTGTTTGTGCATCCTGCCCCAATTTGAGCAGCAAGGTGCCTTGCACACATCTATACTAATCAGGGAAGCTATTGGGAAGGGCTACGGGAAAGTTTTTGCTGTAACCATGACTGCAGCATTGCAATCTTTGTCCATAGTTTACAAAGAATTAACGTAAGCATGCATCATAACGTGAAAAGTTAACTGCACGCCTGCTTCTCCATTTAAAAACAGTTGGAGGTGATGAGATTTCTCTCAAAAGTCTTTGTCATTGTGCTTTGAAGAAAACTTTAAGGCATTTTTTTAAAAAAAACACTTTCTAGCTCAGTAAACTAGAGGTTTATATAACTTACAGTGAATGGAGTTGCACTTCAGGTCAGTATCATGTAAAGACACTTTTTGTAAGCTGCATTTTATTTTTTGTTTTGATAAAACTGTAACTGGACAAAAAGGTGTAATGACAAAGGAAAAATATATACATAAAATGCCAGTTTGCTGCACATCTTCAACTAGAAAACAAGTGACTCAAATAGGGTAGAGATGATGTGATTCTTTTTCATGTTTCTCTGACTGGATAGGAACTTGTGTATCTTTTGTGATGTGTAAAGAACTGCTTTACTGATTGCATGTGTGCAAAGTGACTTCTACGTGCATGCTCAAAGCTTCAGCTTCATAAAGAAAAAAGGAAAAGAAAAAAAAGTATTTCTCTTAATACTGCATTTTAATTCTGGAGCATTTAATTTTCCACCTTGACAGATGCCTATACTTCTTAATTGGAAAACTCAAATTGGAGAGGACCAGAATTTTTTGGGGGGGTAGTAGTTTGCTGTAGAAGACTGGTACTACAGTTGGATGAATGGTTGAAACAGAGTGATGTTCTCAGTTTCCACGGAGCTTCCTCCATTCCTAGCAAATATTATAATCACCATAATATTACAGAGTCTACAGTCGTCTTCTACATTTTTTCACTGAAGGATGATTTGAAATGGGCTTTTGATTACTACTTTTTTTAATATGAAGGAATTTCACAGAACAAGTAACTGCCACTGGGTTCTACTTACAAGCAGGCAGAAGGCGTAAGAGGCTGTACCACTCAGCGTTCTATACTGCTGAAAATAACGTGACTTTCAGAGTAGTGTTTGGGAAATTAAATTAGTTGAGAAGCCGAGATTCTATCCATAATCCTTGAGAGCAAGGTAGTATCATAAAACTTGTACGCACACAGTCAGCTCTTAATCTTCTGAGCCTCAACGATGCAGTTACAGACCTGGTGCAAGTGATGGGAAAACAAGTCTAGTTACAAACTACGCAAGCTTCCATTCATTGTTTGGTGAATATAACAAATTTTGTACTTGCAGTGGGGCTTCACAAGAGGCAGAAATAAGTGCTACTTCTTCATCCCATTTTTGGCAAATAAGCTGAAAAACAAAGCCCCATTGACGCAATTCTGTTGCAGTTTGGGTCAGATTGGCCAATGATCTGTCGCTCCAAGGAGAGGAAGAAGAGAGATAAAGAGACTTATGAGTTTAGAAAAAAATAAACTACTTCAATGAAATATTAATAAAAAATTAAAAAGGAAATAATGAAAAAGATAATATATATACACACACAAAACCTGATCAAGCTCCCAGGGAGATGTCACTGGCAGGCACTGGGGAAGTTCCAGACTGGACTCAGTGACAAACGGGAACACACCGAAGGAGATCAAAAGGCAGATGAGCTGACAGGGTCCTCCTCAAACATCAGTCATTGAAGAAAGCAGGGCTATTGTAGAAGAACCCTTTCATCCCTCAGCTTTTATACTGAACATGGCAGATGGGATGGAACACCCGATTGGTCAGTTTGGGTCACCTGACCTGTCCCCGCCTCCCCACAGATGCATCCCTTCCCTGGGGTAAACACCGGAGTCAGCTGACCCTGGTTGCCACGGCAACAAGTAGAAGCAAGGGCCTCTCTCACTGAACAGGAAGTTGTCTCTGCTCCACCCCAAACCACGAAAAATATACTTCATTATTTATTAAACTGTCATCCAGGCTGTAAATTTCTTTACACTTTTAAATTTTCTAAATGAAGACAAAAAGCCCATATCTCTCAGCAATTAAAAAAAAAAAAAAAAAAAAGAGAGAGAGAGAGAAGGTCTGTACATGGTTTCTGGTTTCCAACAACTTACTGACACAGTGTCCCTTGCACCACTTGAGGCAGAAGTATTGCTACCTGGGAGAAACTATTCTATAAACAGTGTTAACACCTTTCTCATTTTAAAGATATCACTACTTTCACTCTTTGCTACTGGTCTAGTCTCTGCAAAGGTGTACTTCTTCCATGATGCAACCTTTCCTCCAAGTAACAACTGATGAGCCTTTCTTGATTATCAGCCACCTACAGAATTTTATATCAACATATATATGATCCCAAACAAATCTTTGTTTGTCCTACTATAGGCTGTGTCCATCACGTGGACTATTATTTCTGTGTAAAAACCAAGACAAATGAAAGCAAGTTTCTGCTCACTGCACTACATGAACTTCTAGCGCTTCCTGAAAATATCTCCCAGTGACTTACTCATCTGACAGTGATGCACAGAGGTACCTCACAAAGCATGCCTCCACCCCAAAGTTATCGTGGCCAAGAGCCACCCTTACTTAGTTGGATTATATTATTGCAGTCTGCAGCTGTGTCAACACACTGAGCTCAAACTGAGCTCACTAGCTGATATTAACCGTTTCTCTACCAACTTAGTAGAGACGTATTATGTTCCTGTTTCTGTTTTGTGGGCAGAGGCATACCTTTTAGACTGGCTGATGGTTGCTCCATACTCTTCATCTGTTGTTATTTTTACTTTAATAGATGAAGCTATTCTGAGGACATAGTCAGGATTTTCCCTCAAGCATCAACCAGCTCAGCCTGTGGCTCTGAGAACAGTTGTTTCAATCACTTCAGCAAATTAATAGACAGAGAGGCCTTACACTCAAAAAATATTCTTCCTCCAGTCTTTTTGTATACTTTTGTGCCAGTAAAAGAAGAAATGAAGAGCAGTTTTACTTTGGGAAAAAAAAAAAAAAAAATTCTCAGAGCTGGCACAGTGCCATCTCCAGAATGTCAGTGCTGTGTTTCATACACTCAGAGAAGGTGGTACTACACATATATCTCCCTTAAAAGGAGTCCTACACGTTCTCTTGCAGTTGCCTACCTAGACAACAAAAGTGTTCCATGCACACCACACCTACCCCAAAGAAATCTAACATGAATATTGACACTGCAGTGGTACTGCTTGTTAGAGATGACAGTTCCACTCAGTTAAAATGGAACTATAATGGAAAGGAAACCAAATGTAGCATTAGCAGAAAGAAGAGTTTTTTGATTTCCAGCTAAATGATTTTCACCTGTAGCCGATAAAACGGTATCAGTATACATGTAAAAACCCTGACTGATAATGACTGTGCTTAAGAGTTACTACTACAGTTTATGTAAAACATGGCTTAATTGAGACAGATCTGATATGTTTGTATTCACATTCACATTTTTTCTGAAGTTCTGGAGTGCTGAAATCCAGGGATTTTCTTTGGTCAATCATTTGGTTTTGATGTGTATGTATTCTTCTTTCTTTGTTGTTTTTACTATCTTCTTAGAAACATCCCTTTCTTTTCCAGATTGGTTATTTCCATTCCAGCTAACACTGTTTTTTCCCTGTTTCTTCCTGATTCCCAGCCAACGAGACTTATTTGTTTATGACTGTAATTTTATTTGTCAAAAGCATCTGTGATTACATCATCAGTGATGTCAGTATAGTTCTGGGAATAGACTTTCTGAGTTAACAGTTCTGGCTGGACGACTACATCTCAATACACAAATTAAAAGTCTTAGAGAAATATGGCATTTTTTAAAAGTTCTCAATCAGTGAGTAATGGATCCAGAAAACTGTAAGTTCATTTAAAAATCTGAAAGATATTTTCTTCCCAGTTTCACTTAGGTCAAAACTGGGTCTAAACTACATACATAGATACCAAAAAAACCCCAACCAAGCAAATAGAAAACAAACAAAAAAGAAAACCAAAAAACCCAAACAAACAACAACAAAAAAAAAAACAAATGAGAAACCTTCCCAAGTAGCGAGGTTTTTGTTTCACTGTAAAAATGCTAACAAATTTTTATATTCTATTTCATGGTTTTCTTAGAATCAAGAGCTTCATGTAGGTAAGAGCTGCATTTGTTAATTTTCTAAGCAGCAGCTGCACAGTGAGACAGAAATGCTGCTTGTAGGAGGAGGGAGGCAAAAGAGAGCAATAGCATTCATTTCCCCCAGGAAATATTTAAAGAATAAAATTGTTTTGGTGGATTTCTTGCACTTCATTAAATTTAAATTAGGGGAAAAAAAAAAGTTTCAACAACTGCAGTGACTGGCCATCTGTCCAAATAACAGTTAGGAATGAAAATGCACTGACCTCTTCCCATCTGTATTTGTCAATGGTTTGGGAGAAGTACATAATGCTGCCTCCGTGATCAATGCTGAATGTTCAGTCCGTTTTCATTTACATAAGCTCTGGGGGCAAATTCATGCTGATAAATAATTATTTGGCCACAGAGTCCATTATTTAATTATTTTTTGTAAGCGACTGGGTTTTCCTATAATATTAATAGTTTGACTAAAAAATAACAAACAGAACAGGGTAAATGAGTGTTTGTACCTATTGTACACATTTATCCAGCAAATAGGCAAAAAGGTTCACAAAATGAGTTTATATATCTCTCTCTGAAGTGTTTTACCTCAAGGAACAATATAGACAAATCAGTCATCTAGACTCCATATTCCACCCCCTCAGTAAATCTTCCTCATTTAGCTGTGACACAGACTGAAGTCCATCAATAAGGGTAGTGGGTGGTACAAACTATCCATTGCCAGTTTCCAACAAATTAGCAATACATTTCTATGCCCATGACACACAAGAGATAGAGCATCACTAGTGTTAAATACACTGTAAGCAAAACATGTGGGTGTTGGGTTGTTGAAAGATCCAAAAATGTCTTTTACAGTCATGATGTGAAAAGAGAGCTTTGGCAATCACTGTATTAGTGCCTTCACAGCTCAACACCATGTTGCTGTGAAGTTCGGGGTTAGACTGACCCTTTGCAAACACAAACTGGATGATATTTCCTTGCCAGCAAAGAATTACTGAAGCCAGTTAGTATGTTAGGGCATTATAGTCTGCATATACTTTTGAGTGTTTAAAGAGCACTAACTCATGGTTGCCTGAAAGCAATCAAAATTAGCTTGCCAGTATTGGAACTGAATTAGAATATTGGTAAAAAGCGATAAGCGCACTTGGGAAAAGAAAAAACAAAAGGCAGTATTTTCGTGGAAGGATTCTTGTGGAAATGTCATCTGCTTGTGAAGCACAGCAGTGGGTTTTGGCAGATTTTTATTATTATTTATTTATTTCCTTTTTCAGCCCAGATTATATAAGGAATTTGTAGACACAACCTTTAACATAATTTTACACAAGCTTTATAATATCTGGGATGGTTAATCTAAATTCCAACTGTCCAAAAAAGAACTAGAAAGAAATTCTTATTTAGGACACAATTCATGGGGAAATCCTATTATGAGTTCACTGGTGAAACTTCCATTTACTTAACTGAGTACAGGATTTCAACATCTGTGTGAAAAAAAAAAAAAAAATCCTTCATCTCTTTAAGAGTTTTAAGAGCTAAAAGAGTCTTTAGTTTCCACCTAAAGAGAAAAATTAAAATGACCTTCTTAAGGAGAATCGAAATACTTGTGAAAATTGTATATAACTGTAAAACTTGAATGATACAAACAGTCTCCATTTTTATAATAATGTTTTATACTATTTCATTTGATGCTATATTCATCTGACTAAAATTACCATGGTAGAAATAGTCTTACAACTAACATCCTGTGTCCATCCAACAGAGCTTTGTGCTCCCAGTGACTAATTTACAGGGTAGCCTCTTCCCACTCAGCATCATCATTTGATTTATTCAGGGCTCACAGGGCCAAAGGCAGGCCATGAGTGTTTCAGGTTTAAAAGTATTTGCTAACTCTCTGTACTTACTCTAAATACTTTTTCACTTTAAAACTGTAAACATTTATTAAGTCTTTAAAAAACATAGTTGTACCTTCAGGAAAATAATTACCTGTTTCACTAAATCTGACACAATCAAATGAAACTCACTGCAGCACAGAAAGCCCTTGAGGTACCCAGACTATAAACGTAACTCTATCTGCAACTGGGAAACAATTTTTCGTTTGATATCAAAGTTACTTGAAAGGACTTAGCTCATCACTAAAATAAATCAGACACATGTTGATTTTATCTTTGCCATTCTAGAATATGAATTACAGAAAGGAGAAAAAATTTGTTTTGATGAATAAATGAATATTGGAACAGAAAAATTATATTGGGACTACATTGATATGATGCCATCGTGTCACTTTTACAAAGTGACTTCTGCTGCAGGGGCATTTTCAGATAAGGCATATAATTTAGGATGCCCCCAACGCATAGTTTTTCATTCTATGAGAAACCAAGAAAGCATTATATATCTAACAGGAGTCTGCAGGGACAAACAGGCTTATGCTTAGTTAAGGGGAAAACTGCCATAGGGAGGGGACTTAGATACATGATCTTGATACCCATCAGGGAAGCTGGGCTGATATCACTAGTAATAAAAACCCATCAAACTCAGTATGTAGTTCAGCCCTTGGTTGGAAATGCTAAGTGACACTGACAAAAACTGTTCCAAGAGTCATCTGCAGAATTGTTCAGAGTCAGATGTGACCTTTTTTTAACTTGCTGTATCAAAGTTAAAGAAAGTAATATAAGAAGAAAACATGGTGGAAATCTATCTACATATGAGAGCATTAGTGTGTTCCCAGTTATAGTTAACTAAGTAAGAGTAACCTAACCAAAAAGAAAACTCCAACCTCTGCACCCACACTTCAAGGAGAAATCTCCTGAAAGGTACAAGATTTAGAAAAAAAAAAAAAAAAAAAAAAGAAAAAATGTTTTAAATTGGAGCTCCTGCTGATAGATTCTATGAGATTCTGAATCAAAATGTTAGCTGATACTAGTCAAGTCCTACTCTGATAGTTGTCCCAAGTGACTGCTTTAAGATTGGGATGAAAAAGAGCAGCAAAGCAAATAAATAAGCAATGGAAAATCTGAGAAATAATCCCATTTTAATTAGATGACTTCATGATATCTGAAACAGAAAATCCAGTGGGGGTATTGCAACCACTCCTGAAGAATTTGCATTATTTTTTAACACACTCTTTTGTGTTTCTATGAAGCAGTTTCATTTGGAATCTTTCCAGAGTTTATTTGGTTTTAAAATCAATTAATTGCTCTTGCTTTCTTTTCTGTCTACTTTTCTGCCTCCATTCTCTTTTTTCTCCTCTCCATTCACATTTAGCTAGAAGACTGTAGACCTGAAATAGGTACTTTTTCATTTTCTTTGCCAGAAACATTAAGTGGCAGGTATTAAAAGAACCATTTTGAACTCCCATTTCTTCATTTCTCCAGAGATAAGGTTAAGTAGCTGCAGAGTAATTTAATATACCTGGAATGTTTGAAATCAAGGATTTATTCCAGTGTTTAATTTTATAGCCATAAAAACTACTGGTTTTGACAAATGGTTTTAAAGAAGTGAAAGAATAACATATGTCTTGTAGTCCTCACCACCAGCAGCTAATTTGGCTAGCAGAGTCAACACTGTAAAATCCCTTTGTGTCTATAATTATCTCATTCATGTGATTTCTGGCATGGTCTGCCCAACCTTACCAAAGTCAATCATAAGAGCTGGGCACAGCCTAATGGAAATGCTAATGAACCAAGTCAGCCTTTGCTAATATAACTTCTGTCAGTCTCCGGAAATAACTTAGGGGTTATTGACTGTAAAAGCTGGGGAACATGAGCAGCCTCTGTGGTGCTTGATTTTGGCTGAATTGAGAAGCGCTAGCTTTTTTGGAGTCTGTATAGATATTACTGGTAGGTCTTGATGGTTGTCAGATGTGCGACTATGTAAATGTATCTGAGTTAGGGTGTAGAAAACTATATGGAGGGCTGAAATACTAGCATCAGACCCTGGGGTAAACACTTGTGTTGCTGGATCCACTATGTGCAATGACTAAAATAGTATTGGAATCTAACAGTCTAATGCCAGCTTAGATTGGGTTATATGAGCTTGAAGTCGTACCTTTGCTGGCAATATAGTCTCCTGTGTATTTTCCAGTCATGGAAACATTAAAAACGCCTGTGTGCTTGACCAGTCTCTGTAAACATCTGTCTCACACAGGCAATTACATCTACAACTGTATAGTTGCCTTGAAGCCAACAGGAGCTTGTGCTCCGCTTTCTTTTGACAGGTAGTTTTTCAGTCCTAGATTCACAGACATCCTGTGATTGAGATCAGTGCTCAGGATTTTGAAGTAAACTCCTGTATGACAAAACTTCATCGCGTGCCAGTCTCACCATTTCTCTTACTCTCCTTTTGTAGGTGATTCACTTACAGTCAGTTGGTTATTGGAGAGAGGTGGTTATATCAGCTAAAAGGCTACCCGATCCTTGTGTACAATGCAGCTTTGCACCAATGCATAAAGTCCTGATCTGCTGTAGAAGGTTAGATGTCCTTTCAGATTTGTGCTTCCCCTGCAATGCCTGGCACTGCTTTCCAGCGTAAGTGCAAAGTGCCTTTTGTATGCAATCTCCTGTTGCATCTGTCGCCATTTCCTCCATTCCATAATTTGAAATGGTATGGCCTGCACAAAGATTTTTCCATGCCTTGTGAACGGCAATGACCATACTGCTTAGGGCAGGGTTGTGTAACTGCAGCCTTGCCACATCCTACTTTCAGATTGCCCAAGTGCTTCATGTGAAAAAAGGAGACTGATTTTTGTTTGAATTATTTTTGTTAGACATCTCTGTTTGCTCTTTCTGATCAGAGCAGTCTAGTCTATAGTGTTCATGTTTTTCTCTCAATTCCTTTTTCTGTTTCTTGTTGATGGCCTTGGCAGTTATGCTCTTTCAGGTGTTTACTGACAATGACTTGAAATGCAAGGGGCTGAATTGTGAAGGTAGAGTATTTCTGGAGGTGAAAGTTCCCTCAGTATAATTCAGTCTATGCTATGTCTCTCTTTTGCTTCCACAGCAGTTGAAATCAAAAGGGACAAAGACAAAGCATTTATAGAACACTAGGAGAAAGTAGAGGTAATTTGTGCTTTCTGGAGAGAAAGAAGCAGCAGAGTAGCCTTTGTCTAGAATACATAACTTAATTCCTATGCTTTTTCTTTTTGAGTGTTTTTCAGGAAAATAAGAGGAACAGACATACCCAAGATGACATAATAGATGGAGCCTGTGTACCAAATAACTGCTTGATGATTATGCTAATTACACTGTTTCATGGTGTTGGTTTTCTCAAGTAAATTTGCAAATAGAATAAAAACATGAAAGAAAACAGAAGTTATTTTATTATTCATTTTTACAAGTGTTTTGATATGTTACTCTGGAGATCAGTCCTGGTATCCTAGGAATTAATCCTGTGGAAGGGTGTTTGGTCAAACCAGGTGCTAACAAAAGTGTTTCAAAAAGGGCATTAAGGAAAATTAGAAGCCCGAGCTGTGCTGAGCTATGCTTTCAGGCCTGAAACTGCTAAGTGTTTTCTGCAGCTGGCACTTGGCTCTCAGCTGTCCAAATCATCACTGAAATGTGAGTTGGAACATTGTGGAATAGCACTGGGAAAACTGAACTGTAACTTTACAGCTACTATACTGTGTTATTAGGTCTACAGCGACAATGCAGTGGTGCACAGTGGACACCTCAGGGAATGACAAGGTACTGAAGTTTGCTTTGGGCAAATTCCCTTAGTATGGTGAGGTGGTCATTGAGCAACACTGCAGGAGCTATTGGGTATGGTGTAACTGTGAACAAAATAAAAGTGTCTTATGATGCCAGCTAGAATCAGTATAGACAAAGTTTATACAGATTCACAGCATCCATTTAATCCCGGTTTATGTAAATACAGTGATAAGTATAAAAGGCAGCTTTCTCACTGGTACCTGCTCAATATCAATGTTCATGTGGGGAATAGTGATACACCATCAATACGCTGCTTTATTCAACAGCTTTCAACTTGCCTGGTGCATCACTTATGAAAAGGATCTCCCTTTCAAAATCTTATGATTTTATTAAAAGGCAAAGTGTAAGAGAGTGATGAGCAAAGGCTGAGGGAGCAAATAAGGGAGAGGAAAGGGATCGTTTGTAGGGACATACATGTGGCTGTGTGCTGTGATAATTCAGAAGTTGTTATTGTCAAGAACAAATAAATAAATATGTATGCACATCTGCCTAGGTGGTTTAGTTTCAGCATTCTTAAAGTCCCATCAATGCAAAATTAACCTGAGTAAAAATATGTTTCTCTTCCTTTCCATTTCACAATTTTAAAATCTCCATATAGATCACCACAGCGCTTCCTCTTACACTATGCTGTTGTCCAGAAAAATTATGAAAACAACATGATGTTAAAACAAGAACAATAATCACTGTTATTCCTGGAGCACTAAGAATAACAGCGTTTATTGTCCTTGTGCTGACATTGTTTCTCTGTTACTGTTCTGACTTAATGCTTTGTGCTTTTGCTGCTCCCACCCCAGTGAGCTTTCAGTGCATGTCTAGTTGCTAACCCTTTAAGGGCCAGAAGCCCTGATTTGTTGTTACAAAACCTAATGCTATGTAAAATGAGGTAAAACACAAACCCTTTTTAGATCCCAGTGATAAAGAGGTCTTCAGGGGGTGCCTCACATTGTGCAAACTGTGGACAGATGGAGATTGGATGTAATGAGAGTTACTCCAGGGGAGAGTCTGTCAAAAATGGGAAGAAGAAGGAAATACATTTGAGAGAGGGAAGCTTCCAGACTGCACAATGTGCTTTATATGGATAAATAAGTGGAAGTAAGACTGTCCCAGCTTAGAAAAGAAGTTTGTAGAAACCTGCAGTCAGAGAAAAAATCACTCTTAGACGTGGTACACAGCAGAAAGGGATGCTAGAACAACAGGTCATTTTCCTTCTGTCAGCGTCTCTAATGAGCATGAGAATAACAGTCCAATCACACTTATAGAACAATATAAATGAGTGATTTCCAGAAAAAAAAGGTGTTCCTTTTCTCAAAGGCAATAGCTATCAAATACCCTCATCTCAAAGTTAAGAGAAATCTCTGCAGGGAGAAAGTGTTTGCTGTTCCTAGCACTGACACCTCTGAGGGAGCGTGGAACAGATCCTGTTAATGCCTCTCTTTTCATCCCCTGGTTTCAGCTGGTGCATTGCACTGAACCCTTTTTTTCCCTCTTTTCCTTTTATCACCCTTTCTACCTTAACTGTTTAGACGGTAAGGTTTCTAGAGAAGAAACTCTTACTTTATGTTATTACTACATGTGGCATATTCAGGCCTTTTGGCGCTCCTGTAATAAATACGTTCCAGTAGACCAGTTACTATACATTTATGTAAAATACTATTAAAAACATAGAATGAAGGTACTTAAAAATACCTGCATCAGTTCAGGCCCAACAAATCAGAGGTTGCACTATTCTATGTTTCCTGTTTATTTAGTTTTATGAAAATTGCTGTGCTTTGTTTACTGCCAGTGGTACAAAACCCTACCATTTTTATCCCCATATATTTTTACAGAGCAAAACTTATGTGGCAGGTTCATACAGACTGTCACATACAGTTGTGAGGTGCTTGTTATTTCATATGTTTAAAACTTTTGACTTTTCATACCGTTTAGAGATTAGCTTTGTCGGAGGGAAGGGGTTGTATATTAAAGGCTATTGGTGCCTATGTACGGCTGCGGGTAGAAATGTCAGACCAACTTAAAAGTATGTGATCAGGTTGTCCTCTAGTGGCTGCCCAAGAGAAGATCTAACCATAAATTTCACAAAAAAATCTTGCTGCAATGGAAATTAGTGCAAGTCCTTCTCGCAACTTCTGTTTCTGCAAGGATTTGATAACCAGATCTCAAAATTATCAGCCTCTGTGTGATTTCTGTTCAAGTGACAGAGCCTGCAAGCCTTTTTCTTATCTCTTCCTGAATTATACCTCACAATAACATCCTAAATTATTCTTATGGAGGGTTTTTATGGGTAGAAAAAACAATTCCACACGTCTAGGCTTTTTTTGCAAGGATGAAACAACCCTCTTCTGACATTCTGTTTTCCTATTATACCTCTACCCTCTATGCCTCTGGTTTCAGCGCTTTGGCTTCAGTGTAAGTGTGTGTCTTCTTGGGAGAGAACAATTGTAATGGGAGATGGGAGACAATTTCTCCCTCCCAGGAGCGCATTCTTTCCTCTTTCCTGCAGCCCCACCGGGTGTGGTGCAGATACCCTCTCTATGGGTATGAATGATGGTCTTGTATCCACTGAGGAGCTGTCTGGCAGGGCTTTTGACTCATTTACTGGCCTGAGAGGTCTTAGACTTTGAGATTTATTGGGAGCAATAAGTTTTCTGAACACACTGGCATTGCCATTCAGACCACTGTAATAATTTGTAATAAATTCTGTAATAGAGGTCTTTTACTCTGTTATTTTTAAAATGGAAGCTCCTCATATAAGACAAATAGAAACAGAAAAAGAAACCACACGTTTCTGAAAATAAAATATTTATTCATAAGTACGTGTTCAAATTGCACACCAAAACACCCACAGGATTTAGATCTGTGAAGGCAGCCGAGAATTTTTTCTCAGCAGGACTTAGGGAGCTTATGAGGCATCCACTGGCTGGTTAGTAATATCTGGCAACAGAAGAATGGAAGCTGAATCAGGCATTAGCCAGTCTACAAGGCGTAGATTTTCTTGGTTTTTCCAGTATGTAAATCTACCTGTTATTCAAGTCACAGTTAAGACATTGTAAAACAAAGGCAGCAATGAAAGTATTTAATCAGTGTTCTCAAAAGGAAGTTAGGATTGCACAGCTGCTCATCCAACAATGTACTTATTATCTCTGTTTCACAAATGGTGACTACTGAGGTAGAGAGCAGTTAACTGAGTTGCACAAGGTCACACCTCAAATCCCTACAACAGAGGAACAAATGCACTGTTCACTTCTGGGTCCTCTGGACCACCGATTGTCCTTCACCAGGCAAGGAAAGCTTGTGTGTTAGTATTAATTTATAAACAGAATAAAAGTAGCCATACAATAACCAGTGGTTAATGTACAAACATATTCTATGTGACAGTGCAAGATTAATGCTAATAATAGTTGGACTATGGATCTATGAAGCCATAGTGTAGTTCAAAGCACAGAAAAAATGTCAAGTTCAACAGAAAAACAAATTCAAGATTCCTCTGGGCCAATGAGAAACATGGAAGCAAAAGTTACATTATTTGCATTTAAGTAGGATTGTACCCATCAAGAAGGCAGAATTAGCAGGAAGCAGAAAGTGTCTAGCAATGGAGAATGCCCTCTAGTCACTGAGCATTGTTCCAAAAATAAGCCAAGAGTACTGGAAATCTAGCTATTTATTCCTTTTTGTAGAATCAGCAGTCATGTACAACCACACTTATGAGTAACATAAGGTTTTAATCTTTTCTGTTGTAACAAGGAGCTACACTTACTGCTTTCACTGAGGCACATTGCATTTTTTAGAAGATAACTGCCAAATTCCCCAAGAGTATCCACAGAAAACATCTATACTCACACACATTTATAGGATGCTACAGGAGGCAGATTGCTCCATCTGACGTCAGCAGGCAACGTACTTTAATAACTCCACAGTACCTCCTAACTGTTGCTTAGTTACTATTCTGCTCCTGCCAGTTACGTCTTTCTTGCACTTTGCTTTCCCTCAACTTCAGCAGCTGGGCCTGTGTCAGAGTGCAGGCCTAAGGGAGCACAAAGAAAGTTTGAATGTTTAGTAATAGTGTTCTTTGAGAATTCCTACAGATAAAAATCTTCCCTCCTGCAGCTCGTGATCTGGGATGTTAGATAGCTGCTTACACACTGTACATGACATTGCTTCCAGCTAGCATTGTCACAACATGATCATCACTCTCTCCTGAGAGTACAGGATCTGCAAGATAACAAAACTAGAAATGGAGTTCAAGCCATTACACCCCTACTAAACAATCTAAAAAACAAGTCCAGGAGAAAGTGGTTTTTTGTTTCTGTTCCCTGGTCCTCCCCCCACAACATGTTTTGCTGCAATTGGAAGAAAAATTTTGTCTCCTTGAAAGCAAAGAACAAATATGAATTACTGGCAATCTTCTCCTATTTTAAAAGTTCACAGGCTGATAGACAAAGGGATATAGAAAATCATCATAGAGGTGGTTTAAAGTTTTGTGCAATTGCATATGTGTTGAGAAATAGAACATAGGAAAATGAAGCTTTTAAAAATCTACAGTATTCTAATATCTGTCCAAGCTATGAATTTACAGACACACAAAAAGAAGTTCTACTGCAAAAGATACATTATGAAGGTGCACAAGAGCTTTAACAGTATAAGGCTGGAGCTTTAAGATTAAGAAGCCTGGTTGGAACACTTCTATCTTTACTGGTTTTCAGTTTAAAAAACACCAAGTTTTCAATAAAATTAAGTTTCTTTTGAAAACTGCCTGGTTTTTCTGGGGGGGGGAAAGGACCTCTTTCCATCAAAATAAACTGCATGAATACTGAAAAGCCCATAGGCATAGACTAATAGATTACATATTGGAAAATAATACCTTTGAAACAGTTGCAGGCTTTGTGTATTACTGTCCCCAGTTTATGTGGACCAGTTTCACTGCTGGACTTCAAATCTAGTGTGGCGTTATGGTCAGAGATTCCCATAATATGAAATGATAAATTTGTAAGACAAGAGATCATCATGACATACAGTTAACATTGTCTGAGAAGGGAACCTGGTCTATAGGTGAGAACAGGGGCAATGAAACATATGAACTACAGTATCTTCATCAATTTGGGCAAAGGAGAAACTGATATAATGGAACATAGTGGATAATATTTTAAGATCTTATGTTTGGGTCACTTAATTGCATTTTATGCTGGATAGTTTTTAAAATTAGGTGCATTTTTATATAAACTCATTTTATTAGTACAACAAAAGTACTCATCTGTTGCAGAAAGTAAAACCTCTAGGGTAGCTGTTGGAAAAATTAAGTTTTGCTGAACTGGCAGAAACCAAAAGTTGGATAGGCTAGTCCAAAAAAACGTGAAAAATAAAATTGTCATTGCACATGAAATAAATCAATGTACTGTTGAAAGGCATAATGTAGCTATTAGTGAGTCACTTAGTCACTACCACTTGGGAAAAGTAACCAGAGGGAATGAAAATATATTTATGCCAGTTGATTCTTGCAAAAAATTTGTGAACCTTTTGTAAGGCTTTACTCTCCTACATGCCTTTTTTCTCATACTTAAAGTGATTTTTTCTGATAATCTAGTATTATTGATAGCAGAAGTAGATAGAGAGTAGAGAATATTTGATATTGGGAACTTCAAATTTTAAATACAATTTTAACAATCTTCAGAAGCAGATGAGAAAATATCTAATACTTAAACTAATATCTGATAAACTAATATCTAATACTTAAACTCACAAAATTCAGCACCATTTTTTTCATGTGCAGATATCATATTTCAGATATCTGAAAATGCAATTTTGTTATAGAAATGAGATGTCTTCTGTCTACAAAATGTGTTTTTACTTTGTATTTGTATTAAAAAATATTCCATGATGTCATATTAAAAGACCTTTCGGATGGTCCTTTAGATTGTTTAAAAAATTGGAAGAGAGTATGTTTTTGTTAAAGATAGCATAAATCAGCCAGATTCACAGAAATTGAAGTTTTGCAATTGTAGGAACCCAAAAAGAAAAAAGAAACGTTAGTGTAATGAATCAACTTTATGCTAAAGTTGTGAGGCTTAAAGAGAAGATGAATAGGAAATAATTATTTGTTATTTCTTATAATAAAACATCCCAAGGAACATCAAGTGGACATGATGTCAGGTGGTACAGTCAAGACAATCAAAATGAGATTTATTTATTTTTTCATTAGATGTGTAAACTAGAACAAAGTAATGTAAGGTATTGTGGATACTAAAACATTAATTCAAGCAATTACATCAATTTAAGAAAAAAGAATCCATCCAGCACTAGTAAGCACACAGCTACAATCAGTTGTGCAGGAAACACCCCGAATGCAGACTGATGAAAGCTGGAAAGGTATTCCTCTGAAGCGCTTTATCACATGCTTACTTGTTCTTATAGTCTTTCTATAAATATTTGCTCTTTGTCCCTGTCAGGTTGAGGCTGATGGGCACGATGGACTTTTGGTCTGCCCTATGAAGGATGTCCTTATAATCCTGCTCCCCACATGTTCTATTTAAACAGCAGCTGCCAAGTTTGGAATTTGAACCAAAACCTTCTAGCTGAGGAAAGCTATCAATTTATCCTTTATAAAATGCTACATATTGCTTCAGGAAAATTATTTGTAACAGTTAGCAATAATTTATTTTCTAATAATATTATTATTAAGGAATGTAAAAGCCACATCTTAAGTGACTTGTTGCAATTTAATCCTTCAAAAATAACTTCAAGAGTATCTATTAAACAGTTGTGCCTTGTGCCAGAAACTTCAGTAGTGTGACTTATCCCTGTATATCAATTCAATCGCTGCTACTCAAGATCACTGCTTCTTTTTTCATCAGTTAAGAATTAATTCAAAAGTGAGGGAAGCCACAAGTTTTCAATGACACTTTAAAGATATATTTTTCCTAAACCACATTTATTTAATGTACTATTAATTAATGATGTAAAAATGTCACTAAAATTAAAGGGAGTGCTCTAAAGTTGTAAAATAACAGGAAATGCAGTGTTATAAATTAATTTTCTCTTGATCTGTTTCAGCCTACTAGAATAAGGCCACTTCTGAGACCTTCTTGTGAGTCATTTAGCTGATGGAAGATAATAATTGGTTCAGTCACTATGGTTCACCTGATCAATCCAGGTACATCTGATACAGTAGACTACAAAGTTTTATTCACCACCGTTTGAAGTGATTATGTCAATCTAAGAAATGGCAAAGCAGCACATTGAAGAACTGCTTAAAAACTACCTGATTATTTTTAATGATGTTCAAGCAAGGAAATGCCTGGTTTTCTTCCTCTTTTTGGAAAGCCACTTTGTGCTTGCCCATTCCTCTTTACAATTGTGAGGTATAGTTATTAAGGGTTTGGGTTTTTTTTTTTAAATTAATTTCCAAGGTAGCTGAAGTTAGGATTCAACAACAAGTGCAACTCCTTTCTCAGTTAGATTTTGCATTTTTAAGCTTCTGGAATCCTGAGCTGACCCTATAGCTTTAGATATCTCTAGCAATTAAGAAATCTAGTTCCTGTGCTTCACATCATCTCTTCTTGATGTACGTCCTAGAGCTTCTACAAAGCAAGTCTCATTTTCAGGTAAAGAAGCCTGGAAGCAACTCAGATATCAAAATGAGTAATACACACGTGGCAGGTGGTTCAGGTAGTGAATGTGAGTGTGGACTGATAAAATAATTTTATATTCATTTGCAGCGTAACCTCCTTGACAATGACGATACTCAGAAATGAACAGTTCTGAAGTTAAAATGAGAAGAAAGGTATTTTTTCTGTTATTTTTAATTTTCAAAATGAAGTCTCCTACATTGCACAATACTTTAAAGAAGGGCTTATATTTTCTTTATAGAGTAGCTCAGAAATGCCATTGTTTATTCTGAGAGTTTGACTTAGTTTTTGATTGTATAAATGCAAATAAATGAAGTTTAACTAGGATAGTTTTACTCGGGGCAGTATATAAAAAACACATACTTCTGTTCTATAAACTATAAACTATAAGCAAGTTTTAAAATAAAATACAAAAAACTGTCTAGAACTGAAATTTAAGTCAGTGCTTAAATGCTATGTTGTATTTGTATGAATTCGGCATTAATAAATATGATCACATATAAAAATGTTGATTATGTTTTGTTCAAGTATCAGTGAACTGGACTGCTTTACTTTATAATGTTAATATCTGCTTACAGGATTTTATCAGTTTTCAGCCCAGAAAGCTTATTGCCATATTGTAATAGCTGAAAAGCAGTCCAGTATTCTGTTAATTTTATACCAAGAGAATACTGTAAGTTTGCTCTGGTTAAATTTCAGAAACAAGTGAAACCATTTGGCACACATTTCGAAAATAAATATTTGTATTATCCAGTGCACTGTAAGACTGTATGAATGAGGATTAACTAGATAAGCAAAAAATAAATGATACCTGAGGCAGAGTGGTTTGAGTAATGTCCAGAGAAGAGGAACACCCTTCGTTATTTTCTTCACTCAGCTTAAACACTGCATATAATTCACATCTTTTCTCTGATTTCATACTGTGTTCTTTTTCCATAAGAAGTGATTTATTTCACACTCAAATTGCCCATGAAATTTCATTTTCATTTAAAAAAATCAATTTAATTGGATCTGTAGCAGTACAATGAAACACCTTAAACGATTCTGTTTGTTAATCTTTCATTTTCAAATAAAACAGCACAGTTAATTTTAGATGATTTTTTCTTTTCTTTTTCTTTCAAATATAATAAAATCTGCTCTTTGAGGGGAGGTGGGGATGGTCAAGGGGGAATGAAACTTAGCATGCTGTGTCTTGTCCTGGACAAAAAAAACTCCGTCAAGAAAATTAGGGGGTTATAATGGATAAGCCTGCAGACCTTTAACTATAGTTATAATAAATGGCATATCAAGCAGAGAGATCATGATCTCTGCAAAAAGCTCTCCAGTAATATCTGGAAGCTAGAGAAGAACAAGAGCCACTGATTGGCACTTTGTTACTTGAATGGTGGCCCCACTGATGAGGGAGAAAGGCCATTAAGGATGATTTTTACACTATCTGAAATCTGCCAGATGTCAAACTTAAAACTGTGAAAGTCACAATGCATTCAAATAAAAAATAAAAAATAATAATAAAAAAAAAGATGCTGAAACTCAGAAAGCAATGCCTTTCCTGGACGACCAAGATTTACATATACTTCTTCCTTTTTATTATTTGCCTGCTATATTCTTCATATAGTCTTCATTATAATGTCTTCTTTATTCTCCTACAAACCAAAGAATCATATTCATTTATATGCAATATGAGCCTACTGCCACTACTGCCACAATATAAATGTGTTGCATTAAAAATTAAAAATATTATTTTTACACTCCATCAAGATGAAAAGTGAGTCTTCATTCTCATTTGCGGTTCTGCTTCTACACTGTCATCCTTCTTGTATTGTACCACAGGACATGATCGCTAATAGACAGCCAAATTCCTACAGACCTTAAATTACCCCAGCTGTGCTCTGAGCTTGAATCCACATGATAGCAAATACAGAAGAATTTTCAAAGGTGAGCTAAGTCGGTTGCTGTGCTTCACTGGGAATAAACTTCTTTGATCTAATGTCAGAACAATAGAGAAAAGGAATGTATGGGATGGTTTATCTTTCCGCACAAGGCTCTTAAAAGCTGAAGAAGCCATTATTTGTTTTGGAAGCTAAGAAATCCAAAAGTGACCCTTTCCATGCAGCCTACCAATCTTTTAAAAAGCAAAATAGAATGCCTGCTAGATGTATATCTCTTGGATCCTTTGTCCATGTAGTTGTTTGATTTTTTTTTTTTTTTTTTTTTTTCTGGGGCAACACTGAAGTCCACATTTGTGTTTGCAGAGAAGCAAGGTTAACTTTCAAGTTGGCTGAACTCCTGGCTCTGCTGAGCACTCTGTTTTGTAATTTGAAGGTTAAATTCTTCTCAGAGCGCCTTGCTGGAGTTAGTGTTCTCACTCCCAATAACTGTAGGAGCTGCCTGACCTTTATAAGTGCAAGTCAATATTCACACTGTCAGAAGGAGCATCGTGGAGAGTAATCTTCACAATCATGAGAAGTGCTTTGCCACAGGGAGATCATGACCAGTGAAGAGGAATCAGTGAACAGTCAGATAAAACTGTTTTAACTGGATTCAAAGAGTCTCTTTTACACAGCTTCAGATTCTACTCAAAAGTCTGTAGGCCTACAGCATCCACAGCTCTCCTCCAAATTTCAACAAGATCAATGAAAAAATAATAATAAAAAAGAAATTAGGAGGGAGGAACTCTAAATGTTTTGACCTCCAGGTCATCTTCTACAACACTACTCTCCAGCAAATTTAGACACGTGTAACTGGAAAAGATTTAAAATATTTGCCTGTTGTCTTTGTCCTCTACCCAATGTAAATCCCAAAAAGGTTTAGGATCGAAATCATCTGGTGAAAAACACTGTATTAACATACAGTACCTGGACTACCTCACTGCATCTGATAAACATTTCCACTTTTCCAATAGAAACACTGGAAGTTTTGAATATCAGACCAATAATAAACACCATCATCTCTAGTCAGATCCTCAAAGTAACAGCAGCTTTTCTGTGAACTGAAAAGGTGCCTGCAAAAGCAGAGAAAAAACGAAGTAACCTGTCTTGAGATAATGCTGGTATTATGCAAATATGTCCAGGCTTCCTCTAACACTTACAAATGGATGTATGCAAGCAAGGAAAGAGTGAATGAGGAACCAAACCAAGAAAGAATGACCCAAGATGCAGCACGTAAGTGAAAGCTCGTTATTTTTATGAAGAAAAAAAAAAAAAAAAAAAAAAAAAGACGTTATGAGCATCTGAGAGCAAGATGCACTTGGAAACTGTATTTCTCCCTCTTCTCTAGACATCCAAGGTTACTAGAAATCCCAAAATTTTGTAGAACCCCTTGCTCCAAAATAAATGTTTTGGAACATACTTTCTCACTTCTAAATTTTCAGTAAATGAAAAGTCTGTTTATGATTTAATGACAGAGAATAAATGACATCTGAAACTTGGCAGAATAATGTAAACTGGGGCTTGCCTGACTCAGACTAAGTTTCTGGTTCTGTTTAAAGCAGGAGACAAAGGAAGAGCAAAGCAGTGGAAATTTTGCAACTTAGCTAGCATAATAAATTAAGATAGTATTTCATATCTTTTTTTTTTTTTCCTTTTCTTTTTTTTTTTTTTTTTTTTTAAGCTGTTTATTCAGTTCTGTGGCTCATGACCTGGCTTATGTTTTGAAACATCTGTTACTGGCTGCAACCAAGGCAACCAGCAAATGCTGGAAATTTCATAACACTTAAGGCATGTTAAAATATTATTTATGGGAACACCCTACAAGTCAAAAGGTTTTTAACTAAAAATTGGTTAATTTTATGCCCACAGTCTGCAAAGATATATGCACATCCTTTTCTTGATCATGCAAGACAGTATCTTCACATATAAAGATGAACTATTCCATCATATATATGATTTTAATATGATTGGGTATCTAGAAAAACATCTTGCAGAAAATACATGCATACATTTCAGTTTTAGCTTTCATACCAAATAGAATTCTGCAAAAACATCTTGCAGAAAATACATGCATACATTTCAGTTTTAGCTTTCATACCAAATAGACTTCTGCAAAAACATCCATTCCATAACATCACTTGGGCTTTTCCTGTCAAAAGTTTCATTGAGAAAGTCCTGGTTAAAATGAAAATGCTTTGATTTTTATAGATCTTGATACTTTGATTTTTCTTTACTGTCCTGAAGAAATCTTCATGTTGACTTGCTACAGCACTAATTTGTATATACAAATGTATGTATTTGTTTCCATCATTTCTGCTGTGATTTGTATTATAGGTTTTTTTCTAGAATTTAGTGTTACTTTTGAAGTTGTTCCCTGCTGAGAAAGGATTCTTATCTTGAGCTGTGCCTGTTCAATTTCTGGGGATACAATGATGTGAATTCTCAGCATTGCAGTCTAGCCTTTCTCTTATATTGGTGAACTAGTACAAAATGGAGTGAGAAGACAAGAATGATGGAAGACTGAGAAAGGTGAAATATTTAAACTCAAAATCACTCAGAAAATATATATATATTTCTATAGAATAGCTTTAAAATGTCAATTACATAGAAAGATTCATTTTGCCAAAACAAAATTCATAATCATAAAAGTGAACTCCATGAAGCAATTACTGGGGAGATACTATAAATTTAATTTATTCATGTTTTTAGACAGGTTTCAAGCAACAATTGTTGAAACAATCTTTATGGTTAAAAACTAAGTACAAAATACAATAATAATCATCCTGCAGTTTCCTGACAATGATTTTGTTGCTTCGTTCTAAGTTTTTATCCTCTTTTAATTCTCCAGGAGGGAGTAAATAGATTTTAATGGTACGGACCTGCCTTGGGCAACAGCTTATATTCTTCAGGGTTTCTGTTTTCCTCACAGAAGGAGATATGCTGTGGTACCAAAAGAATCACTTACATTTTCCATGCTTGGGTAATATTTATTATAGCATTTTATAATGCTTGATTTTTTTCTTTTTGAAGTGCGGTCATTCTTTTGATGTCAAAAGTTGTGCTTAATATTTCTAGAGCATTGTGAGAAGTGATATGGAATATTCTCATATAGAGCAGATATAAACTACTGTCTCAATACCTAATCGTGGTTTTAGCAGTAATTTGTAGTTGGTAGTAACATTCAGGATTTGAGGTGATTCAGAGCAAGTTGATCTGTTTCTTTAAGCAACGAATCTCAGGAAGGGTCTGTTCCAGTTATTCCTTCTGCCTCCCATCATCATGTGAACCACAAGTAGGGTGTGGTCTTTTTCCCATTTACACTGATTACTGGCAATGGTATTTGGCACCTACAGATTTCTAAACTCAGCGAAACACAGTCTCCCTCCAGATGCGGAATGCAATTGTTATGCGAGCCAAAATGTGAAATACTTAAAAGAGAAAAGACAGTTACAAGAAAATAGTAAGCATGGGAAGTGTGTAAAGAGACTGTTACAGGGGGTTATGATGGAACCGTTGGCTGGTCTTCTAGATGTTATTCAGATCCCAGTAGTTTACCTTTAATTTGAAGGAGTACAGCAAGCAGGGAGACATACAGTCTTGCTAACTGAAAGGAAGGTGATGCCCCCTGCCAAAAAAAAACCCAACTAAACCAAACCAACCAAAATTAAAAACTCTACCAAAAAAAAACCCACTGAGTTTTCTGAATAAAAAAATTTGGATACCCAAAGGTCACAATTGTCAGCCAAAGGTGACAAACTGTTCCATTTATAAGACATTGGGGGCTTTACGCTAAATGTTTGTCAACCATTTGCAATGCTGTCTAGTACTATCCAATGTTAGTCTCTGGGTGCAACCTTTCAAACTTTTTTTTAATAAATGTTCCATGAACATATTAATTTCACTTTTGAGAAAGAAGGGATCATTTGCTTTGCCAATATTAAAAATTCTGGCAGCCTTTCCACATGAAACTAAAAAATACTTATGCTTCTAAAAAGGTAAAAGACTTTCAGCAGGTATGTCACCTTCATATCAAGACATGAATTTTCTGTTCTTCTGAGAACTGTCCCATATGCATGCTTAAAGGTTTTGTTTAAAATAAAACCTTTGAAAAATCTCAATTTCCATTTGCTAGGATATCACTGATTTTTTGCAGTTAAGTCCCACAGAGAGTACTGCTGCGGTAACACTAGTTTGTGCTGGTGGCTAAGAATTTTGTTTCTCCCATTGTTCGAAGTGAGAAAGAAGGGACAGAAATGTTGTGAGTTCACAGTGACAAGTGAACTGGACAGCTCTGAATACGTGAAATATTCATAAAATCATAGAATCACCTAGGTTGGAAGGGACATTTCAGAAAATCAGATTCACGTTATCAAAGTGGAATATCCAAAATATTGATTTAATGCATATGTAAAATAAGAATATGAAAGAAACAGAGAAACATAATGATCATTGGCTAATATACTGTTGACTGCAACTTCAGCCAAGCACAAATATATTTTCTTTCCTGCATTGTAGCAAAGTGCACGTGCAACACCCCAGTAAATAGGCATGTGTGCAAAAAAGCATTCTATTCAGTGATCAGAATGAAGTGGCTAATGAAACTGGACTGAAGGTAAAATATTTTTACACATTTTTTCCTTTTTGTCTTTTTCTGAAAAAGACATTGCTTTGTATACTCTATGGGCAGAGTGCTCCATGGTCAGTTGGAACAAAAAAGAAACTTGCTGAGGAGTAAAATAGAGAAAATATTTCTGCTGTTCTGAAATGTTTATATGAAAGTAAGTTTGTTTGAATTTCACATGGGAGAAATAGCATATAATTTGCCATATATGAATATTTCTGTAACTTGAAATGCCGTTTCCTTAGAAAATGTGCTTATTCTGGGACATACTGATGCAATGAAAAAGGAGTCCAAGGGACTTCACCAAATAATTAGTGAAGTTCTTACAAAAATATTTGTAATGACATGAATCACCTGTTTTTAGTGTAGATCAGACCAGACCAGGCTATAATCAAGTACGTGAAGGTCTGAGTGAAGTTGTTTACAGATATCTACTTATTATTTGTAGCTACTGAGTTCAGAGGTTTTAACATAAAAATACAGAATTATATGGAAGGCAGAATACTTCTTTGCAAGTAATTTACAATTTTATACTCTTGCGTCAGTATTTCTGATGTCTTCTGTAAAGTGTTGGTAGCATAGGAGACACAGAATCTGAAATTATTAAGCATTGTAACTGCCACAGAAGAAATTGGTGATTAAAGTATGGAGTAAATTATAATTGGCTAACTTCTTGAATAAATTATATGCCTAAATTCAAGTACAGAAATTTAAAGTTTTGTTGCTCATAAGTAATCTGGGCAAGGTTAGCTGTAAAAAGAATAATAGGACAGAACTTTATAACTGCAAATTATATTTTTTTCTGCCTGTATTTGTTGGCATTTATAACTAGGGAAATAGTTTTATAAAACTCCCTTACTAAGTGAATGTCAGAGAAAATATCTAGTACTAACTACTATACTGAAGCCAGGCTATACATGCTTATCAGTGATAACAGAGTGAAAACAACTTTAATTTTGTATTTTTCACATCCTAGGTCCTCCTCTGGCAAAAGAGGAAATAGAAAAAGATATTGTGAAAGTTTTTAATGCTTTCACTTCACTTCTGCTTTATTCCATGAGAGATTTCCAGTAAATTTATTACCAGCTGCAGCCACATCCATTTTGTGGGTTTTTCTGTTTACCAAGATTCTGGCCCTTTCCTGTTCATGTAATTATCTTGAGGTTGAAACTTTGAAGAAAAATTGTAAGTGGTTGTTCATACTCAGTGAGTTAGTATATACTGAGACCAATAAGCCACACCCTCATACGTAGTGTCTGTCATGATTGAGAGTATTCACTCTGATAATCAAAACTGAGTAGTTCCCCACAGGCAGACATCAGAGGAGATTAAAAATAAGGCAAAATCAGGACAGTGTGTTAGAAACTGTTTATACTGCTGTATGTACTGTTTCACCTTACAATTTCTTGGACCAAAGGTTCACTTGGGAATAAAAATAAGCTTTTTATTTTTATACTTTTAGAGTCATTTTCCCCCACTGAAAAATTAAAACAATAAATCCTGTCCAGCTTTATTCTGAACAACTGTATGGACTAAACATTTCAGATTAGACTGAACAGTTCAGCTTCATCTGCTGGATTTTATACTTTCAATCAAAATTCTAGTCTTTCTAATATTTTGGAATAAAAGGTGCTTTTGAAAAGTGGTATTAATTAATACTATTTCCATGTTTTCAGGATTTTTTCAGCTACTCTCACTGAGATTTGCTGCTATGCAACAAGGGAAGCACCAGTTTTTTAGTCTCTGTGTGGTTAAAAGTTTTAACTGGTTTACTTTAAGTACGCATCATCTATTACTATTTATTCCACAGATTCACTGAAAGTGCTAGGAGCAGCCACTTCTTCCAGCAACTCCCTGCTGCTGGAACCCAGCCCTGGACACCGAGGGACCAGGAGGTCTCTATGCCAGACTGGGGGACACAACTGCTGCTTTTTTTGCAGGTTCAACCAGTAGCGGAGCTCATCATGTGTCCCACATACGTGCATGACCAGCTGCATGGACTACCACAGAGATGGTGCTGTCTTCAGCAGCACCTATATATGACTCGTATAAAATGTAAGTACAGACAAGTTATTTTTCTCCTCTGTCTGGTGGAGACTGAACTTCATGAGTGAAAGCACACACCCATCATGCTCCAGATTTGTAAGATTGACAAGGATATTTGTGGAGTACTGAGTACTGGCACAGCATGGTCCCTCTGTCCATCCAATGCCACTGCCTGGATCCCAGGGCCTATAAACGTCTTCCCAGGTCTCCTACTCTTCCACAAGTTTGGCTTGATGCTCACCAGCAAACAGGTACACACACTTACACTTGTTTCACAGGCACCCCACACTCACAGGTTCCCCCAAATACCAACTCAGAGCCTCTGCCCTGATACTCATTGCCGGACCAAGGGCCTTCTACCCACTGGCTGATCCAGCTTGAAGGTTGCTAGTGAATGAAACGTGCAAACCCCAACACACACCATTTGGGGACAGATACAGACACTTGGACCCCTCCAGCAGCAGGCAGCAGGCACAGGGGCTGTGACTTGCAGTTCTGCTCCATCTACTGGCAAGGAGCTCTTCACTTGCCTCACTCACACCAGCCCCCACAGTAGCTGATTTCCAGAACACACACCATTCTCATCCCAGTAGCTGGCAGCAGAGACCTTCACCCACTCCAATAGCTGGCACTGAAACCACCCATTCTTATAAGCTGCTGGCACCACAGGACAAAGTTCCCTGCGTCCCCACTCTGACTCCAATTGGTGGCACCAAATCCACTCATGCTGGTTCCCCCAGCAGCTGTCACTCCGGGCATGAAATCTGCAGGACCTAACAAGACCATCTGGAGAGCTATTTTTTGACAACTCTTTTTTGATTTATATACCCTGAATATAATAACTTTCAATAAAGAATATACCCAAATATGGCTTCAGTCTTAGGATTTTCCCACCTTTTAAATAGATATCTGGTTTAGGTTGTTTTCATGCCATTATCCAATATTCTAGCATCTCATAGAACTAAGGTTGTAAGAGAGGTGCTATGAAATTTCCACAGAGCCAAGATCCGATGTGTAATTCCTTTGTAACTAAGACGTCAATTTTGTTATAATTCCTGCCAGAAGATCCTTCCACATTCTGCACTCAGAAACCTTGGACTGGGCTGAGAGGTCTGTCTGTAAAACTCAGGGCATGAAAGCTGCCAAAATTTGAAAGAAGTGCTAAGATCATTTGGCCACCTCAAAAACTCTACTCCTCCCTTTCTTCTCCCACTTCTTTCTGTGAAGAAGAAAATCATAGCTGAAGTGCTAAGAGTTGCGATAGGAAAATTACATCTCTTAAAACATTTAAATCTTTCCACCCACTAATTGCAAATTGCCAAACAACAGATTGCAAAGGCAGCTTTGACTAGTGTGCTTACAAGTTCCATACCATTTGCCTGTTAAGTTCAAGATGGAAAGGTAGCCTGAAAGCTGCCAGTATTTTTTGTTTATTTTTTGAGATTCATCTGTTTCAAGAAAGACTGAGAGAAGGTGGAAAGAACGAAAACAAAAAATGAAAAAAAAAAAAGTTGTTAGCCAAGAGCAAACAAATTACATATGCATGCTACAGAAATCAGGCACATATCACAAGTCCTCCCTTAAATTAATTCAGTGCTGCCAGACTGATGGAATGTATGCACTGCAGGGAGTATTGTCAGACTGCTGGTATCTCAGGCCTGCCTATCTCAGTTCTGGACTAGCCATTCAGCTCCGTTTTATGTCTTTTAGTGTATCTTAGCTCTGAACTGAAGAGATTGCTCATGAGATTTCTGTTTGTGCTGCTTCCCTCTTGGATCTCTCTAACAAAATTTTCAAGGAAAATGTCAATTAGAGCAGCTTTTCTGATTTACATTTTCAGCCCAAGAAGGGCTAATGTTGTACATTCTGTTCCAAAACTCTTTTAGTTTTGGATTAAGGAAAACAACAAAGACAAAGGGAACATCTGTAGGTGGAAAAATGGGAAGAAGACATAAATCTTATCTTTAATAATGTGATAATTGACTCCGATGACTGAAAGAAACTTCCCTTCAGTCCCTCTGCAACTGGTACAGCGATCAGGGAGGTCTGGAAGTCTCACTTTCTCTCTGGAAGCTTCCCCTTGGATATCATTCTTGCAGAACTAGCAAGACAAACTAAATTCAGACCATATTCCTTACATTCGAAGGTTGTCATTTTGATCAGGATGGTTATGTCAGGTTACTGTTTGCACATATTGTCTTTTCAGTCCCTGGATTCAGGGAATAAAGAGACACGAGTTGAAAACTATTAATTAATCATATTTATTAAGTCAGCAATCCTAAAAACTGAGAATAGAACTGTTCTCTTTTAAGTTTAGCAATACATTGATATAAACACGTATGAAGTAAGACTAATTTCCTTTGGATATTCTGGTTGAGTGGCCATCAGTAGAACGAGTTCATATTAAGAGCTTTGGTCAAAAACTATGTTAATGAGAGAAACAGCTGAAACTGAGCTGACTCACTAACCTGCCTAAGTAGGAAGGGCTAGGAAAACATGGAAAAGTAAAGTAATTCTGTAACTCTAAGGGAGTAAAGAACCTCACTCTGAACTTAAAAGTAGTTAAGAGACAGGAAATAAAGTTTACTAATAAAGAGATAGTTGACAAAGATTCTGATAGATTGCTAAAGAATTCCTGTGGTTCAGTGTAGATATTCATCCAGAGAAAAGTTAGCAGTAAAACATCCTAACATTTAGAATATATTGCCTTATGTTGGTTTGTCAAAACAAGGATTACAGAATACTTCTTGAATATCAAATGAAATGAGGAAATGAGCTTAGCTGTTATAATTTATTCATTATAATGGTGTTCAGTATATGTGGTTTCAAACAAATATATGTTTAGAATTCTGGCATAGAAATTAATTCAAAATTCTAGGGAATAAAATATCTTTCATATACAATAAGTCTTGGAATCTACAGTACTGGAAAACTGCAATATCTGATTTCTACTGCAATAATAGATACGTTGCTTAATCCGTTGGTATTTTATGGTCACAGGATACATGATTAATTTACTCTGTGAACTGCTATACACACTATATAATCTGCTATACACACTATGTAATCTATTTAATATAAAGCATCTATTTTAGAGATATACAGTCTTAATGAAATGAAAACCTTATAGTACATTTGTGCTTGTAATTTTTCATTAAAACTCTAATAACCAATGGCAAATTATGTCAACTTTGTCTTTCAAAAATCACAAGTAATAAGACAAGATATAATAAAAGTAATTCTCAGAAGTATATGATAATCTCATATGTTCACATGGTACTCATCATACATTTAAAAGATAATTTTAAACGGATGTTTTTATTATCATCTTTATTCATGTTCAAGTAAGGACTTCTTCATAACTTGCAAATTTGCAGCATGTTTCTATCATCAACTTGCAAATCTACAGAAATGCTCCCTTTTACTAAGAGTATATTCAACATTTTCAAGGTTTAATGCATAGCAAAAACTACTAAGAGTTTTAAAAAAAAAAATCTCCATTTCTTTGTTGCAGTTATCTATCTATCATCATCATCACTGTCATCACACATTGTCTGGTAACACTTTCACTTCAAAAGAAATTTAAAATTTCTCATCTTTAAAGTTCAGAATCCACAAGTCTTATAATGCTCTCATGCTGATAATGCACTTCAGTAATTGTGCTGTATAGCAAATATTTCTGTGTGCAATTTTTAAATAGTTATTCAGCTCAATAATGTCACAAATCAGAGGCTCTATTTGAAATGCCAGCATGTTCTTTCCATTAATATCACAGGAATGAAACTGGCATTATTACCAATGCATAACAAATGAGATTCAATGAGTAACTGCAAGGCACATTGCCCTGCGTACAGCTGAGCTATCCTCAGTATAAAATTTCATTCATTGCATTGTAGAACATACATTTTGAAATATAATAAAATATAATAAAATATAATATTTTTAAAATATGATAAACAGGAGCTAAAGGCAACATTATATCCATATATCTCTTGCATAATCAAAGGTCTTAGAAAAAAAACTAAGCTGGACATTGAAGTCATTTTTGAGGTTTTTAACAACAGACTACTTTCTGACCAGTTGTCTCCAATATCCACAGGAATGCTCTGTCATATAAGTGAGCTGCTGCTGTGTTCCACTGTTATGGCTGGGCCAGGTTGGCCAATGACAAGACAACAGATGCTCTCCCCTATCTCTCACTCCACAGAGAGGAACAAAGAGAGATAAAGAGAGGTAAAAGTTTAGAAAAAAACTAAATTAATGAAATATCAATAATAAAATAAAAAGGAAATAATGAAATAGATACAACATATACACAAAGCCATATTATGCTCCCAGGGAGATAACACTAGCAGGCACTAGGGAAGTTCCAAACTGGACTCAGTGGCAAATAGCAACTGGAAGACACTGACCGGGATGAGCTGACAGGGTCCTCCTCAGACATCAGTCATTGACAAAGTAATCTATTAAACAAGGAAGTAGCCCACTAAAGAAAAACCAACCAGACCCTTTGCTCCCTCAGCTTTTATACTGAGCATGGCAGATGGGATGGAATACCACGTCAGGGTCACCTGACCTGTCCACTCCTCCCCACAGGTGCAACCCCTCCACAGGGTAAACAACTGAGTCAGCTGACCCTGGCTGCCACAGCAACAAGGATAAGCAAGAGCCTCTCTCACTGAACAGAAACTTGGCTCTGCTCCACCCCAAACCAGGACATCCACTCACTCTCCTGCGTTGTCTTCTGCCAAGTTTTATCAGCTTACTATTGCAAGTTCATCAAAACAGCTCAAGGTCTTTATTGCCATAGCCATGTCATAAGAAAGACAAGGTACATATTGCTATGTTTTAGGTTTTGATGAGCTGTGCCTACACAGCATCAAGGCCTTTTCTGTTTCTCAAGCTGCCCCACCAGTTAATAAGCTGAATGCAAACAAGAAAGTGGAAGGAGACACAGCCAGGACAGCTTGTCACAAAAGTAGATTTTAGGATCCTGCCAACACCAACTATTTGTTGTAAATATGATTTTAGGATCCTGCTGACACTGCTAATTTGTCTTGAAATCAGTGATTATGGATCCTACACAACTTTGAGGTACCAGGAATTTAAGATTTATTAATACTATTACAGTAAATCACAAGACTAAGTTGTATGATTTTAACAATATTTAATAATCAGCGAAATATCAGAGTGATTTAATAAAAATTGCTATAATCAAAACAGTGACTTAGTTAAAGATTCAAAAATGGCAAGGTTCACAAGAGATTTACAACAAAGTTTCCTAAATCAAAACACAAACACACTCACAAACATAGGTAGAGAGGTTAACCTACGATCAAAATTTTTCTTTCTCTTTGCAAATTGTAGTAAATTATTGGTACCAAATAATCTTTGGAACCTCCAGAAATTTAACAGTAGTAAATTACTCTTTTCCCATCATTGGCGTTTGCCAACAGGCAATCTTTGAACCCTTCTTCTTTGTCAGCATCTGTCAGCAGACAATCTTCAAAATCCTCATGAAATCCACCCTGAGAGGCGTTCCAACTCAGGGGGAGATACTGGGTCACAGTCTGCTGCAAGCCCAGAGAGCTCAAAGGGTCTCTCTTAGGATCATTTTTTATAGGGTCGTGAGATGATTGACTTTGGTCAGTGCTTTTCTATTTTCGTCACAATTCTTGTCAGGTAATTCTGGCACCTTCCAGATGGGGCTATGATCCAGGCAGCGGGAGTTTCAGGTATGGTTCCCAGGTAGCAGAAGTTTCAGGTATGGTTAGGGAGTGTTTAATTGTCCCAACTCACTGTACTTGTAACCAGGACAAGAAAGTACCAGATAGTCATAGCCAAGATAAAAAGGTTCCAGATCATCCTAGCTCACTGCACTTGTAACCAAGACAAGAACACAATGTTGGCTGGTCCTGACATCACAATGTGGCCCAGAGGAGGCTGCACCACCACACAACTGACCCAAACTGACCAAAGGGATATCCTGTGCCACAGGGCATTGTGCTCAGCAATAAAAGTTGGGCAAAGAAGGAGGAGGGAAGGATGTTTGGAGTTACAGCATTTGTCTTCCCAAGTATCAGTTAAACATGATGAAGCCCCGCTTTTCATGAAAGGAGCTAAACATCTGCCTGCTGATGGGAAGTAGTGAGTTATTTCCTTATTTTGCTCTGCTTCCACATTCAGTTTTTGCTTTACCTATTACACTGCCTTTACCTCAACCCATGATTTTTCTTACTTTTACCCTTTTGATTCTCCTCCCCATCCCACCTGGGGAGGAGTGAACGAGCAGCTGTGTGGTGCTTAGCTGCTTACCAGGGTTAACCCACAACACCCATAAAAGGACAACTTGAATAAAGTCTCTCTCACCTATTACACTAGAACATCTAGACAAGAAACAGCTTGTCTCTAGTCAGGCAAATCTTTGACTTTGTTTCTGTGGATGGTCAGGAAAAGCTAGATCATTTTGGCCGTCAGTAAAGAGAAACAAACTTGATACAAAAGTTGGTTACTAATACAGTGTCTTCAGAAGAGTTTAAAATAGACTCCAAATGACAAAAGAAGGACTTGACAGGGGGAATTTGGTTATCAATCTTTTTTTTACTCTTTGATCAGAAGACTTCTCAATCAGGTTATTTTTTTTTCAGGTTTACCCAACTGAACATAGGAAGGAACAGTACATCAAAAGTGGCGGCACATCAGGAACCAAAGCAATGGGCTCTCTTAATTATTCCAGATTCTGTGACATAAAGTTTGATGTGTAATATGAAATGTCTACATTGAAGGAATATGTTTCAGTGTCTTCCTGTAATGGTAATAAATAAAGAAAAAAGATTATTCAAATGTAATACATTATGTAGTGTTTAGTCTTAAAATTAATTTGTCTGCAAAAAAAAGATTCTGGAGATAGTCTTTGAATGTAAAGACTTACCTGCTGTAGTAATTCTTATTTCGCAGCTAAGAATGAAACTCAAGGTAGAGCTGCTTAATAATCTACATTTATTCACTGCATTCAATTTTTATTATTCAACGTTATTCTTATCGTTATCTGATTAAATTATTTGTATTTTATTTGAAAAGTCTGATTGTGCTACACTTCACTGTGCAGTCACACAAATTCCTTCTTTGATAAACTGACGTTTGAAGACATGTGTCAGAAGCACACATTTGTTTAGACTGATTTCTTTTTTTAATGTATGAGTGAGCATACGAGATCAAAAGCTTCCTGGATCTAATTTGATGCTCCAAATAACTACCAAAAAATTACTGCAGAAAAAGGCATTACACTGATAAAACAAGTATCTTCATCAGTAATCTCATTCTTGGTAACTGAAATGGAGATACGTACCTGTCAAGAAATTAGCAGTAACTGCAATAATTTATTTTTTCACAATTCATACAATTTGTCAATGAAAACAAAAATAAGTAAATACATAACCCCTGAAAAAATCCTATTATTTTTTCTGTAGTGTCCTTCAGTGATATTCAGTATAAAATATGCATCCATTTAACTCACCTTACATTGTTTAAAATAGATTCACTTAATATAAAAGAAGATCAAGCCGATTTCTAATGTTTTTTGGGGGGTTTCTTTTTCCAGATTTTCTCTCTTTTTCAGCAAGGACATTTAAAACAAAAACAAAAACAAAACCCACAGAAGAACAAACCAGTGCCCCAAAAAACCCCCAAACCCCCAAACCCAACCTCCTTAGGCAATGATAGTGTGTCATCTATTCTCATTTCCTCTCTTTATAACAGTTATAGCATTCAGAAAGACATAATAATGTAAACTCTCAAAGAAGAATTTTCTAAAGAGTAGGACTTGTTTGTTTGGGTTTTTTTCTGAAAAAATCCTGCTACCTAAGCACTCAATTCAAACAGGAAAACAATAACCTTAAAATTGTGTATCTCTTGAAAGAATGAACAGGATCAAAAAGCAAACAAGGTTTTTAAATTTGAGTCATGGTTAACAGCTGAAAAATGTTTGGACTCTCCTTTTAAGTAGCAACCCTTCCTAAATGGCAATATATGCTCTTGCTCAATATCCAGAGCTCAAGTCCCTCTAGACTGACATCAGATTCTCCTTTTACTCTTCCGTCTGCCATTCAAATTACTGCCATTGTTAGAATTTGTTTCAAAATCAACTTTCATTAATCATCACCACTTTGTAGACATTCACATAGTGGTGAAAATCTTGTTCTCAATAGGTTCAAATGAATCTTTAGTAGCTGGAAAAAAAGCAGGTATGTGTAAGTGTCTGTTGCACCCTATTAGCTTATTTTCTTTCAAGGTGGGGAAAAAAGGTATCTGTTATTCCATGTTCCCTTGGTAAACGTCTGAGCTTTCCTTTTTGTGACAAAATTTACTTCTGTGCATAGAGCCAACTCCCTGTGACAAAGGGACTTTTCATCTCACTAACAAGTCCAAAATAGTTTTTTAATTACAAAAGAAGCTTTCTGCGTATGGGTAAATCTCACCCTGAACAAATGTCATTGTTCTACTGCATTTCAGTTTCATTTTATTGATTAAACTGGAACCAAATATGTAACTTACATGATTTTTTGAAACTTATAATTTTCTATTATTAATATGACAATATTCTTTTTTCCTGAATCTTTCTGAACCCTGTTTACAGGGTTAAGTGTCAATACAAAGGGCTTCATAATAACATCAATTTTTTATTGTGAATATATTCTGCTAAAGACTAAATGGTGCAGTAGTTTACAAGAAACCGTAATCCAAGTCTAGAATTTCAATTAAAATAGTTGCAAAATGTGAGACACAAGTGACCAAGTTGGCAAATTCTGGGTGAGTCGTAAAGCAGAGGGAGAGGCAGACTGAAAAAGTTGGAAACACCAGTGCTACTGTATGTCTCAAAAATTTATAGCAAGATCCCATGACTGCCATTATTAAATGCTGCTGAAAGGTCAAGTAGTACTAAAATAGTGTAAGGGATATAATCTGTAATTAGGAAGAAGCCATCAATATCTTTTGCCTGAAGACTTTTCAGAAGCAAATGAGACCAAATGAAATCAGTCAAGAATGTATCATACAAAACACCTTAATGATAATTATTAAATAAATTATATAGGGAATAAGTATTTTCTTTATCTCTCCCTTCCCTCTTAATGTGTTATGAAAAAATAATTATGGTTCAACTGGATAATGCAATAATATAATTCAACAAAATTATTTAAAACATTTAAAAACATTATCTTTTGTTGGTTGATTGGTTGGTTGGTTGGTTTTTTTCAGACAGTTTTATCTACAGGATAAGGTTTGAAAGATACATTTTCTGTATGAATCCTGAATAATTGGGATTGGTTAAACAGAGTGGTACTATTTATGTTAAGTACAATAGGTATTAGAATACCAGTATTTCAGTAAATCAAAAATAGTTTTAATCCTTTCTAGGCAAACTCACTGTCATACTATTAACAGTATTTTATATTATGTTACATATGAGCTTGCTACATCATTAGAACTTTCAGTATGCAATTAGGTGTTAATATGTGCCTGAGAAAGGAGATATAATTTTTGACAGTGCTTCAGGAATAAGACAGAAACCCAAATCTTATTTTCAAAAGTTATTTGGGAATATCCTATTGTAGATAAATACGCTGACTCTTTATGGAGCCAGTCAGTGTTACTGAGGTGCTTGAACACCTCAAAGGTTCTTGGATGTACATATGAAGATTACTTTTGAAAGAGGACTTGATACACAAAGACGTATGTATGATTTCTAAAAAAAAAAGTTATTCTTGCTATGTACCTGCAGACTAGTACTGAAACTCTGTCAAATTGCTCCATTTGTTCATGACCAACTTCACAGTCCTTTATTCTCATTTCTACATGTCTCTTGAAAACTTGAAAACTATATATAAGCAGCTGAAATTCCCAGCAACATAAAATGATGGACTTAGCTTGTAAAGCTCAATCGATGTTGGTTCCTGAACAAAGACCCTATGTTCCAAACACAGGCTCATTTTCTAACTTCATGTGTTCTTACAAGAATCATTACACATACCTATAGGGAGTCCAACAACACACCGTAGTCATCCAGAAAACATTTTTTTAAAACCATGTTGCAGATTACATCTTGCTGTCATTATTACATTACTTTATGTCCAGTGTATTCTGATTGCAGCCATGGTCGTTTTAAGATAAAATTATCAGGGAAAAAGTATTTTGTTGAGGACCACACTGAAAATACTTCGGTGTAATGACTCTATCTCATATTTAGGGCATTGACATGACATAAATAAAACGATAAGTCAAGTTAATGGTAATTTCCAGAAGCTGTACGGTGACTCATCTACCAAAATATCTTCCCATATGCTTTTTCCTTGTGTAGTTCCAATGTGATAATATCTGAGTATGTCAGAGATAATGAGAAGCTTTTTTATTCATGACAGGATTTTAATAATGAACATTTTAAATACAAGTTCACATATAAAACGTATTTATTATACTACTTTTGGAGAAGAATGACTAGATGATCTCCAGAGGTCCCTTCCAACCCCTACCGTCCTGTGATTCTGTGAAGAACTTGTCAAATTCATGGTGGACATCACAGTTTGGGAAAAATACTGCAACAGGTTGAAAAGGAAAAATTTATTGGTTTCATGACAAAGTAATTAAAGAGAGTTTCTGCAAATTTCAATTAAATCAACGAAAGATACTATGACCTTGATATTGAAAAAATGCTGCTAGAAATTAATTCACAGTTACAAAAAAAAATCACAAAATCTTCACAAGCGGTTAAATTTGTAAATTTTTAAAATACATTTTTAAATTAATTTTGATATTTACCCCTGTTCTTTATTATGAACTAAAATTAAGGAAACCCACAAAAATATTTTGTTTGCTGGTTACATAACCTGGCATTTTATATGCTGGCCAACTGAATTACTCACACACACACACACACGTAAATATAGATATTTATATCTCTAATTTATAATGTATAATTTATTTTTTTTATAGCTTCTGGGATTACTGTTCAGACTTCACTTTGGATTTTGTTTTGAATATCATAAATTTTACTTTTTACTTTAAATGAAATACTAATTTATTGATATTTTTTTTTTCAGAAAGCAAACATAAAAGCCAAAATGTAGTGAAATTAAATATCCATGGGGAAAAGTATCCTCAGTAAGATATATTTTTAAGTAGGGATGAAGATTTTTCTTTTGAGTCCGAGTCCAAAATTTAACCACTGCATTCAGTGTTGTCTGGAGCAAGCATTCATGTCTGGATTCAGTAAGTTACTTGAAGGATTTTAATTTAATTTTGTTCCTACTATACTTGAAGTTAGAAACAGTCTTAAACATTTTGCTGAGCTTTTACCAAGGTAACTTGGATTTCTTCGACTGAGAAAATGCATTAATAGTGGAAACGGAAGGCTAATATATAGTAATATGATACTGTCTTTGCTGCATATTCTGGTAACTACAAATCAAGTGCAAGACAAAAGATTTTTTTTTTTTTTAGTAGCATATTTCCAGTTTTCTCAGATTCATCTTCTATTATTTTATTTTATTTGTAACAGTAATGGCTATCCTATTTCTGTACTTCTTTTCTTATAACTGGCTTTTTTTTTTTTTTTTGCTTTTTTTGTTATTATTATCACTCTGCCCTTTCATTTTCCTACTAACACTTTATTCTCCTAAGAAAATCAAACACGATTTGAATCTGTGTTTAACTTCTGGGGGAGCCCGAACCAAAATAAATTGTCGGAATTCTTCATTTTGTTCATATAGCAGTCACAATATAATTCAGACTGCTATAATTATCTGCTCTAATGAACACGTTTGATCAATAAAAACCAGGAACACTTGCTTACCAATAGAGTATATCTTGGTGGAATATCTTTCCACCTCTGATTTTAATCCTGAACCTAAGGGATATTTTGAAGTGGGGAGCCTGGAAACTATAATTCATAGCATTACTGAATATGAAAATTATAATCTCAGCAAAGATAGTGACTTCATTACATATTGCAGTTTCCTCCTGCCTCATTTCTTAGTGTCCCAAATGTGATATTCCTCTCTCTTTTGTTTTATGAATAGTGACATTACCTCCTCTGACCTTACTAACATGCGCCTTTGTTCTTCAAGTACAATACCATTTTCTCCCCAGCAGCTTCAATGATGGTCATAACTAGGTAAAACTCAGACATGTTGTTCAATTCTAAGTATGAAATTAGCTGATTCTGTTTCACATCTGAAGAAGGAATTAAATGTCTCAAATCTCATTTTTAAAATCTATATTATTTAATCCATGTATTTAAAAAAATATATACTTAAAACCATATCTTAGGGACATCCTTAGCTCATGACATTACCATTAGTGCTACTGTTTCCTCTTAGAAACAGAGGTGTTTCATGGTGACTCCTGCATGGAAGATAGCTGCCTGTCCAAGGATAAGATGACAAGTACTATTATAGTTTTGCATTATGTCATTCTTTTAGCAATTAAATAAGATGGCAGATTTATGTTGAAAAATCATTGCATTACCTTGGAATTTTAGCAGATGTATCTTAGAAGGATTTGCTACAGAAAAGCAAAGAAAGGATCTGTAAGTAATATTGAGGACTTTAAGGCAAAAATTAACAAGCATCTTATTTTAAGTAAACACATTATTTTGTTCCTGCAGAAAAGGGTAAAATATGTCCCACAAGATGATGCAAATTATGACCTCCTAGAAACAAAACAGGGTCTATCAGTGACCACCTGACCTAATGTTCAATATAAACAGTGCTAAAAAAATGAAGAACAAATCCTTATTTTTACATTATTTTTTGAAAGCCATTAGTTGCTGAGATACTTCTGACACAACTCAACCAAAGACTGTGCATGTTGTCTGTTAGCATTTACTATTATGGAATCATCTGTAGTTTGCCATTTACAGCCTCAAATTTTTTCCTGACGAAGACAGAGTTAAAAAATTAAATCATGATTTAGGAAAGACTGTTTGATTTAAAGTAGCATGCACGATTGAGAAAGATTTGTTTCCTTTTACGAGGGCAAGTACTGTCCGAATGATATCTGAGGATGACCTTCCAAAACATGCAGCTGTTATCTATCTGAAACATGCATAAAATTAAATGTGTTCTCTTTTCCTGTCTGTAAAAAATGTATTATGAAACATTACATCATTGATATGTAATGAAAAAAGAAAACTCTGCCGTCACTGGACATCTGGAACTGCACTGATGATGGAGTGCGGCTGTTGCCTTTTATGTGAGCTGTGATACACAAATACACAGAGATATTTACTTCAAAATCCTTCACTTATGAAATAACGTATGACAGGTATGTGCATTCTATTTCATCCTAGGCATGGTGTTGTCCTGGTTTGAGGTAGAACAGAACCAACTTTCTGCTCAGTAATCTACTTCTTAACTAAGCCTCTTCTAACTCTCTGAAATTAACAGCATATTGTGCAGAAAACTGATCATTCTCAGAGTGATAAGGCCAATGTTTATGGCTTATGCCAAGGAATGGTACGCAGAGAGGCTCTGGCTTATACTTATTGCTATAGCAACCAAGGTCAGCTAACTTCTTGATATGCCCTGCTGGAGGATCAGAAATGGAAAAGCATAGAGTCGTCCCACCTGCAGGGAGGAGCAGACAGGACAGGTGACCCAAAATTGACCAACAGGGGTATTCCATCCCATCTGCCCCATGCTCAGTATAAAAGCTGAGGGAGCAAAGGGCCAGCCCTTTTTCTTCAATGGCTGCCATCTGAAGAGGACCCTGTCCACCTGCCTTTGATCCTGATCTGTGCATTCCTGACTCCAGCTCTGGAATCCAGTTCCCATCCATTGCTGAATCCAGTCTGGGACTTCCCCAGTGCCTGTGGGTGATGTCATCCTGGGAGTTTGCTACAGTTTTGTATATATTGTATCTATTTCATTGTTTCTTTTTTATTTTATTATTAATATTTCATTAGTTTAGTTCCTTCTAAACTTGTAAATCTCTTTATATCTCCTCCTCGTCTCCTTGGAGCAAGAGGTGGGGCGAGAGCATCTGTTGTCGGTCATTGGCGAGTGCAGCATAAACCACAACAGATTTATTGGCGTCCAACATGGGGACCAAATGGAGCTCAACCAGAGCTCTGATAGATTGTCTGAATAGTTTGAATTCTGGCTTGCTCAGCGAGAACAGAGAATTCACATCACTGGCCTAAACCATGACAGGTGTTCATAAGGCTATCAAACACACACAAACATATACATACAATATTTCTAAGGTAAGTTTGCAAAGTATGAAGTCTCATCCCTTTTAAGATTCCTTGACAACAGTTTACCTTAAATTATTATGAATCATTAGAAAATTCAGTCACAAATTCTTGCAAATCTGGAGCTGAATTTAATACTATAAATAATTGGCATGAAATGGATCAAATGCCTGAGGTACGTTATTTGTACTGTTATTAATGCTTTTTGCTGTTCTTTAGAGCACCATTGTCCAACTCTGTCTTTGTCCAACGTTCTTTTGATGTGACAGAACAGGCTGAAATTGGAAGTGAAAATTTTATAGGCAAAAAAATTTTGTATTGCTTCTCTCTTATGCATAGCATTTAAATTAAAATCAAAGAAAAAAATAAAAAATCTATAGGCAGGGAGATTTCCTTAGTAAAGCTCACCTTCTTATTCAATATGGTCATCCTCCCAAATGCCAGTTATGCATAATTTTTATAATGCCTCTGAACACCAGACAAATAATTACATTCTAGTCTCATAGATTATGGCCTTATCTAAATAGTTTTCTCTTTCCCTTTTGAGCATATCCTTATCAAGCTTCCAGGGAGTTTATTAATGTCTGCAGTTTATCCCACTATACACTCTTGGCTTTTAGATGACAAATCAATGAAATTCAATAACACTTCTTCAGAGTCCCATCTACACACTATATCTACACCTGTTATTTCTCTAAATAATCTGTATAAAGCTGTATTCTTTAAATGAAATACCAAACATCTCCACACATCTGATTTTTTTTTTTTAAAGGAACAACAAAAAGTGCAAGCAAATGTTTAATTTCTTCACACAGAGAATAGTTTATATTTCTTGATTAAAAAGCTGAGTTGCTATGTACTCATTTAGAAAAGCATAGATTGGTCCCCCAAACAGGCTGTTACCTGTTTGGTAACAGGCATAGGATCCTATGACTGGGCAGAGCAGAACTGTACTAGACCATCTCCCTCCACTACTGTCTTCATTAATACTTCCTATGAATTCTTCCCACATGATTAGAGGCACAATATGAGAAGCACATTATACTAACTCTCTATACGGTCAACTGAGAAAGCTAGCAAATTAAAGGAGATCATTCAGTCCTTCAACAGCATAAGTTGCTCTTTGTGCCTATCTTTTGAGGATTATCTTTTGAGCTTAGTGGGACGCTTAATGCTAAGTGGAATGAAGCTGGTTGTGAGGCTTCAGAGCATAGTGGGGCTGACACTTCAGCAGGGACGTTTCCTTAGCGCCTCTAATGATTCAACCCTTTTTGCTCCATTACTGGTTTGAAGTATCTGGAACAGATTACAGAACGTGAGTATATACATCCAAATACCAACAGTAAAGAGACTTAATTGAATAATATTTTAAACATAAATTAATTCCAAATAATCTTCTCTTTTATTGTCATTATTATAAATAAAAAGATGTTTTTTACAATTACTTTTCCCCACAACATGGCATCAGTCTTTCAAAACTGTAACCAGGATAACAAAAACAGATATATTAACCAATCTACGGATTTTCTGTTAAACCTTGGTTTAACAGTAGTAAGAAAAGATCGAGTTTACATTCTATAAAGGGATGACCTGGAAGGTGACCATGCTATGAAAATGAATAGCCTAATTTTTCACTATCCTGAATTTTGTACAGTTTTTTGCATGTATAAAATACTTAAGACACTACTAATTTAGATCTTGACAATTCTACAGTAACTCCCTGCACATTAAGTTATAGCTCTAAATAAGGTGTTGTAAATTAAAATCTCATTTATTTATGAGACCTAGCCAATATAAAGTACACAAACCATATAAAAGTATTTTGGAAGACTTGAAAATAATTCAATGGGCTCCTAAAAAATGCTCATTGAAGTATTAATAAAGAAAATGAAGCAAAACCATTGCAAAATGTATGTTGAGAAACACTTAGTTTCAATTAGTCACTGTACTGATGAAGCAGACAGCAGTCAGTTCTACAGGCAATAGAAATTGTGTCTTGAATTCATGAAAAAACATACAATGCTTTTGAATTCTGCTGTATTGCACATTGTAATGGAAACTGAATACTGTGGAGGGTGAGGTAGGAAGATTTTTCTCAGTATGTTCAAGATATGTCTTGATATGCCTTAGTATGTTTTTATGAAATTATTAGTGAAATAGGTCCAGCTCTTCCTGTAATGTGATAATACACATATAAACAAGATTATGTAAGCACTCAAGCCTATCTTTTTAGTTTTAAACAATATTCAAGAATGTAATTGTTGTTCTTAAAAGTTACTATAGCAGGAAATAAGGATAAAATAATATTTTCTTTGGCTGTGAAAAGTCTTTGAGCTTTTGAGCAAATATTATAATTGGCTGGTATTTAATAATTTTTCCACTTCCTCAAGGAATGCAGCAGAAATTACTTCCAATTATTTGAAAAGATTAATTAATATTTTACTTGAGGAATGCCTTAAGAAAAGATAGATTAGCTTTCTTACACTTGGTTGCACTTTAGAACACTAAATCTTTATGCATTCCTCAAAAGGAAACAAAATCTCTTCAGAACAAGGTTTGTCTAAAGAGCTGTTCATTTTTCTAATCTTTTTGACTCATCATCCCTGAAAGTATAGGGCATCATGATCTGCTGCTCCCTCTGTTCTCTCCAAACTACACCTACCTGATCATTAGGAGGATGAAGGGCTTTTTCCTTTCCTCTGAAAAAAATAAAATTCCCTGTCTTGGTTTACAAAAATCTTAAGATTTATGTTTTCTACAACAACCTGAATTTCACTAGGCTAACAACATACAAGGAACATGCCAGCTTTAAAATATCTACAAAAATGAACTCCTCGTTACATAAAATTCTGTAGAAAACATGATGGAGGTTTAAATCCTACACTGCAAAAATAAATGACCTAATGATGGAGCAATGACTTCTCCAGCTGCAGCTAAGTAACTGATTAGCAACAGCTGGGATAAAAGCCTAACAGTAAGGGAACATTAAGTGTCTGTTCCTAGAGATGTTGAAGTTTATTTTATGAAGAATTCTTTGTATTGGATAGCTGAGACTGTGTCCTGGTTTTACCCAAAAACTTATTCAGGAGGAGAACAAAAAAGACTGTAAACAGATGAGGGGGAACCTTTCTGTTTTCTTATAAGACAGGGCTGATAAGACTTGATGGTAAGACTTTTAGATTATTATATACAAGAGCTAAAATGTCTTGGTGTAGTCCTGGAAATAATGATGCTTATTACACTTTAAAATGGATGAAGTAGTAAACATCCTGAAAGGGTATAGTTGAAGTGGAATATTAACTGAAGTGCTTACAAATGGATTTAGGAAATATCTGTTAAATTGTAGAGGCTGATCAATGACTGTGAGAGCAAGATGTGGCTTTACAGAAAGCAACAACAAAAAGTACAAATAGATGCTGGTCATTCTACTCTTCCAAAAGCAATAAAGTTTCTCAGGGACGTACTGGCTCTAAAGGTCACCAGCAAGAGGAAAAACAAAAATCTCCGACAATTGTTAGTGGCAGTTCAACACTGGTAGCTGGGGACCTTATTCCAAGGCACAGCATTGGCCTGACTTGAAGCTCATTTATAGGCAGGGAAGACACGGGCTGTTAACACAAGAGGCCACAGTTCTGGAAGGGAAATTAGTAAATCAGTGATTAGCTTGATCAACCACTCAATTCTCTTTTCTTGAAAATCTACCAACCTCCTGAAAATAAGAGAATGCAACTCCTTAGGTGCAGAAAAATAGACTAATTGTTCCAGTCCTTAGGGAGAAGGTTTTTTTTTCTCGCAGACTTTTTGAGAAGTTCAAAGCTCTTACAGATTAAGTTAATCTTCGTTGAGTAGCTAATATTTGAGTTTCGTATGCCTTTCAATTATTATTGGGAATTCTGTGCAGTATTTCCTGACTGGGAATGAATCCTACCTGACCCAGTATTCATTTGTAGAATAGACAACCTTCAACAGAGTGGGGAGATGAGGCATAAACTCCTTCTCACCCCCTTAGATGTCAGGAAAAGAAGACTTTGTTTGTTCCCTTGCTTCAGGTAAGTGATTGTAATTGCTGTAAATGTAAACGTGCATTTTGCTCATTATTTTCTTCATGATAAAAGTGGAAAAGAGTTTGTGCCTCACCTGTTAAACTTTCAGAATAATTATATAAGCCTGTATAGGATACTTCTTATTCCTTTCTAAACTACTTGAATGATGTGTAATCACTTTTAGATTCAAATAAAGTCCATTGATTTTAGTCATTAACCTAGAGAATGTAACTTCAATAGTCATTTCTTTCTATGATACTGGTAGAAAGAAGATAAATACACATTATACAATAGATGCTAGCAAAAGACTTTATGCTTTGTAGTTACTTAAAGTTTATCCTTTGTAACTTGGAAGGGTAAAAAAGGCAAATTGTTATGGGACAGTAAAAATATACTCTGAAAATATTAGTCACAAAGTGCACTATAAAAGCATTCATTCAAGAAGAAGAGAAACAACCTGTCATCATTAAAACGTCACAAAACTTGCAGAGGCCAGTATTTCTTTGTGTTAGAGGCTATGAACATAACGATTATGCAGTTATAATGCTGAGATAGCTGCATAAAATATTTTTATTTCACACGACTGTTTTCAGTCTCTCTGTGCTGATTTCAACTTGCCTTCCAAAAGAGCAGTCATTCTCAGTCATTTTGAGGGCAGCCAAGTGAACCAAAAGGTCAATCTAATTAAAAAGGAAGAGAACTTCAGCCAACAGGGAAAAGGGTCCAGTAAAATGCCAGAGGAGTTTGTATTACAAAAGTACAAAGTAAACAGTCCAAAACAATGAGGAAAAAAAAAAAAAATCCACATTGGTGTCAAAAATATAAAAAGGAAAGAAGAGTATGTGACCTTTTCCTACATTATAAATAAATGGTCTTGTCTACATAACAGAGAAATATTGTTTATTAAATATAAGGAATGCAACTTTTCAGTTAGGAAATTTTAGTACCATTTTCTCAGAGACCCAGAAAATATTCTATTTCAATAATCGCTTTGAGGGGTGGGGGAATTAAAATGAAACCTGTTTTGAAGTTGTTTTTCCCCTGAAAGACACGCTTAATGAGTTTAATATCAATGTGAGTCATCCATCATTTCGAAAGCCTCAAAGGAAAGATACAATTTTAGTGTGTAACTGCAGTTCAGTGAAACTCACAAAGAGCAGGAGATTTAAACCTCTATGGCCTTTGTAACTTCTTTACTCAAACACAAATGTACTAATGAAAATCAAACTTACTCTGTATTCTATTGAGTCTGGCTTATGGATTGGAAAGAAGAAAGAAGTGAATTTCAGACTGAGTTTTCCAAAATAGTTCATAAGTCATATAGAAAGGCACACCAGAGAAGCACCTTACAAACTCATCAGAAAAATAATAATTAGCTGTTTCCCAACACAGAATCTTTGTTCTGCAGCACAACCCCATCCTTCAGCCATTTTAATTACTGACAAAACTTTTTTCTTTGGAAAATCTGCCTCTACCTTTCAGTGTGAGATTTTCATAAAATATGAGTATATTGGAGTCCAGCTTCTGTGCTAGAAGCACGTCTATAAAGCACAAACACTTAACACACAGATGGTGTAATACGATTTGACTGGAGCTGCTTCTCTTTGGTTAGTCAGTGGTCTTGTCCCAAAGTCATAATGCATTAACAAGTTGCCAGATGGCCTAAGTGGACATTGGTGACTAATTCTTTAACAGAAGTGTTTTGTGAGTTAACTGTATCTTTCTCAATATACAGTAGAAACCATTAGTCAGAACTCAACCTGTTTTATGTTTCTCTCTTCTGAATAATGATTGTATGAAAATAGTATTGAGGGACTTCACTGGTCGAAGTCTCAGTGCTTTCACATCAAATTCTCATTAAAAAGTGGAACTTGCAGTCATGTAACACATATGAATAAAAAGAGGTTGTTTTGAATGAATTTCTGAATTCATTAATCTTGGAGTTTCAAAGCGAATCTTTGGCATATTTGTTTTCATACCAATAATAAATAAATTCTTTCCATCCGTGTATGTGTGAAAGGCACTATCTGTGGTTAATAAGCGTAACAGGAAGAATTTTGGGCCCTGCAGTTAAGGCTTCATTAATGATTGCATTGATAATATTCACACCTGAATCAAATTTCTTTCAAATTTTTTTCCTCTGCAAGTTAAAAGGGGAATAACAAAAATAACTGGTATTGAGAAAGGAGATAACTTTTTGAATCCAGGGAGAATATCTGCTGAACAAAAAAAATACTGTCACAAAATTTTCTTTGTTAGAATTTGGAATAGAAGTTTTTGGACCCATTTTGCTACCTCATGGTTGAACAAACTTTCCTTTTCAATTTCACAAGGCTGTATTGTTATTAAAACAACTTTTATAAATTAGGTTTTTAATTAGACTTTTTCTTTCTTTCTTTCTTTTTTTTCTTTTTTAATAACGTTCCCCATTTTTCTTCTGTAGTTTTATTGTTTGGAGATCAAATGGACAAACGTTCATAGTAATGTATTTATTATTAATAGATTGTAACATTTTTAGTATAACACAATGTCTGTTATACTATTTTGAATATTCATAAATAATAATTCGGCATGTAATAAATATTAACATAAAACTTATTTTTTACTGTTTAAAAATACTTATTTGTTCTTTGAGCAAAAAGTAAAAGACAAAGACCTAACTGGTTTTGGAAATTCAGTTGTCAGTGGGTATCCCGTATTTTCCATATACTGCAATTCAGGCAGCAAAGTAGCAGTATTATATTTTTTTAGCCTAAATTTTATTCTGAGGTTTCTAGTAAATTGCAGCGATCTCCTCATTTTCTGTAGTAAGAGAAGAATACTATCCAAAAGTGTTGAACAACTGTTATGTGGAATTCCAGAGGCGGCTGCATTTCCATAGTGGCTGAGAGTGCTTCTTATACACCATACAGTATGGAATATTATTATATATTCTCAGGTTAAATGTGTCAAACTCCCAGTGAAAGTAAAAGACTTTATGCTTGCTTCCCTCAGTGACAGAATTTAGTGTATGAACAAAACAAGCACCTCAAAAGCCGACAAGGTGAAAATCACTGTTATAAACACAGTCAATCCCATTCTAGCTATGTCGGGACATCTGCTATTGTTCCCTCCCACTATTTGCACTACATGCGTAATAAAAAGAAACCTCAAAGGCAGAGGTGACTCCGTTCCATTTCTGCATTTACAGCTGTGTTAAGCATGTGCGGAAGTGCTTTTTGAAACACAACCTTAGAGCGTGAGCCGCAGCTAAACAAAGCAGACACAGAAATTTACTTTCATGTAGATTTGAAATGCTGCACACGTAGATTATTTTCCACAATTGCCAGCTCTCTTAGGATAAAACTCATCTCCCTGCAATATAATAAAGAATTCAGAAACCTCAGGTTTCTCCATAACAATAAGACTGCTCCTAATGTTTCTATACTTCATCAGCTATGCCTTCTTTCTGCATCAGTGGAGAGACCCTTAAATCTAATCTAAGGAGGTACCCAATCAGTTATTTTGAATTCTGTATTGCATATGTGTATATATTACTGTAGATTTCCAGCACTTTAAAGTATTTGTGCAATCTATTGCTAAAACACTTGGCAAGTTATCAAAACATGAGGTGAATACTAATGATGGTAATCTGATTCTTTCTTGGGTGCATAGGGGTTTAACAGTGCTCTTCAGAATTTCATAGAGTACCAGAAACAAACACTAATTGAGCTTTATATTCAATAAGATTTAAAACTTAGAACTTTTTATTGATCTACCAGAAAAAATAAAACAAAATGAATAAATAATGATCACATTTTGGGATGCTGACACATATTCAAAGCTTAATAACCAAAAGCTATCAGAGTTTCCTAACGCTTATTTCAGGGGTTATGTTATTTCACAGCTTGGGTTGGAGGAAATAAAAGTATAGGTTTTGTGCAGAAAATGTCACAAGCTGTAACTGAACTCTATTCTCAGAAGTCCCCACTGGCTTCAGTATGAGCTTTACATTACATGATGGAAAAATCTGAATTGGATTTTAACGGTATCCATAGAAAAACATAGTTCAAATACGTCCATGCAAGTTTGACAGTGGTGAAGTTCTCTAGGTATAGCCATATGGAAGAATGCCATACTGTTCAGAGAGTCCTGAGCTACTTCTGAACAGTCTGCTTCTGGAACTGGAAATTATAGAACCATGGTATTATACCTCAATTAATTAGTCCTGCTGAGAAGTTGTATATGTTAGCTATGTATATGTATAGAAGCTACTGGAGAAGCACTGTAGTAATTCAGCATCCAAGTCCAAAGGAGTACTGCTGCGTGGCTCTGTGGTTCTGTATTCTGCCACGCAGATAATTCAAGACACGATTACTATCTGTCAGCTTTCCTGTTCTTCCAGTCAGAGCTAATTCCTGAAACACCGTTCTACCTTTCTTATCCCTCTTTCCTTTCAAAGAACAATGTGTGTACATTGGAGGCAGAGACTTCACATTCTTCTTCACATTCCTGTGACAAGGGACATCTCAGAAGTAGGGAGAGAATAAAGAACAACATAGTATTAGGCAGTATAGTGAACACGATTTATACAGCAAAGCCCATAGTTGTTTATTGCAGATCTACAATGAATCATTCAATCATCTTCATTACAAACTAATTCAGTCACTATTAGTATTATTTGGACTTTTCTAAAACAGCATCACAAAGGAAAGGTATTATCAATGCATGCTATTTTTAGCACTTCAGAACACTTCCCATGTATTTTTCAGTGTTTTCATAAAATACAGCCTTACAAGGAGAGAAATGAAGGAATATATCTGCTGAAAGCATCTCAGTAATTTCAGCAAAGGTTGCCCCGTTTTCACCACAAGCCAGATCAGCCACTGTGCCCTAGTTCCATACCTTTTCATTATACCAGCTACTGCTGAACTCCAGCTACTCTCTTGACTTTCTGTCTCCTGCCCGAAGCAGTCATTTCCCCTGAAGGGAGTGGGGGATGGACAGAATCTGCCAGAAACCTGAGGGCAGTTTCTCTGTCTTTTGTAACCTTTGAGTATTTCAGAGAAAATCTGTTGCACAGACCAGAAGAAAATGTTTGTTGGTATGTGATATAGCTGCCTGACTCTAGCAGATTAATAACTCAAGCTCTGCATAGCAGTCACAGTTCAGGTACCAAACTGAAATACAACTTGAGTCAAATCTCTCCTTGAAAAATGAATGTTCTCTTTTGTGATAGTCTTATGAAGTCTTTTGAAGCAAATGTAGATTTTATATTTTGTAAAAGTCTAGTTCCAGTGCTTAATTTCTTGTATGGTAACAGAGTCTACTTTTTTTAATATCTGAACTAAATCCTTTAATCTGCAAATTAAGCCGATTATGTCTGTCCTCAATGGATATGATGAAAAAATAAACCATCAAAAATATTGACTTCTGTTTAATCATATGCTATACATTTTCTTAAAACATTATTTGAAACATAAGAACAAGAGAAAAAGGCTAAGTAAGTGACTCACAGGCAGCTAAATTAAGACATACATACTTGAAAATTTGTATTAAGTGTCCTGTGGTCCTTTTTGTTGTGGGTTGGGTTTGGGTTTTTTTCCCCAAAAGGAAATTATTTTAGTTCTTTCATTCTTTATTCTTGGGTCATATTCTTCTTTTCTCTTATTATCACTGTTAGTCTTTGTAATTTTTCCATTTAACCCTAAATAAAATTATATCCTATGTCTTACATATCACAACCCTCTTAATATGTCCTCTAATAAGTTTATACTTTTCTGAGTGTTCTTTCAACTGTTTTTTGTGGGGTTTTTTTAGTTTATGGACTATTATAAATGAAGATTTCCCAGAATATTCCCTTCAGCTGTGTCAGTTACCTATTATTTCCCTTTTGTATTCATGCATTCTATTTCTCCTTTTAATTACAGATTGCTTTAGTATTTATCATGTTTTATTTCTAACCTTCCTCTGTGTTCTGGTTTGAGGTAAAACAGAACCAACTTTCTGTTCAGTAATTTTACTTCTTAACTAAGCCTCTTCTAACTCTCTGAAATTAACAGCATATTGTGCAGAAAACTGATCATTCTCAGAGTGATAAGGCCAATGTTTATGGCTTATGCCAAGGAATGGTACGCAGAGAGGCTCTGGCTTATACTTATTGCTATAGCAACCAAGGTCAGATAATTTTGTTATTTGCCCCATTGGAGGGTTGGAAACATAAAAGCATAGAGGGGTCCCACCTGCAGGGAGGAGCGGACAGGACAGGTGACCCAAAACTGACCAACAGGGGTATTCCATCCCATCTGCCCCATGCTCAGTATAAAAGCTGAGGGAGCAAAAGGCCAGCCCTTTTTCTTCAATGGCTGCCATCTGAAGAGGACCCTGTCCACCTGCCTTTGATCCTGATCTGTGTATTCCTGACTCCAGCTCTGGAATCCAGTTCCCATCCATTGCTAAATCCAGTCTGGGACTTCCCCAGTGCCTGTCGGTGATGTCATCCTGGGAGCTTGATATGGTTTTGTATACATTGTATCAGTTTCATTGTTTCCTTTTTATTTTATTATGAATATTTCATTAAAGTAGTTTAATTCCTTCTAAACTCGTAAATCTCTTTATATCTCCTCCTTGTCTCCTTGGAGCAAGAGGTGGAGGGAGACCATCTGTTGTCCATCATTGGCCAGTTTGGCCAAAACCGTGACACTCTGCAAAGTGCTTGCAAATCCTCAGATTTTGGTGTTACCCATAAATTTTAAGAATTGCTGGTTGCCATTTCTTCACAGGTCTGGTGTCTGCTACATCTCAGCTATACCTCAAGTATACTTTATTATCTCATTATTTAGGCTCTGTAAATTCCCTGTCCTGTTAAATATAGTTAATGTCAAAACTATAGTGTAAATGTAAAGTCTGGAACTAATCATTAAAACATTTTCAGTAAGTCCTAAATATGAAATAAAGAGGGGTAAAGTAGACAATACATACAATTGTGTGGGGTTTTTTTCTGACAGGGTGACTGTCTTTCAAGGTAAGAGGAAGTCATAGGTGTCATATATGCTTAATACAGTAGGGCTTTAGAGCTATTTCTACTTAAAATTCTTCTGGGAAACACTACGTAAATAAAAGTTACTAAAAAATATTTCAAAAGGCTATATTCACAACTTGTGGAAAAAAAATTAAAACTGTGATTTTTATTTATATCTTTCATTATAACACACAATTTGTTAATGAAAATAGTGATTAATGTTTGACTTAAGATAGGCCCTAAAAGGATTAGGTTTTTTTTAAACTGGAACAGTTAATCTGGGAAGTGCTGCTCTCCTAAATCCTAGTTACATATTATACTACTAAAGTACATAAAAATACTTCTATGGATAGGATAGGATACAGAGGAATAGAATAGAATGGAATAGAATAGAATAGTTCAGTTCCAGATGGAAGGGACCTACAAAGATCACCTAATCCAATGCCTGACCACTTCAGGGCTGTCCAAAAGTTAAAGCATGTTGCTAAGGGCATGGTCCAAATGTCTCTCAAAAACTGTCAGGCATGGGGCATTGACCACCCCTCCAGGAAGCTCATTGCAGTGTTTGACCACCCTCTTGGTAAAGAAATGTTTCCTAACGCCAAGTCTGAATCTCCTCTGATGCACCTTTGAACTATCCCCAGGAACAGTAAACTCCAGGAAGAAGATTGAAAGTCAGTTGTGCTTTAGCTCTAGATCTAAGAAATCTCAATTCTACTCTTGTTTATTTTACCCTTTTATTATCCTGGGAAAATTTCTTGATATGTTGGTTTGGGTTTTTTTTTTTTCCCTCCCTAGAGTTAAGGTCTGAGGCAAAAAAAATGCAACAATTAAATGGATAAAGTTCAGGCAAAATAATTTTCAGCCACTTGAAAGTTAGTAATGAATGTGACATCTTAAATGAGGAGGACTCAGAAAATGTGCTTAACAATCTATATAAAATCCTGGCTTAGAGGGAAAAAGCATTTTTCTCAAAAGAGATCTCTGAGCCTGGAGAAGTAGAGTCAGAGGACATTAGCTTATTCTTAATTATGTCTGCTATGCAGTACCTTAGAAAAGCTGATGCAGTGGTATCAAGCAATGAAATTTTATATATTATGACAGACCGAACAACCAGTTGGATGCTCAGCAAAATATTGTAGAACTAATTTTGCCTTTAAACTATTACATAAGCAGTAAAAATCCCTATTTAAAAAGCACAATTCTGTCCAGGTCTACGCTCTGCTGTGAAACAATATTTTCTGTACATTGATCCTACATTGCACACACCTCATTTGATAAAATCAGACAACATAAGATACTCATTGAAGTGCACTATTGATTCTATATTTTTGCTTCCACAAAATGTAGTGACCACAGATACTTACAGCAGAGTGGTCTAAATTTGTATATGCAGTCACTCATTCACAGAAATGTAATTTATATGAGATCATTTATTAAACCCATTAATTCTGAAAGAGCTTGTTTCAGGCTATTTTGCAAATCCACATTAATTTGTATATATAGTGGGCCCCTGCTACCCCTTCTGAGATGGTAGCAGACCATCTAAAGAGCTTAACTTGACTCATTTTTTGATAACAAAACCATTAAAACCTTTGAAAGCTGGTGATATGCTATGGATTTTCCTTTAATATGAAAATAGAAAAAAACAAAATATATTTCATTGGAAAAAATGGAAGTAATACTTTTTGATCTCTCTGAGTAGGATTGCAGTGAAATCATAAAATTTGATTCTTATTCGTTCCAAAATGTTGTGGAAGAAACCGAGTGAATAAGCTTTCCTGATCGAACTCATAGGACTAACAGTGTTCAAATATTACTGCAGATACACCATCAGGAGGAAGAAGTGCAATTATATGCTAATGAGACTTAGATAGTATTCAGCACATGCAGAAAATCACTGCTCCCTGAAATGAACCAATTAATGAAATGAAACATTATACATTATAACATGAAACATAGTCTAGTATAGAGCCTTTGTAATAACACCATGTTTTTCAGAATTCTTGTGCTTGTTTGTTGTATGATCTGGGGTATACCTGAGAAGATACATTGTCTTGTATTAGTAGTAGCTTTAAATCCATAAAATTTATGGAACTCCTGCCATTTTGCTTTTTCTTTGCTGTCTTCATGTAAGAGTTTCTACAGCAGAAGTAACAATTGGAAACTTGTTGTAATGTGTCAAAAATTGAAAATGTTCTAATAGAGCTAATTTCTTCTGCAGAAGAGCAAAGACAACCCATAAACTAATAGTTTTGCAGTAAATTTATCTTTGCTCTTTTTGTTTTATCAGCAAGATGCCTTTGTTGTACAGTTCTTGGCATCTTTTCTGTCATGAATAACCCTACACTCATTTCTATCCTATTTAATTATCCACTCTGGCTTAAAACATAATCAGCATTAAACCAGCTGTGCAACCTTGAAAGAACACCATTTCAATAATACATTGATAAAAAAAGAGCAAGCTGGCTATTAATTTTAATAGGAGCCCTCCCTTCTGACTGTATCCTGGACACCATTTCAGAAGCTGTATCCATTTACCGCCAAGCAGGAGCATCCCTTGTGCACTCGTTATAGCAATAGTTTTCATTCATAGCCTGACACTGTGACTAGCTGGATGGGCATCCTGGGCCAATAAGGTCACCTTTGAGGTGTTGGCTTCCCTGCTAATACAGTGGAATGACTCGTGGAAACACTGATCAGTAGCAGAGGGAAATGTGTGTGATAAATAATGAAGCAGCTTAATATAATTTCAAAATGTGTTGTCAACTAAAAAGCTGCAATGAGAAAATTATAATTTAATCCTGTCAGTTATGAGTTCTGGCAAGAAACGTTAACTGCTAAAGAAGTCAGAAATTAATAACAACATATCTCCTGATCCCCTAAGCTGCCAGGATATAAAGCAGAAATCTTAAATTAAATACCTGGATTTAGACTTGAATTCTTCTATGACACTTTAAAAATCTATCTATAGGTGCTGTTATTCAGTGGGCCAAACCCATCGCAGTAAAGTTGCACTAAGGATAAGGAAAATTTTCAAAAATTATAGCATTTTCCTATTCATGGTATTTGCTGCACGCTAATAGAGGCCATTTGGGTGGAAACTTTACTGATCTCAAGTTCGTGTTCCTTACCAGAATGACCCATCAGGTACACGTACAAAGAACTGATATTAGAGGTACCAAGGCAATCAAAGCTTCCCTCACTATCGCCTACAGTCACTATATTGTTGTCATGAGCAGTATGCACCATGAATTCTCTCAAGCTTAGTAACCTGCCAGGGCTGCTATACATCACTAAAGAGTTTATGCACAGTGGTGCTGATGACACTTTACTCTTCACTCTGATGAGCAGCGAACTTACAGATAGTAGTGCTGGTAGATTCACAGAATCTGTACCTGGTTCATTTTGTATGGTGGAAATATCATAGTCCTCTTATTTAGGGATAAAGACCTTTAGTTCTGAATTTTCTGCAGCTGTAAATTATAAAGATTATAAAGCATGCACATGCTCACTTACTATTACTGTATTATATAAACACTTACTGTGATCTATACAGGTCAATGCAGCCATGAAGTGCATTAACTCCTACATGTCAATATGTATTTATTTAATATAGAGCCAAATATATATAGATTAGCCCAGATGGCAGAAATATTGATGAATTTCATGTCAAAATAATATAGCAACTACTTACATCAGCTCAAAAAAATCTTAGTGAGATGTTTTCAAGCAGTCTAGGTATTTTAGATACACATTTTTTGTTTATTTATAAACTCTGTGGTTAATGCCCATAGCATACTTTGAAAAGAAGCTTGAAAATAATGCTTCTGTTAGAGTCAGAACATAACATGGAGAATGTAGAAACTTTAAATTGGATGGGAATAGAAATTTTATTTTGGCATTTTTGTTAAAATCTACCCATAAGCACCCATTTCTAATGGAAAACAAATGTAAAGCTTTACTGGTCCTACAAACGTTTTGTAATTTTAGGCATATGTTAAAGGCTGTTTATTTGCAACTTAGCTAAAAAGGACTTGATCCTTCTGGAGATGTAGCTAAGACGAAATGTATGACCCTTAAGTCTCCTGTAAACTGCAAACTAAGTAGCACTTTTTTACTCTGAACTTCTTAGGTACCTTGAATTCTGTCTGTACATGTAGCCAGAAGAGCTACAGAATAAAATTCACAATACTCTGACAAAAACTGAGGGATCTATAAACTAAGTGGTTTTGAATACTTTAAGGAGTTTGGTGCCAAAACTGTTCTCTGAATCAAACCATGTGCAAAATGCAACAGTGAACACGTTTTTTATAAAACCCACAAACATTAAATAGACACTTTTTCTATCTATTTTGGTACAACTGCATTTGCCTGGCTATTTCCCCACTTCATAAACAACATTACTCTTCCTAAGGCTGTGTAATTGACCTTATAGATGGCTTAAATGCAATTCTGATCCTTAAAGCATTTTGGAATAGCTCATTTTCAAATCACAGGAGGTACTGTAGGTTTCAGCTAGGCTGGCATAGAAATGGAGTGATTTCTTATGACTAGTTTTGGTGTGATCTGTTTATGAACAGTAATGAAATGGCTGCTAACATAAACAATGTCCTCAGGCTGAAAACTATAAACTAGAGCACTTGTGTCCCTAGCCAAACACCAGTACATATTTCCTGATGGCCTATACCTTATTACATTGGATTTTCACAGTAGATCACTACGTTACAGGAATTGTGACAAGAAAATACATAAAATTCATTTTTCTGGGCATATTTTGGAGCGATGTTCTCCAGAGTATCTCAGTATTTTTTCTGAGATACCTCTATCCAACAAATTTTACAGTTCAACTGAAAAGTATCGCTGATATCTTTCTTTTTTTCGCTTGTAGTTAGAGTTAGCCAGAGTACTTGTGGATTTCATGCTTCATTCTTCTATGCTAGACTTACCCCAAAATATTTTATATGAAAAAAAATTGCATCAGTTTGAACAGGACGAAGTCTTTTGTCTCTATCCAAGAGTGAGACAAGAAGGTTTTGTCCCATTTTGTAAAGCTAACTAATATGATGTTGCTAAGGGAACAAAAAGAATTGCTGAGAAAGGAAAGAAAACCAACACTTCTCAATTGCTGTCAGAACACTCTGCATCCTCACCCCAACAAATTCCTGCTGAATGCAGGGTGTTACTAGAGCTTTATGTTGTGTACTGTGAATCAGACTCTGAGCTGATCTGAAGTAGTGTAGTTCCACTGACTTCTCTTAAAGTACAGTAATGTATGTTAAGATTGGGCCTTATTACCATTTAAGAGTACACCATTTTTAAATGCCTAACATATGTTTTGAGCTTCATATTATGATATGGCATGTGTTTTGGCGGGTATTTGCATGTCTTGGGTGGCTAGAGACACTTCACTTTGCTGTACGTCTGACTATACTCCCAAATTGTGCTGATGGCTATAACAGCACTACTGACTTGTCATGTCTTATTGCTTAAAAGCATCTCAATGCACTTCTGCCAGCAAAACAATAGATTATTTCAACTTAATCACATTTTTTACCATGTACATTTGCATTTTTGCATTTGTTAAATATGTTCTAAAGTTTAATAAACCATAGCAATAAATGTAAAGATGGGTAAAATCTACAGGTCACTGGGGTTTCTTAAAATCTAATGGAAACTCATACTTCAAAGTTGTGCTCACGGTTATATTCTTTTTCTACTTCCTTTTCTTTTGAAGAAAAAGAATAGAAAGTAGACAAAGAAATAATTCTAATGAAAAATATGCACTTTGTTGGGCACTCCCTATGACAGCCAAGTTTACATTTTCTGTACTTATAATAAATATCATTGGTTACTTTATTTCATTCCAAGCATTATGTGTTCTCTCTAAACTACATTTAAGTTGCTGAACAAGATTTATTTTTCAGCTTGCAGTAAAATGGATTGTGCATGTATATGCCTGAAGACCACCACTGCAGAAATATAAGAGCTTAATGTCAAACCATCCTTAATGTCATACATCTACGTTACATAATATCACAAAATAAATTCAGAGTTTGTTTGGGTTGATCAAATGTTTTCCTCTTCACAGGTGCACTTAATTATTGCTGGCCTTTTCTGAGCCATGGAAGTGCCTGCTTTGTTTCTGTGTCTTGAAAATAAAATGGGAACTAAATAAAGTGAAGAACTGCAGGGCACTATTAAAAATAAATGCTGAAAAAATGTGAAATATAGATTAAAGATCAAATAGTAGGCAAATTAATTATCTAGGAGCTGTGCAATCATTTCTGAACTTCATCCATTAAAAAAAAACCCAACAAACCACTAATTAAAGAAAATTCTAAACTTTAATTGATTTTGCTCACAAAATTTTAATAAACACAGACAATAAAAAGGAAAGAGATTTTAACACTTCCAACTGAAGTTTTGCACTTCCCACATTAGTCTTTCTCTAAGGAAAACATGGCAGTTCTAATCAATTTTACTCTCTCAAAATTAGAAGACAATCAAATTTAGTTAGTAAAAAGGTAACTACAGAAGTTAGAGAGACATGAACTTAGCATATATAACAGCATTGGTTTCAATACTGAAAGTACCAGCCAGAACAGTACTGTCATTCAAAAAACAGGTATTGTCATAAAGGGAAAATTACTGGACTAAAAAGCAATACGGGCAAGAATATCCTAAGGACTACTGGGATAAAACACTTTATAAATAGACTTAGAGGGAAATAATCTGAACTAATTTTATTTATTTTCATCTTTATTTTTCTGAGCAGATAAGAATGCATTTCAAAGAGGGAAACCACCCTAAACATTTTAATAAATGTAAACTTTATGCTTATGTGATGTGAAATTGTTAATTCACTGTCCATCAAAAGTCTAGCTGTTGCTTAGTAATTCTAATTCTTAGTAAGAATCCCATTTGCTACTTGCTCTATATGGATTTCATCTTTTCATGGGATACAGATAAGTAATTCAAGCCATTGATTATTCCTATACAGCACTAAAAGAAGTAAAATATTTTTGAAAGCCAGTCCTAAATTTTAGATTGTACTGCTTTTTGTTGCAATTTGGATTGCAAATTTACCTCCCTGGGTAAGATCAAAAACGGTGAGAGATCTGCAATCTTTCTAACCAGAGATGATTTCATACAGTTTTAAAGCCAAAGCTTAGTAAGATCTTGCAACTATTAAGCCATTGTTTGGCAATACATAAAAAGCTCTAACATGAGTTTCAATCCATAACGGCAAAAGTTACTATAAAGTTTTCCTTTTCCACTCTTTTACTTTTGTGAAATATCATATCCTATCATATTGGTATTTTTCAGGAATAAAGTCTCTAGTTTGCTCCATGAATTACTTTGTCCAAACTACTCTGTATCAATGAATGAATGAATAATCTCTGCAATAGCCCATCTGACTCATATCATGCTGAGACCAGAAGAAATCAGTGCTATTATTAGTAGCAGTGCTAATTTCTCTTTTAATCTATAATATTTGCAATTTTTTTTTTTTTTTTTTTTTTTTTTAGTTCAAATAAGATTCATTGTTCATCTACATTAGTACTTGTCAGTATCATTTATCAGGAATTATTCACTAAAAGAAACTAGTGTTTACCGTCCAAGAAAATTCTTATTCTAAAATGACATAATCTTTCACAACCATTGAATGCCAAGATAAGCAAGACTATTGATCATGAGAGAATGAAAATGCTGATAAAAATTCACTACAGGTAGAAATCCCTTAGAATTCTAAGGTTTACAGTTATGTAGACTTATGATTGTATTGTGTTTGTGTGGCAAGATTTTGGTAGCAGGGCATCTGCAGGAGTGGCTTCTGTAAGAAGCTCCAAGAAGCTTCCCCTATGTTCAATAGAGCCAATACCAGCCGGCTCCAAACAGACCCAACCCTGGCCAAGTCTGAGCCCTACAGTGATGGCGGTAGCGCCTCTATGACAACATATTTAAGAAGGGGGAAAAAACCTGCACAACATCCACAGCAGTCAGAAGAGAGGAGTGAAAATATGTGAGAGAAACAACTCTGCAGACACCAAGCTCAGTGAAGAAGGAGGGGAGAAGGTGTTCCAGGCACCAGAGCAGAGATTCCCCTGCAGCCCATTGTAAAGACCATGGTGATGCAGGTTGTCTCCCTGCAGCCCATGGAGGTTAATCGTGGAGTAGACATCCACCTGCAGCCTGTGGAGTACCCCACTCCTGAGCAGGCAGATGCCCAAAGGAGGCTGTGACCCTGTGGGAAGCCCATGCTGGAGCAGGCTCCTGATAGGACCTGTGGACCCATGGAGAAAGAAAGAGTAGGTTTGCTGGCAGAATTTGTGACCCCGTGAGGGACCCATGCTGGAGCAGTCTATTCCTGAAGGACTGCACCCCACGGAAGGGTCCCACGCTGGGGCAGTTTGTGAAGAACTGCAGCCTGTGGGAAGGACTCATGTTGGTGAATTTAGAGGACGACTGCCTCCTGTGGAAGGGACTCCACACTGGAGCAGAGGAAGTGTGTGAGGAGTCCTCCCCCTGAGGAGGAAGGAGCGGCAGAAGCAATGTGTGATGAACTGACCACAACCCTTATTCCCTGTCCCCCTGCACTGCTCGTGCAGGAGGAGGAGGTAGAGAAAATCCGGAGAAAAACTGAGCCCAGGAAGAAGGGAGGGGTGGGGAGAAGATGTTTTAAGATTTTGATTTAATTTCTCATTATCCTATTCTGATTTGATTGGTAATAAATTAAAATAATGTCCCCGAGTCAAGTCAGTTGTGCCTGTGATGGTAATTCGTGAGTGATCTCCCTGTCTTTACCTCGACCCATGAGCCTTTTGTTATGTTTTCTCTCCCTTGTCCAGCTGAGGACGGGCAATTATAGAGTGGCTTTGTTGGGTAACTGGCATCCAGTTGGGATCAACCCACCACAATGATAAATTCTCCTGAATGAATCATTGGTATGGATGGACTGGAATATTTTAGGCAGTCAACAGTGTTAGCAACACCCCCCAATTCTACAAAGGGTAACATTACATCAGGTTGCAGGAAAAATTATCACTGACAATTAATCTGAATAGTACTCTTGGATGATCATGCATGCTATCTTCTGATAGGAAACAGGTACTTGCTACTGGAAGTAGTAAATCTATGCCTGAATATTAGGTCCTGTGGCTGAATTTCGCTTCCTTTTTAAAAAAGAACACTCCATCAGTCAAATCGATTGAAGTATCACTTAAATGTTTTACACAGTTTTTCCATCAAAACAGTGTTTTCAAAGCATCACAAAGGGATGTTTGACCAGCTGAGAGAGATTTATATTATTGTAAAGATCCTGGTTGAAATTCGGGTCCTACTGCAATCAGTGAGGATTTTGCCACTGATTCCAGTATGGCTATTATTTCAGCATAGTCCAGGATGTCAGGCTTCAGAAAAATGCAAATTAGAATAGCAAAGTTATAAAAAGAAATGGTAAGTCAGCCTTAACTATCTGTAACGCACTGAATGTGACATTATAATGATAGCACTTTGCTATATGTTCTGCATTGTGACTATTGCAGACAAGGAAAAAGCTGAATATTCAGTGCACTTACCATCAGAGACAGGACTTTAACATGTATTTGATTTTCCCTCATGTCATGCCATTCTTATTCCTGTATTTTTTTAGCCAGTATCATGTTTTTAATTGCAAAGTGAAATAGATAGTGCCTTAATTTTAAATTAGGACTTTATGCATTTAAGAGGCAGCACAGGTATTTTCAGGATGATTCCTGTGTATTTTAGCTATTTTGTTTAGGAGAAGAAAAAGGCCAAACTCAAATTGACTTCTAATGAGCCGTGTGTTAATGTCAGGGTCTCTGCTGTCCACTCAAATGCCATAGAACACATCTGACTTTATAACGAGCCAAACAGTTGTCTCTTCATAATCTCAGTTAGCCTTCTGTTAGGTATCTGTTTCCAAATTTTACAACACTGTAGTGGAGGTTGTGTGCTTTCATGGCTAAAATCCAGTTGAAGATGTACTTGTTCTAAAATCTTTCACATTTTGTCAAAATTATTGGCAAGCAATTGCCTTCATATCCTTTGCAGTGAAAACGTTTGACCTTACAGAGTCCAAATGGCTTATTGCCTAGTTTTGATCTACTTTGTACACTAATGGGGAAGAGATCAAAACCAGATGACAGACATCAAGGCAAACGGCCAGTGGCAGAATGGTTGGCCTGTGGGCAGAAAACTGAAATAAACCTGCCAAGTATTATTTATCTCAGGGGAAAACTACCTCAAACTGACCGCTTTTATGATTAACTCCTAAACGTTTACTGAGAAGCACCAGCAAAATTTATTTTTAAATTTGACAGCTTTAACCTTTTTTCCTCTTCTAAAATGGATTTTCTTGCATTGGTTTTAGAAAGAAACGCAGAAGAACCATGGTTTGATAGCTGCACATAAAGGCAGACAGATCTTGAGAAAATACAAATATGGCTGTATGAAGGACATGGTAATAAAAATAAGTAACTTTCCCATATTTTTCTTAGAGCAAGGACAGTGTTAAACAATTTCAGTTTCATGGCACTTTAATCAAGTTGGTTGGTAATGTGTCAGCTAGATTATTCTCTCTAATATAACCTCAAGCAAAAGGATTTAACTACAGACATGGCAAAAGGAAAAGTATTATACCCCAAACTTAATAAAGCTTTTTTTCGTAATGAAAATAAATTATAGTAGACTATGTTTCTGCTCTATGATTGTTTATCACTTCTACTGGCAAACAAATTTTACACTCAGAATAACAAATAATAGAAGGGCTATAGAAAATTAATAGCTTAGTAAACAAATATTGTTGTCATAATTAAAAGTCACAATTCAGTCTCCATAAAGTACACTTTTTCTTTAAGTACGATAGCTTGGATTTCTTAACTCTTAAATGTCCCTTAAACATGTTCACATTTAGGTGCTGAAGACTAGAGCACAGCAGACTGCAGTAAAAGAAACCTCAACAAACCATTAGTTATATTGTATTGTTCTCTTACTAACAGAAACAAGGAGTAAAACATAGCACACAAAACACCAAAAAAAAAAAAAAAAAAAGAAAAGGACATATCAGACACTTAGGTGGCATTAAATCATATGTCTTCCAACTTTTGCCCACATTTAGGTATACAAATCTATGATCACATATTAACTAATTGTAATGCATCACCACAGGCAAATCTGTAGCTGCCAGTCACCAAAATAGTTTAGAGGTAGAATAGAATCATAGAATCATTTAGGTTGGAAAAGACCCTTGGGATCATCGAGTCCAACCATCAACCCCACTCTACAAAGTTCTCCCTTACACCATATCCCCCAACTCCACACCTAAACAACTCTTAAACACATTCAGGGATGGTGACTCCACCACCTCCCTGGGCAGCCTATTCCAGTGTCTGACCACTCTGTCTGTGAAGAATTTTTTCCTAATGTCCAGCCTAAACCTACCCTGTTGCAGCTTGAAGCCATTCCCTCTTGTTCTATCGCTAATTACCTGTGAGAAGAGACCAGCACCAACCTCCCTACAATGTCCTTTCAAGTAGTTGCAGAGAGTGATGAGGTCTCCCCTCAGCCTCCTCTTCCTCAAACTAAACAGTCCCAGCTCCTTCAATTGCTCCTTATAAGGTTTATTCTGCAGGCCCTTCACCAGCTTCATTGCCCTCCTCTGCACTCACTCCAGCACCTCGATATCTCTCTCATATTGAGGTGCCCAAAACTGGACACAATACTCAAGATGTGGCCTCACCAGTGCTGAGTACAGGGGGACAATCACCTCCCTACTTCTGCTAAAGTGAAATATTTCACATCCCAGCTCCTACACAGAATTCAAGGTCCATGAGTCTTTAAAATGCTATCCCTAATCAGAGACCACCCTCCCCAAAACTGCTCTCAGACCTTATATTTTTTTTTTTTTTACGAAGATTGTCCCTTAACAATCCGGTTGTATGTTTTACTGACTGAAACAAAAAATAATTATCAGCCAACATGAACTTCAAATATCAACACTTGTTTACTTGTAGACTCTGTAAAAGCAGCTTACAGAGGTGGAATGGTGTGGAAACAGTAGTCTTTATGATGTGCTTTGGATATCCAATCCTATGCAGTAGCACTACTGGAGTTCCTGATGTTCCACAGTTTTACTTACGTTTAAAATATTGCAGTGGGATTTCACAATAATCCCCTGCATAAACTACTGGTAATTTTGGTTTCATACTATCCTCAAAGTGTGGTAATGCTGTGGTGGAATTGCTTTTTACTACAGATAATTTGTTAAGTGGGAAAAGAAGATTATCACAGTAAAAATGACACATAGTAAGTATTAACTCTTCCTTCTCCATTTTTGTTGGTATATTTTAATTTTTAGCTATTGAGGTGACAAATTATGCAGCATTGTTTTCTTCTTTATATTCACAAAGGAGAAACTTGTTTCATTTCTAACACCTTTGAGACTATTAGATGATTTTCAGTCCCCTTCTTCCATATTTTCTTCCCTTTTCAGTACATTTGGAAAAAATAAAATGTGCAGTTTAGGAATATCTGAGCTTGTACTGAATGGGAATAGCGGCACAGTAGTAACAGTGAAGTCGTACATCAACACTGCTGGCTTAATTTAAGATTTCCATCAAAAATATACGGAATTAATTCAGATATTCTTCATTGGCCCTGAATTGTGCCAATGTAGACCAGCTCTGGAAGAAAGATTGTAAATCTATTCGAAGGCCTACTGAGAAAATAGTAACTAAAGTATAATAAATTTCTGGGAGGAAAAGTGACTTGTATGAATTCCTCTGATGTACTTCTGAATTTAGCTTTACTGTGGTGGTGAAGGGGGAAATACTACACTTGCCAATTACAGGATGCACAAGCCATTTGGCCAGAAAACATGTACCACAAAATGTCCCATTCACTCTTCATATGGTAAAAGGACCTGGCTAGGACTCAGTTTGTTTCTCATATAAAACTTCCACAGAGACAGTTTTGCTTGATTAAAACAATTGTGAGTTGGTCAGAAATAACTCTCACCTCCTTAAACAAATTTTCAAAACTTTTTATTTTGACACCTTTAAGCAAAATGTTTCTATGTTTAAATATTACTTTGAAAATTTCTACATAGTTTACTTATGAACCATTGAAAATCCTAGGAAAAAAACTTATTCTGGTATTCACAGGGCTATATTATATTATATTATATATTAATTATATTATATTATATTATATTATATTATATTATATTATATTATATTATATTATATTATATTATATTATATTATATCATATCATATCATATCATATCATATCATATCATATCATATTTTTATATATATTATAAAACTTTATAAAATAAAAAGTTATATCCACATTTTTAATCCAAACTTGACATAAGCCTACCCTGTACGTTATGCTGCTCAATTCTCTAGCTTGTGTGAAGAGAATTAATTACTGGCTCACATTGGGTTTCTGATTATATCTGATCTCACAGATCATAAAATACTTACCACTAGTATTTTGGTGTATAGTAGATGTCTTCCCTGATGTCTGCAATTGAGACAGCTTTGACTCCTGTGTCCAGCATATGACGTGTTACAGCTTTCCATGAAAGAAGTGCAAGCATATCCCTTTTTCAAGGGGACCTTAATTTCGCTTTGCGAATGACAAAATAATAATAATAACAAAAAGTAAAATCTCTGTGGAAAAGTAGGATCTGCTTCTAAGAAATTTCATTATAACCTACTCAATGGCAGCTGTTCCTGAAGCATATGAAGGGAATGCCTTACTGTTTAAGTTTGCAACATACACGAAACAAATCAAGTAGATATACACTCCATCGGAAAAAAATTAGTAGGCAGCAAGCTTCTACAAAACTCGTGGACATATTTTATTTCTGTCTCAAAGTCAATGTTTATCTGAATACATTCTGCTATTACTTTACATTGCCTTTTTAACAATGTCTTTAAATACACCAGTTATACTGATTCTTCTGATATGTAACGATGTGAAAATAGAGGTAGAAGGTAGGTTTTAAACATGAACAATTAATCAAAAATATAAAATATTATATTTAGGCTTGTTAAGTAGACTGGATGTATATTGGATTTTCTATCAAAATGACATTGTTTTTTCTTTTCAAAAGAAAGAATATTTGTGGGTAGATAATTTTATTCAATTAAAATAAAGCATTCTACTTTTGTCAAAATTTTATTTAACATAAAGTTAAATAAGAAACAAAGTTTCATCTGAAGGGAAAACATAATGCTCAGTTCCAAAAAGATCACATTAAACATTTTCATCTTATAAAATATATATAAATTCATATAAAATTAATTGAGATTAACAGATTCTCAGTGCGAGTATTTCCCAATGAAAGGCATTTCTTCAGAGGAACTGCTGATCCATTCTGTATTTAATTGTTCACTTTTGCAGTCATTTGTTTATGGTTTTAAATCTTAGGGTAATCTGAAGCAATTATGGTAACCTTCTTTAAATAACATTGTAAGTATTTTTTCACTGAAAAAATAAGCCTTCTTCAACTACCAATATAATATTAATTCTATACACATATAATGTTGTAGATGTTGTTACTACAGATTTCTAATATACATAGCTTTCCAGGCTATTTTTCATGAACAAATTTAAGTTCTTGGGTAACAATGATGTCAAACTGTGGCATCTCTATCTATGAGGCTCCATCTGGATCAGATGGATCAGATAGATCAGATCTCAATCTAGAGATGGTCCTGCACAACCTGCTGTAAATGACCCTACTTGAGCAGGGAGGTTGGATTGAATGATCTCAAGAGGTCTCTTCCAATCTCAACAATTCATTGATTTCCAGAATACTCTGATCTCTTTTCCTGAGAGAAAGAGATTAGGAAGGATTATTCTCAAAAGACAGGCATCACTGCTTTCAAAAGATACACCACCACCAACAGTAACAGGAGGAGTTTACTATTATTATTTTTAAGGTATGTACAACATAAAGGACAATGAAAAATTCATACAACACAAAGTCTGTCTTCTTCACAGCATGAGGAATTAGAACATAATTTATAGTACAAACCCTGAAAGTGTACATCTACGAATCTGAGTAAATTCAAGCACTAGAGACTGAAAATTGATTTTTTAAGCTTCTTAAAATTATCTGAATTTTAAAGACTCTTGGGAATATATCACTCAGTGAATTTTTAACAGAAAAATTCTATTCTGGATAATCAATTTCCAACATGAAAATTCTATTCTTCTGGATTTTGCTTGGCTGGATAGTCTTTCATTGTTTTAAAATGCCAGGTCAGTGAGAAGCAAGATATACAGTAATAATAAATAAAGTTGCTCAGCTTGAATGCTGATTTCAAGACAGAAACTCTGAATCTAGTTCATGGGGAAAGTACAAAAATGTGAAATGCAGCCTAGAATAAAAATATATGCTCTTTTGTGGCTTACTAATTTTGAAATAAATTATGCTTTCAGTAATATCCCTGTCACTCCACAGGCCTCAATAGTGTGTCACAGATGAAACTACCTCAATGACCAGAATTCAGCCCATATTCCTTGGGCATATTCCTTGGTCTGTATACAGAGAATAATGCACTAACAGTTCCTAGTACTTTACGTTATTATAGTATAGTAGGTGAAACTTCTCCAATACAGAAAAAAAAAAAAAATTAATGCTACTTAAATAAATGTTTTCATGCAATTTCCTAGGAAATCTCTTTCTACTGAAAACTGAAAATAATCAAATTTCTTGTTTGTCCTCATCAGCGGGGTAGATACCAAATTTCTGTGTAGCTGTAGACTCTCAATGAAAAGAATGGGCGTTTATAAAAAGAACAGGAAAGCAGATGACACTAAGCATGTTGTACCAACTTGGACTTGTTTGCTGATAACAAAACCAGGATATTCAGATAGACAGCTTAATGCTTGCCAGAGATGAGAGCAAAAGCTTCCCTAAGAATGGGGGTACAGTCCCTGTCTTGAATGGGGTAAGAATAAAGCCAAAAAAGAGTTGCACATGGCACAGAGTCCTGAAGATTACATTTCCTCTGTTATTACTATTGGATGAAGTAAAGGAGGAGAGAAACATGGAAAGCTTGGAGTAGGAATGGAGGTGATAAGTGCTGATACTGGAAAGGATTGTCTCAGAAATAGATCCTGCTCCACTCCTAGCGACCAGTCTGTCTTTCCAGAACTCTACCACAAGGTTTACTTTTCACCATCGCTAGCAGTTTGGTGGTCTCTGTGGCTCTTTTTTTTCCCTGTATCTACATCCCTCCTTGCTCAGTTCCTATGAAACTCTATGAGAAAATTAAAAAGTTATTCAAATTTAGCCTCATTTTCTTATACACTATACATGCTATTCCTTTGCATGGTGCGCAGAGGACAGAGGGCAAAAGACCAAGCTGAAACTTTTAAGCAAAGGAATTTAGTAATGAGTAACAGTCAGCTTGTGACCTGAGCTGAACAGCATTGCTGGAAAGGTTAGATCATCTGAACACTACACTTACAAGAAGTAGTATATTGTTCGGCCCATGTACTTCAGGGCTGCCTGCACAAGACAGTATGTAGACACATCCTTGTGATCTCTAACCTAATATAGTCAGCTTGTAATATCTCTATAGCTAATTAAATGAAAACTGATTTTCAAGAACATTTTTTGTCCTTTTCTTTTCTTGACTTGGATGCAGATGCCAAAACAGATTTCAAAGCAGATGACAAATCTGCGAGGCTTGAAGAGTATGTAAAAGCTTAAAAATTGGAGGTTATTCTGTGGCATTTTGGTGTAAAAACAGGTAAAACAGAGGATGCCACCGAGACAGTTAAAGGTCTTTCATTTCTAAAATGACCTAGTAAAGACTGAGAGCACTTCTAAGTGCATTCACCTCTGAACTATGATATCTGAGAATGATTAGAGAATCTAAGTCTATACCTGGCTCCTTTATTTCTTACAGTGAATGCCCTTGCCTCTTAATACTCTCCACCTCCTTTGGGTTTGTGAAAGAGTCTTGCCATCTTCAAGGTTATGCTAGTATAGCAACAAGCTTGGACAACTTTTTTCAGGGATAGTAAATAAATAGTCTCCTGTTTCTAGGACTTTGGCATTGCATAAAAAAAACCCTCTCTCTAGAATGAGAAACCAGTAACACCAGTAATTCCTATCTGGAGTCATCAATTTACATTTTTCACTTTGCACACTGATGAATATAATAAAAGCTCAGTATACTGAAACTTGTCTTTCAGACCTTGAATAATTTTTGTATTCATGGGTTCCTTTTGGTTCTAGCAATTGTTCTAAATCTATTCAAGTGTTATGCAGCCTTTTCTTCTTGAGATTTTTGTGTTTTAAAAGTCCATTCTAAGACTGTTAGCTGCATAATATTAAATTATTCACTCTCATAGTTCATCTTTTGCATATGTCTTAATATTGCATCAATACTCCTATTTCTGAATTTAATTCCTGTACTTATACACGAATAAATGTAAGCATCTGAAAAGACATATTTAAATAAAGGAAATTACTGACATGGAGAGCTACACTTACTAAGCTAAAAAAGCATGAAAATATATAGAGTATTATATATATGCAAGGACATTAAAAGACCGTAGATTTACTGTATATGTGTTATGTAATAACTTAAAGGCATCTTCTTTTTCTTGTATATTTGTTCTAGTTTCATCTGTGAGTTCTTTTTATATTGTCATGACAAAACAAAAAACAATTTCTAATCAAAACATGTGAATGTAACTCAGAGTTCTGGGCTTTTCATTTTTGTAGAGATATTGTTCATATGACACCTGTCTTAATTTTTGCATAAAATCTTGCATAAATGAGAAAAGCTTTTAAAATATATATTAATGTAAATATAACTCATATAACAATCAGAATGCAATGACGAGACAGCCTGATGTGAAAATAAGACTGTACAGCAGGAAATTTGTGGTTCAAACATATATTTTCATCTGGTAACTACTTTAAAAGAGCTTTGAGAAAATACTAGGTATGCCATTAAATTGTACTAGGTGGGCCATTTATACCAGCACATTGTTTATTGTCATTAGAAATCCATTGCAAAAAATATGTTTCCTGCTGATCACCCCAGCAAATGCTTGTGCTATTTATAGGGGTTCCAAGGAAAACTGTATTCCATTGCAGTATATACCCCCCCGGAACATAAATAAAGGTGATGACAACTAAATCTTTTCGAAAGCTCCTACCTCCCAGAATTCCACGCTAAGAACTTAACTTCTCTCCTTTGTTGAACATCTGTGTGACCTACTTTCTTATTACTAACTACATCTTATTCTGTTACTGGGGATTGGTAGTTATATAGCACAGGAACAGTCTGCTCTACTTAAGACAAAAGCCTACTGTTGAATTCAATGTCACAGCAGAGTTTTATAGCAGTGAGGAATTGCCTTGATAAATGGCCCTGACATTAGCGTTTTCATGACTCTACCTTCAATGTCATCGCATCACGGTGCAGAGTGCTAAAGTAAGGCCACTGCTACCTTCCAACAACATATTAAGTTGAAGCTCACTCTATCTCTGGATCCCATAGGCACAATAAATGGAGAAAATAACACATTTACAAACTGATAAAACCCAGCAAAGCTAATAAAATCAGACACTTTATAGCTTGGCTAATAGTGTCCTTTGAAGGGCATCAAATAACACATCATGTACTGCTCTGGGGGAAATCAAATTAGGTACAGCAATGCTCCCTCTGAACTATGCATTTGAATAGGCAGGAGATACTAAAGCTAATCAACTCATAATGATAGAAATTTTACAATTAATACCCTGCTTTTGTTAACGTGGATGTATGCTGTTTTGATAGGAGCAGTGATCACCTATCAAACCGTTCCAGTTTCAACAAGGAAGTTCTTTGAACATTTTAGAAATATTTCAGCTATTACAATTTCTTTCCTAACATTGTGTGGTAGTCTATTGGAAGGACATCATCATATGTCACCTTAGCAAAGAGGACTTTTCTTGTTATTGCCTGACAACTGCAACAATAGCTACATTATTCTTTTGTTCTGGCTCAAAAAAATTAATACAAATCCTTTTTATTTTCTGATAACACATTCTCTGCAGTCATAAAAAAAAATACGGATTACCTTTGTTCTCATGTTGCAGTTTAACATGATACTTCAATTCCACTTTTCTTTTAATGTGACACATATGGATTTCACTGTGTTAGTCTTAAGTACCAAGCATCAGATCTAGCCTGTGTTGAGGCTTAGCTACAGGTTCTAGCTCCCTTGGTCATTGACCACGTCCCTCATTTTAACAATGTATAGTCTGCAAGAGCTTCAAAACCAAACTTGTTAAGTAGTATAGAAATGTGGTGCAGAGTGCCTTGAAAGGCAATAACACTCATTTGTGCTCTGATTCTATCAGATCTGACAAGTTAATCAAGGTTAATCCTGGATATTAATAATGGAGGAGATTTCCAAGGATGACCTAGACTAAGAAAGAAAAGTAATACTCTTCCATTTTTGTCATTATCTCAAAGATTATGAAGAGAGTATCAGTCTGCTGATAGCAGAGAGACTGCTTTTTTTTTCTTTTTTTTTTCTTTTTTTTTTGTCACATAAGGCTAAAAACTGGGACCTGTAGATCTGTTTGCTATCATTGCTAAAAAATACCACATTATATCAAGTCTTTAAAACAGATAGTATGTGTTCTTGACCCAAGGAGCTTGCAATAGGAAGGCACAGCAGGTAGTTCTGTAGAGCACAGTAAATGATTTTTTAAAAGCCAAACCACAAAATGGTGTTTGTGAACAACGTAACTGAAAATCATAAAGGATAGGTAGTACCTTACATGGAGAACTCATTGCCTTTTGTAGGATTCTGGACTGATATGTTGTTGACATTTTCAAGCAATGTCTGCAGATCTATCATCTACAGTTTAATCTCATTTCATAGAAGCACAGAATCATAGAATCTTCATGGTTGGAAAGGACCTTCGAGATCACTGAGTCCAACCATACACACACACATAAAAGCCCCTACAATCTCTGCCACTAGAGCATACCCTGAAGTGCCAAATCTAGACATTTCTTAAATACCTCTAGGGATGGTGACTCAACCACCTCCCTGGGCAGGCTGTTCCAGTGCCTGACCACTCTTTCAGTAAAGTAATTCTTCCTAATAGCTAATCTAAACCTCCCCTGACGCAACTTCAGACCATTTCCTCTGGTCCTGTCATTATTCACCGGGGAGAAGAGGCCAACACCCACCTCTCTACAGTCTCCTTTCAGGTAGTTGTAGAGGGCAATGAGGTCTCCCCTCAGCCTCCTCTTCTCCAAACTAAACATGCCCAGCTCCCTCCTTCATGAGACATAGCAGTCACTTATGAACTTAGGAGCAATTGCTGAAAGTTTCCATATTATTCCATCACATACAAAATAAAAATACATTATAGTGAGACCGAACAAATAGCTTTCTGTTTTTAGATATTAAGCTGCTTATAAGTAATTGGGTATTAATATTGACAGGTATAGTATAGTCCTAACTCCCGATTAGCTGTAGCGCAATTGCTGTTTGTTGTCATTTAGGAATTACATTCCATCTTTGAAATTTCTGCATACCTCAGGTATGTGAAATAATCTTTATTTATAGGAAATTTGATACATTTGTAAGAAAACATATATATATGTGTGTGTGCATATATATGTGTGCATATATACATATATATAAGCTGACAGAATCAAAGATCTTTGAAGAACATGGAACCATACCCTATGCATGGTAGAAGGTTGCTCATGTAATTTCCTGCCATGTCAAGGAAAGTTTTGGTATTGGATATAACTGACCAAATGACAATTTTGGCAGTCATTGGTAGGTTGAATCAGTGATAAATCAGATAAAATCTTACCATAACACTAAACAACTATCTTTATAGTTGTGAAGGGACTTATCTGAATTCTCATATTTCAATATGACTATGCTTTCATATTTTCAATAGATATATTTGAACATTTTAACAAAAATTTCTTGACTAGTAGGAGCTCTTCTGAGAATCAAAACAGCCCTGTTACAATGTTGGAGGTTTTTTTTAAAGAAGGCAAGGCAAGGCAAGGCAAGGCAAGGCAAGGCAAGGCAAGAGGCAAGGCAAGGCAAGGCAAGGCAAGGCAAGGCAAGGCAAGGAAGGGAAAGGCAAGGAAGGGAAAGAGGCAAGGCAAGGCAAGGCAAGACAAGGCAAGGCAAGGAAAGGCAAGGAAAGGCAAGGAAAGGAAAGGCAAGGAAAGGAAAGGAAAGGCAAGGAAAGGAAAGGAAAGGATATGACAAACTGTTTCTTAATTGACTTAAAATTGTTTTTTCAGCTTTTGAACTCTTATGAATTCTTCCTATATATGGGGCACTGGCACATCTACCATAAGTAAGCAGTTGGATTTGTCACATGAATTAAACGACTCTGGCATGTTTTTATGAGATCACAGCATGTCTTGTTTTACCAGATTGCTGCATGGTCTATGGTTGCATACTTTCTAGGTCAATGTAGTTCTTATACAGCTGATCAAAGACTGACTGACATGCCTTGGAAGATAAGAATAAGCATTTCAGGAAGTGTTATTTATCCCATTGAAGCATATGTCTGTTACTGTCTCAGTCATCCTAATTAAATGTTCATGTATGCTGTATTAGAGTCTGATACTAATATAATGTAATTGGTCATTCATATTCACAGTGGTTTATATGTCCTTTAATTAAGGACAGAAAATAGGTTTGTGCAAAATAGAAGCTAAGGACTGAAGCTTCTATTCTGTATTGAGGCAACTGACCATTTAAAAACTTCGTGAATTTAACTTTAAACATATATGGTAAAATGAAGAGCCAGGAAAGCTAGACCTAATCTCAATTCTGCAAGAAGGGAAACCTCTTAAGAAATAGGTTTATTAATGTAAAAATTAATATATTACCATCAACTTCCTTTTCCCCACCTGTGAAATGATAGTGATAGCCATATTATTGCATAAGTTTCTGCTGTGGCTTTTTGTTAACAGCTATAGTGTACCTTAATATTTGGACAAAGTAATACTATATAAGAACATACGTTACCTTCCTCTGTCCTTTCTGCCATAGCCATTGCCTTCTCTTCTTCTACTCATTTTTTAACCACCCTTTTGTTCTGTGGGCATCAGCTACCTTTCTGAGATGATATAAATGATGCAGAACTTTTTTACATAGACGTGTTAGATAAATAGACAAATAATAAATACATGATCCATGACTAAATATCCATAGATATAATCAATAATAAAGTCTAAATTATAGCTAGTTAAATAATTGCTTCTAATTTGTGCTTAACAAAGTCTTGAATAGCTGAAGGTGTTAACACAACACAAAAACCTTTTATTACCAAAATCCTTATGCCATCAGAGGTTCAACAATATGATGAGTAACTAAATACTAAGCATATAGGACACTTCTTTTCAAAAGTACCCAGCAGTGCTTCCTACAGTTAAGATGAAATAAATTAATTTTCCATTAATCGTTATTTTTGCATAACCTCCTAGAATGTTTCATGTACTGTGAGGAGACAAACAACATGAGAAGGCCACAAACTTCTAAAACAAAACAAGATTAATTTCCTGGAATCTTATGCAAACTATTCTTTTCTATAGTGTTCTGTCTTCTTTCAGGTTGTGTGCTTGCTGAATGTATTCTAACTATAACTAGGATTGTACCTTTTGCGCAACATTTGTGACTTGCCACAGACAGGTTGGTATCTATGGTTTCTGCTATTGAGAATAGCTTTTTTATCAAGCAAATGTGTCTTATTGGGCCTCATGGCTCTTTAAGTATTCCAATATTATAACTTCAGTGTCACTTCTAATTTGTCCTGACTGTTTCTTTGGATATTTCTACAACAAAACAGTTAATAATTAAGCCTTTTTTAATGACATCCTTATTCTGACCTGCGCTGGGTATGTTTGAGTGTGCCAATGTAGTGTTGCTACTTGACAGCTGGTTTTAGTTTCACCTGTTCTGTGTCTGTTCTCATCTGACCTGTGTTTCAACCCATCTTTGCTTGTTGCCTTTTTTCATTGTTTTGTGTGCCAATTTAATGTTGAACCTGGAACGGCTCACCTATTCCTAGTGGACTGTAATCCTCTGCTATGTTGTTACAGACTTCTGCCTAATAGTTTTCACACACTTTTCTTTTTCCGGGCAGCAAAAGGTAATCTCTCATGGGAAATTTGTGTCAATAGGTACAGATTTACTGAGCGGGATGAGAAGGCTTGCCATCAACTTTAACTTCTTAGGAATTTAAAGTCAACTTACATATTGACAACAGAATGTTTAGATGTCAAGTACAAGGAGACCAAGAAGTCTTTGGTTCTCCTTATCCACAGTCCTGCAATGCAGGGACATGAGCCATCACAATGACACCCCTCTCCCTCTCCCCACCATGTAACATGATGTTATGAGGACGGACTTACCTGTCTTCTGCTCACGCTGGCATCAGGATTTCATCTGCTTCTATTCTACTCCGTTAGCTATGCTGAAACGTTGGCAGATAAACAGTTCTCTTGTCTGTTTTACCATTGTTATCACTACTTCAGCAGTAGATGCTACCAAATAGCTCTTTCTATGGCTTGTGGGTAGGCAGGGGAAAATCTAATATTCAGATTCCCATTTGACTATGACTTTTTAATTGCTAAACAGTATGCAGAATAAAGTGGATAAAACATTCATTGTTAAGAGCATGTTATCATAGAATCATAGAATCACAGAATGGTGATCATCTTGTTCCAACCCCTATGCCATGGGCAGGGACACCTCCCACTAGATCAGGTTACTTGAAGCCCCATACAACCTGGCCTTGAACACTTCCAGGGACTGGGGCATCCACAACTTCTCTGGACAGCCTGTTCCAGTGACTCACCACCCTCACAGTAAAGAATTTCTTCCTAATAGCTAATCTAAATCTATCCTCTTTCAGTTTAAAACCATTTCCTCTTGTCCTATCACTACACTCCCTGATAAAGAGTCCCTTTCCATCTTTCCTGTAAGCCTCCTTTAAGTACTGAAAGGCTGCTATAACATTTCCCCAGAGCTTTCTCTTCTCCAAGCTGAACAACCCCAACTGTCTCAGCCTGTCCTCATAGGAGAGGTGCTCCAGCCCTCTGATCATCTTCATGGCCCTCCTCTGGACCCTCTCCAACAGGTCCATGTTCTTCTTGTGATGAGGACTGCAGAGCTGCACGCAGTATTCCAGATGAGGTCTCACCAGAGCAGAGCAGAGGGGGAGAATCACCTCCCTCAACCTACTGGCCATGCTTCTTTTGATACAGACCAGGATATGGTTGGCCGTCTGGGCTGCGAGTGCACATTGGTGGCTCATGATGAGCTTCTCATCCACCAACACCCCCATGTCTTTCTCCTTTCTCCACCCAGCCTGTATTTGTGCTTGGGATTGCCCCAAGCCACATTCAGGACCTTGCACTTGGCCTTGTTGAACTTCATGAGGTTAACATAGGCCCACCTCCCAGGACTGCCCAGGCGCCTGTGGATGGCATCCCTTCCCTCCACAGTGTCAATCATGCCATATAGCTTGGTGTCATCAACAAACTTGCTGCGGGTGCACTCAATCCCACTGTCCATATCACTGACAAAGATGTTAAATAGTGCTGGTCCCAATAGAGACTCCTGAGGAAATCCACTCGTCACTGGTCGCCACTTGGATAGCAAGCCATTGACCACAACTCTTTGAGTGCGACCATCCAGACAATTCCTTATCCAGCTGTCCTGGTTTCAGCTAGGGAGGAGTTAATTTTTGTTCTAGTGATTGCTGTGAAAGGCATGTCAATAATACCTATTGGCTTTAGTTGTTGCTAACTGATATTTATGCTATTCAAGGACTTTTTTCAGCTTCCTGTAGAAGTATAGACAGAATGACGGAATGGCCAATTCCATACCATAGATGTCATGCTCAATGCATAAATGGGGGTTAGCCAGAGGGCAGGAATCTGCAATCACTGCTCTGGACAGTGCTAATTCACTGGGCTGTGAAAGTGAATGTGTCATTATCATTATTGTTATTTTTACTTTTCTGTTATTGTTTCTATTAAACTGTCTTTATCTCAGCCCATGAGTTTTTTTTTCTTTTTCCCTTTCCTGTCCTTTTTTTTTCCCCTCTTACCCTGCACCTTTCTTGCAGGAGGAAAGGAGGAAGGGGGTAGCAAGCAGCTGCGTGGTTCTAGTTGCTGGCTGGGGTTAAATTGTGACACCACTGAGTGGTCCATCTGTCAGATCCACATCTCTCCAATTTAAAGACAAGGACGTCATGCAGGACAGTGTCAAACACTTTGCACAAGTCCAGGTACATGGTATCAGTTGCTCATCTCTTATCCACCAACACTCTAATGCTGTCATAGAAGGCCACCAAATTTGTCAGGCACTACTTGCCTTCAGTGAAGCCATGTTGAATGTCACCGATCACCTCCTTATTTTCCATGTGTCTTAGCATAGTTTCCAGGAGGATCTGCTCCATGATCTTGCTGGGCACAGAAGTGAGACTACACCTTCATGTTCCTTAGATGGTCTTGACCCAATCTTCACTTGCAGTGGGCGGTTCTTCATTCTCCCAGTCCCTGCCTTTGCCTTCTGTGACTTGGGCAGTGTGGCTAGAGCACTTGCCAGTGAAGACTGAGGCAAAAAAGTCACTGAGTACCTCAGCCTTCTCCATATCCTGGTTAATCAGGTCTCCCATTTCCTTCTGGAGAGGGCCCACAGTTTCCATAGTCTTCCTGTTATCACTGACATACCTGTAGAAGCCTTTCTTGTTGCCCTTGATGTCCTTGGCCAGATTTAATTCTATCTATCTGGCCTTTAGCTTTCTTAACCTGATCCCTGACTGCTTGGACAATTTCTCTGTATTCCTCCTTGGCTACATGTCCTTGCTTCCAAGAAAGGAATCTATGAATGACATCATTTTAAAATTGCTTTTGCCTTTAACAATCTTGCCTGAATGTCCTCCAAAAATTCTAACTTCCAAAAATCATTAAGTATTAACAAGTTTTTTTGTAATATTTTCTGGTTCTGGATGTGATTCCTTGTGTCCATGAAAAGTATCTTTCTTTTAGTTAGTACAACAGGATTATTGTCCTGTCACTAAAATCTGGTTTATACATCATCTCTCATCAGGCATAAGTGGGTAATACCATTTAATACTTCTCCTTTACTTGAGATTAACTCCAGAGCCTGATTGTGTTCTTGTGTCAAATTGTCTTTCTTCAGTGCTTTGTCAGACTGAGCTGATCCTCACCTTAGAAGTAGCGCTGTGTTACATTCCTTTTTAAGTTCCTTTAAGTAAAATTCATGCTACACTGTAGAAAACTGAATGTAATTTAAGAACTTGGCCCTTCATGTCATCATTACAGTATGTTAGGCTACCATCTCCTGGAGGAACTGGTTGCTCATGGCTTGACAAGTGTAGTCTTCTCTGGGTAAAAAATCGGCTGGATGGCTGGGCCCAAAGAGTTGTGAATGGACCTAAATCCAGTTGTGTTGTTCCACACACAAGTGTGCACCACAAGTGGTGTTCCCCAGGCCTCAGTATTGGGACCGGTTCTCTTTAATATCTTTATCAATGATCTGGACAAGGGGATTGAGTGCACTCTCAGTAAGTTTGCAGACAATACCAAGTTGGGCAGGAGTGTTGATCTGCTCGAGAGTAGGAAGGCTCTATGGAGAGATCTGGACAGGCTGGATCGATGGGCCAAGGCCAATGGTATGAGATTCAACAATGCCAAGTGCTGGATCCTGCACATGGATCACAACAACCCCATGCAGCGCTACAGGCCTGGGGAAGAGTGGCTGGAGAGCTGCCTGGCAGAAAAGGAGCTGGGGGGTGTTGGTTGACAGCCAGCTGACTATGAGCCAGCAGTGTGCCCAGGTGGCCAAGAAGGCCCATAGCATCCCGGCTTGTGTCAGAAATAGTGTGGCTAGCAGGACTAGGGAAGTGATTTTCCTGCTATACTCAGCACTGATGAGGCACCATCTTGAATACTGTACTCAGTTTTGGGCCCCTCACTACAAGAAAGACATTGAGGTGCTGGAGCGGGTTCAGAGAAGGGCAATGGAGCTGGTGAAGGGTTCTAGAGCACAAGTCTTATGAGGAATGGCTGTGGGAACTGGAGTTGTTTAGCCAGTTGTTTAGCCTGTTGTTTACAAACCTTTTTAACCTCTATGAGAGAGAGGAGTGAGAACAAATGAGAGAAACAACCCCGCAAACACTAAGGTCAGTGAGGAAGGAGGGGGAAGAGGTGCTTCAGGCACCAGACCAGAGATTCCCCTGCAGCCTGTGGAGAAGACCATGGTAAGGCAGATTGTCCCCCTGCAGCAGTGTTGCTTCTCACATTTTTTCCCTATCCACTCTCTCACAGTTGCTACAAAGTGCTTTTTATCCTTTCTCAAACACGTTTGCACAGAGATACCACCAATTTCATTGATAAGCTCAGCTTTGGCCAGTGGTGGGTCCAATTTGGAGCCAGGTGGAACTTGCCTTGTCCAAGACAGGCTCTCTTCTCACAAAGACCACCCCTGCAGTCCTTCTAGCACCAAAACCTTGCCACTTAACCCCAATACAACCACTTTCCATAAAAGAAGGGAAGTTGGGGAACTTCTTTTACCAAGAAGACAACATTCCTGAATCTCATCTTAATAAAATATCTTTACTTAAATCAATTTGTCAAGAAAATATTCATTTCTTCTTCAGCCTGAGATTTTAGTTTCTGAGCACAGCACAAATCCAGCTCTTGAAGGGTCACATAATGCAATCTAATATTTCAGTGAATACAAAAAATGGGAATCAAGGCTCTTATGCTATTCCCCTGTAGTTAGGCAGTTATTCAGAGTATGGTAATGCTTTATCAGTCAGTGACCTTTAATATATTAGGACCAAAGTATTGGAAGGGGTGAAATTCTTCTCCTGAAATTCATTTATAATTTTTACTACCACTGGCTTTTAGAATAACACCCCACCATTCAACAAACCTTTTTACGCTTTCCTTTCTGCTTTTAAACTGGGATGTCATGAACATTTTCCTTGAGATCAGTGCTTTATTCCACTTGTACTGTTTTAGACTGCTTAGATTTCTTTTAGCTCTCCCACCATCATGCTTCCAACTTATAACTCACAGATCTGACTTATTTATGTTCCTGTTTCTTTCTCAGCTCTGAATGTGAAAAGGTCTTGATGTACATGTGAGTGGCATTTAAACACATACCAAAATCTCTGTGATAACAGTCAAATAAATCTGTTATAAAAACTGGTCTCTGCCACAAATCCAGATTTGATTTCCTTATATATATTTCTTATTTAATAAAGAAATTTTTTTTGCTACTATTTCTCCACCTCTTTTTTTCTTCACCCTCCTACATTGCGGTTTGACTTGATCTACTAGTAGGTCTTAAAAATACCCAGTTATTGCAGGGCAGTTTCCAATCATCCAACCTCTGGCAGCTGCTCAAAAGGTTATGGGATTATATTTGTACAAATGTTGTAATATTACCAGTGGGGAGCTAAAGAGCTCTGTTTTTCAAATAATGCCCATATCTGTTCCTAGTTTCCTCTGGAAAATGACAGTGAGGCATCACTTGCAATTCTGTATGTTGGATGTAATCTGCAATATAACTAATTCATCTTCATTAGAGTGACAGGTCTCATCAGATATTTTGTGTACTAGAATCTAGCAGCAAGTGAAGCAGTGATGAGGCTTGGAGCATATCCCAAATCTGTGAGAACATATATTTCACTACTTGTTCAGCTGGCAAGAGCCTATGTGAAGTTATTTGAGTATTTGCTTTAAATTATAAGGTTATGCTAAATGAAACAGTACCTTGCTAAGTTCTTAAGAACTTTGTTTTAAAATTATTCTGGGTGCTTGTGGACAACTACCTGGTTCATAAAACTAGCATCAACTCTTTGTCACATGTCTCATTTTCTCTAGATCAATAACTGAAATATATGTTACAACAAGGATTTAGGACCCTGTCCTCAAAGATCCTTAAATGCTGCACTCAGTTCCAATACTACAAAGTACCCTTGGCTTTTGGGTTAAGTGAGGCATAAGAGGTATATTGACCTTTTTTTTTTTTTAAAGACTCAAAGGAAAAAGCCAGAATCAGATATATGAAAAATGATGTCCTCCTTTGCTTCTGGTCTCTCCCATCTAGCACATTAATAGAATGGAGATAGTTTGGAGAAACTTACACTCCCGCTGACTGCACTGTGTTTGGTCATTAAAGTTTTATTTAGTGAATAGGATGCAAAACTGACTTGAACTTTTAACTCGTAGAAGGTAGACATTATTAACCAACAGGAAATAAATTGTGATGTCTCTAATTTAATTTCCTTAAATTCTAGTCTGCACTTTCTGATCATGTGTAAAAATAAAATGAACTGTGTGTATTTTTCATTTTTTGTGAATGAAAGAATATATCAGGCATACCTGTTGGCTCATCCCTCAATGCTATGTGATGTTCAGCAGCAGGACATGTTCTTGCAAAAAGTGAAAAAAAAGCATTAAAGGCTAGCCAAGGTGCCCTTAAATTGACTGCAGCTTGAATGTTCACACTGCTAAACAGTATGATAAAGTTTATGTTCCATCAATGTGTGAATGTGCTCTTTCGAAGTGTTTTTGCTTCATGCCTGAACAACCAGCAATAAAGAGAAGAGGTACAGCATGTGAAGCAGATCCCATCCAGATGCACCCTGATGTCCTTTCTCCGCACTGTGTCAGATAATGGACAGAATTGTTACTGATGATCATCAGCCTCAGTTTTGTGTTCAGTGAAAGTGAAATTAAAACACCAGACAGATTTAACTCTCCCCTCTCTTATTATAGAGGCTTTTTCTTCTTTCTTTCCTTTTCTTTTTTTTTTTTTTTTCAAGAAGAAGAAACTAGTAGGCAGACATATTAGAGGCAGAACTTCACTGTCAAGCAGCACCACAAAGCATGACATAAAACATAAAATGACTGAGCATGGACTTTGCTTAGTGAAAACTCACAGATTTGAATACTGGATGCTAGCTGCCTTGCCTACCACAGAAGCTTGAAAAATATCTGGATATGACTTCAATGTTTAAATAGGGAGTTTAAATGTATGACGATGTGGTACACTAAACCCTTAACCACTTGGATTGGTACATGCTTCCACTAAGTTCAAAACAAGCAGGTTTTATTTAATCTGCGCAACTAAAATTGGTTAAATTCCCCTCCCATTACTTCACAGTAGGTGTATGGTTACAAGTCCTTACTGGATGCAGTTAGAGGCAGAGAAAGGTGCCTGTCCAAATACCTTACCTTGCTTGTATCTGCTTAATGTAAATATCTAGTGTTTTCTCTGGTGTTTGTGTTCCACATTCACATTACAGAACACAGAACATTACTTAACCCTTTCCCGCCTCCCCCCCAAAATGGATAAATCATTTAACTATTTTTGGAAGCAACACAGTGTGGTCTCCCTCAAACCATAAGAGCTGATCATGACATTGGGGTATTCTGTTCTTAAGAAAAGGATTTCTGACTGAGACACATGTGATAACAAAGTGGTTCTGAAATAATCACTCTGCTTTTTCTGTGTGAAAAGCTATGGCCAGGATTTCCCTCTGGCTGTCCCTCCCTGGTCTTAATTCTAACCACAGACTTGAGGGAAGATTCATGCAGGGAATGTTGCTGGCTTAAATGAACTTTTTTGTTCTCTTTCTCAAAATGTCTCTTCTGGAATGGAATTTGGGAGATCTTGACTTTGGAGGATTTTACCTTAATGATTATGAGATCTTGGTCTCAAAATTGTGTTCAGATGACAAGTCATTCATCTGGTTGTAATGAGTCTTTTTTTTTAAATGTTTTTAAAAGAAAGCTAATACCTGACCAAATCTCATGAACATATGGAATGGAATGTAATGTAAGTAATATAAACTAGAAGGTTCAATCAAGTCTTGAACACAGATCAAATACAAATGGGGTGAAGCAAATGAAATAAAGACAGAGTGATAAATGTTGTTAAGGACCCAAAAATCCCTTATCTGCATTTGCACAGATCACAGATGCCTTGAATGGTTACATGGGAGCTGAAAAAAAGTAATTATTTTCAAGTATAAAAGAACTCCAGGTAAAGTCCTCAAGGGTATTTTCCAAGCTCCAATTCAGAAAACAGTTAAGCTGACAGTTTCATGTATGTGGTATATCCATATATAAATGTTTAGAATTGAGGGGCTATGCTGTAAAATCAAAAGCCTTTATTCTTGATATTTATATATAACAGAAATAGAAAGAACAGAATCATAACTGGAGTATACAAGAGAGTATATTGCTATGAACTCTGAACCCATGGCTGTAATGGCTAGACTGGGGACTCAAACACAACAAAGGCTAGCAAGTAAATAAAGTTCCATCTGTTAAATATGGAGTTGGACTGCAGTACTACAGTCTTTTCATTTGTAAACATTTATGCCAGTCTTCTAGTTAGAAGCCTGAAGTACAATTGAATAAAACTCTGCCTTATTTTATGATTATGCCTGACAGATATTTCAGGTAGAATATGAATCAGGGTGAAAAACTGCAATGCTCATTATGCTTGGAGATTGCAAATCCAAATACAGCAACATGAGAAATAAGAGCTCTCAGAAATGCTTAGTGGACTCAGGAGCTGCAGACTGTTTCCTAACAAGATACAACAAGTATCTGAGAAGAAATGGTGTCTGATGGCACAAGTCAGTGCTCATCCTGAAAATATCAAAAAGCTACAAGGCTCTTCTCCAGCTGTAGTCAAGTCTTCAGGTGTCACAATACAGAAAGTAGCAGTGACAGACAAGCAGAATCTTGCACAGGTTTTGGTTTGGTTTGGGTTTTGAACTGTGGAGCATTTATACCTTAAAGTGTTCACTGAATATGAATAATTATTATTAGATTGAAATGTGATCAAAAATTCATATACTACGAATTTAGGACTTATTGTAAATGGTACTATACAAACACTGTGTAAAACATATTTCTTTTATTATAAATCACAATAGCAGGCAGGTATAGATACGAGAAATTAGGAAGGAAGAGGTAGAGAAAAAGGTCAATGTACAAATTGTGAAGCTAAGCACTTGCATAATTATCTTGTTTGAAATCAGTGCTTTGTTCTTGTCCTGGTTCTGGTGGGGACAGGGTTAATTTTCTGCAGGCTCCAGCAGGGACACAGGTATTCCATCCCATGGGAGCCATGCCCACTCAGAGCTGCAGGGGGAGGGGGCAGGAAGTAGGAAGTCGCTGCCTGGAGCGGGCTGGGGCGTCCTGGTCCAGTCGGTGAGGGGCGGTTCCGTAACCATGTTTGTACATTCCTCTATCTGTGTTATTGTTGTTCCCTTTGCTGTTCTGTTAAACTGCCTTTGTCTCAGCCCATGAGTGTTGCCTTTTTTCTTTTGATTCTTCCCATATTGGGGAAGCCTGGGAGACTGGCACGTGGTTCTTTGTTGCCATCTGAGGCCAAACCACGACAGTTCTTCAGTTAAAATCATTAAGTAAAGCTAGCTATTCTTTGCAAATATCCAACTGAGTTTCCTCAGTGGAAAGATTTTTTGCAAGTATCGTGATCGAGGAGCTGATCCTAAGAAAGTTGGTTTGAAGAAAGTTCAGGCCCCGAATAATTAGAAATAATAGTAAAGTAAATGTAGCTAGCAGCTTTGCATATACAAGATTCTGGGGATGAGCAAAGTGTAACAGGTAACATACTGCATCCTCTTGGTCTGATGATTTTCCTTCTCATTCAACCATATTGCCTTAAAAAGTCATCCAACCTTAACTAGAGTCATATGTAGATTCCTTTTCTCTAACAAGCATCATCCATATTCATGAGGACCAATCACTCTGAGGAGCATGGTTTCTGCTAGAACCCAACGGCTTTGCATTCTTCACTCTCACAAGTACAGTATCGCATACCCTTAATTGGTATAATGACATTGTGCTGTTTTATTCATCTCATGCTACCATGAAAGTTGGCTTATTGCCTAGTTCAAATAATCTAAGCTTGTCAAAAGAATGAGGTAAAAGTGGCTTTCTGGAACAGTAATTTGTTAAGTGTCTATCTGGCAGATTCTAGTTCCTGAAGTCATGTACTACACAAGGGATACAGTATAGCTTTTTAACTTTTTGTTCCAACTCTGTAAATGCACTGGGACTGGATTAGAACAGTCATTAGCACAAATTCTCCTTGAAAAAGTAAGAGGGTTTTCACCTGGGAAATTATGTGGAATGGCAATGTAAGACAGCATTTTTTTTAGAAAGCTGACTTTTTAAGGTTTTTTGGTTTTTTTTTTTTTGGTACAGTCAGTCTTCAAGAACTTTTGAACCTTTCTGGGGGAATCACAGTGCTGTACGATTCCTAATTGTGCCAATCCTATAGCCCTGTCACTTTCTTATATTGGTGGATTAATTTTCTACAAATACCTGAGAGATTAATGCTTTTATACACGTAAATATAAGAATTTACTTTTAATATGACATCAG